>JAUMHL010000016.1:14248025-14284536 GCA_032362345.1 Sandelia bainsii | reverse complement strand
GGGGGCGGGGAGATTAGGAACTAATGCAAGTCAGCTAAATAAAATATATAACAAAAAAACATTCATCACAAGCATGAAATTAAAATAATTCTTGCTCTCACTCTATATCCACATTTCTTATTACAGTCTGTGTATTCACTAGATTAAAATTGCCGCTTGATTAATACACAAAACAAGATCAGATTTAATTAACATCAGATTTAATTGAGGCCCTACAATTCTTTTTCCACACTCGCAGTTCAGATAGAGACGATCGCAGGCTTCCATAATTAAACAAATGTAAATCTACCAGTGCCTTTCAAAAAGAGAAAAACAGATTGATGTGCATCCCATGCAGGCAAATCTCCCCATTTAAAACAACTATATTAAAGTTATTATTATTCCTTTATATAGATCACAATTTTAACAGAGAAATAATTTGGGAATAATTTAATTAAAGAGATAATGTTTGAATAAAGACTGGAAATTCCTCTATATTTTGACCCTGTTAGAATAGATTTGATGACTGAGGTGCGTTTAATTTGCTTGATTCTTCCAACATCTATTTGTGAATATCGAGACAAACCTTAATCTAGATTAACGGCCATCAGAAAAGAGAGAGCTCATATCCTGTTTAATGAAATCATATTTTCCCCCACACGCTGAAAAGCTCCTTAAAACACACTATTTACATGGCTTCACATTGAGAAGCTGTAACACCACTTTTACACAGCCCTGTCATTTTCATCGTCTGCACCAAGACAGCAGCTTTTTGAGCTATTGGGTTTCCCTTGCGTAAGTTAGAAGGTGTCAGTCTTGTTTTATTTTGTCATTTCAGTGATGTGAGGCCCAGTTTCTTATTTCTTGTTTGCAAGAGTTGATATTCTGCTCGCATTTAGTTGTGGTATCATGATCAAACCAGATAGCATTCTGTTATCGCTGTGTTGTATTATTTCTATGGGCCAATATTTTTGGTATTATCAATGTAATCTGGAGTATCTCCTAGGTGTGTATGTGTTTGTGCGTGTGCATGTGTGTGTTTACTCCTGTTCTGCTCGGTGGGACTTCATGTTCAAGGTAAGATGAAGAGAGCACAAGCTGCAGGTCTGCAATAAGTACGGAGTGCCACCATGTGTCCAGTGGACGAACTGCAGAGTGCAGGAGAGGAGGAAGCCGCATGCTTACATCTTTGCATATCTAGTTTGTTTGCGTGTTTGTTGCTGAGCTGTACGTGTCGCTCTGTGTGTAACCTCAAGAGTAGTATAGGTCAGACGAAGGAATGTGAGATGTTGCACTTAGCAGACAAAACAAGTTTCTTGTGCTCTTGATGTGAAGAAGACCCTAGAGGATGTGGGCTGAGATCTGCCTAGATAAAAGTTGGTTCAGACAGACTACATACAACAAAACATGCTTGAAAAGCTTGTTTAAGACAGTTGTGTAAATTTATATCTGATTGTGTAAAACTTGTTTAATATTTAAACATCAATTTGCATGAGAAAATATCAAGGGTTGCATATGCACTTCAAATACATTGTTTTGTGCATGGCGGTAGTGAGCTGCCTCCTGGCGCCATGGGGATGAAGGCTTCACGCTTGGGCTGAGATTACCTGTGCGGGCACCCTGTGTGGCTTGTTTATGAATCAGCTTTTTTCTTCTGAATTTCCCCTCCGCTTGTGTCTTTTTAGGGCAGGTACATACATCCGAGGAGAGAGGAAGGTCTGGGGGAGGCGTGCGATGTTCACGGGGAGGAATGGCTGGCCTCCTCACCTGGATGTGACCCATGGGGTGTTTATAACCTGGTTTATCTCCATGGTGATAAAGCCTTGTGCTATGGCTGTGGAATGAAAACAGTTTGGTGGGCCAGACAGACAGGAGTCAAGGATGTAATGTCACACACACACACACACACACACACACACACACACACACACACACACCAGCTGATTGGCAGTGCCAGTGACCTGCATGATCGACTCACGAAACGCGGAATTAAAAAGTATAAAATCTCTTCAAGGTTCCTCTCACATGATGGCAAATCATTCACCTGTGAGTTTATGCCAAGAGTTGACCCGATGACTGTATTTATACTTTAGTGTTTTTTCCTAAATAGCTTCCTTTAATTTAATTTACCTGAAATTATTTGATCAATGTTTGATTGAGGAAGTGGCAGTTGCAGCAATATAAAGGCATTACAGTCTAATCTTACTGAAATAGCAACAGGTTTTGGTGTATGGTGGCCATTGTGGGAGTCTTTCTTCTGTTCTATGACATTAGTACCTTAGAATTGCACCGACGTTTAACTTGATAAGTACTAAGATATTCGATAGTTGTTCATCAAAAAAAAAAAAAAGTGGGTCAAAATAAACAGAGCAGAATATTGTGCGACTTACTATTTGGCTATAATAAATTATATAACTATTAGTGCTATATGGCCATGCACATAAGAACATTTGTAATGTTTTATCTGGTCGAGGTTAAATTTAAAAGAGCGCTACACACTGGTCAAATTAAGACCTTTAGATCTGATTTTGGGGACTACTGCGTGTGCGGTAACAACCATAATGACAGTCATAGTGATGGCTGGTTTTAAAATAGCCAGTAGTGATTAATTTTCTACATCATGTTAAATTATCACCATAGCTTTCAACTATTCTGATATCACCCACCCTGCTGATTTGTTTGGCTGTCATTTAAACCCCTAAGCCTCCCAGAGCTGTGATTGCAGCAAATGTACAACCTCTGATGGCATTTATAAAAATACTTTGAAAATAACAGCCAGGTAATAACCTGTGTATTGTGCCCCTTTTAATCACTGCATCATGTTTTATGAGGAGCATGTGTTTTACAGTATATGCAATAATTAAGACATTTCAGAGGTGTAAAACAATCTGAGTAATAGATGTAGAAAAGATATTATTGTTGAGTAAATCAAACAGTACTTACATGCAGTGCTTGAGTCGACAAACATACAATATGCAATATGAGAAATGAAACCATTTTAGAGTGGATGTCTTAAATAAAAATGACTTTACCGGTGTTAAACACATCTCACTCACTCACACACACACACACACACACACACACACAAGCAGCTTAGGACGACGAGTCACCACGAAGCTTCACCGTGTTTACACAGGAGCACTGTTCAGCTGGAACACTCAACTACTCCAAGCATGTGTTACATTCAAGTGTTCGGCCATTGTGTGCTGGGGAGCAGCTGTTGTTCAAGTGACTAATGTAAGAATGACGAGCCAAGTGGGCTTAACTTGAAGTATACGAAGTTTGCTGAATGCTCGCTCACTTGGCAGCAGGAACACAGGAGGAGAAACAAGCAGCACAGGCTGTCCTCCACCACCATCATCATCCACTCTATTCTCTGCTGTATCATCTATAGGCCCAGCCCCAGCCACCCCCAAAACTGCAGGTTCAATTACCCATCATGCCCTTGACCTTGGAGGTCAGCTTGCTTTGGAGGATGAAGCCTTAGATGTGCAGAGAAAGAAATAGAAAGTGAAAAAGAGGGGAGAAAAAGAGAGCACAGAGAAAGAGGGATTGTAGGGGTGAGGTGTAGGGGTGAGGTGGAGAGATGGATTGGGTGGAAGGGTGAGAGAGAGAGATGGAGTGTGAGGGGTTAGTGTGTACGTGTGTGTGCAAGTGGGAGCGAGAGGGGGGAGAGAAAGAGGCCTCAGCCCTGCTCTCTCTTATCTCTCCAGCTTGGTGGAGTTTTAAATTATTCATTCCCTGCTGCTCCCGCCGACTTACACATCTCCATCACACGGCTGCCCGCATCCGCCCGGGGAACAGGCGGTCGCCACGGCAACCTTATCGCAGATCGCAGATTTCGGCTCCAGAAATGAAATAAAAGAGGAAATTGGCTGTATTAGCATAAGAGGAGTCAGCCCGGAGTTGAATACACACATCACCCCCCTCTCCTATCCTCTCACCACCACCACTGCCCCCCAAAAGCTCACAGCAACACCCCACCCCTGCCTCCTCTCCTTATCAGCGCTGTCTGATCGCTGCTCTCCCTTTCTATATTTTTTTCTAATTCTACTCCCCCACCCAACCCACCTCCACTGCCGTCACCACCAACTCGTCCTCCAACCACACAACCCCATCCCTCTCCCTCCACCGCCCCCACGTTCGCTCTTTGTTCCTCCTTGTGCTTAGAGAAGAATGGGGCGAGTGGGTAGGAGAGAAAAATAGATGTGGTCGCTGTGACCTCTGACCTTTTCAGGAGGGGAGTAAACAATAAGCAATAACCTGGGAGATGTGACTCTGGCAGTGCCGCGGCTGCTGACTGACAGCACACTTTATTTCCTGTCCAATAGGACCTTTTTCCCTGCTCATCATTTTATTATTGGTGTTTTTTTTACCCTTCTTTCTGTCCGCCTTTCATTCTGGGTCCAGTCCGCTGGGATCTACCATCTCAATTTTTAGAGTACTGGGCAGCAGTGTCTGATTCTGACCTTAAAAAAAAGAAAAGATATTTGTTGGGCTTTCAGTGTTTCAGTGTAATCACCCTTTGCAAAAAAAGAAAAAGCCCAAGTCTACATTTACATCGTCTGTCAATACATAATCTCCTATAGCCATCAGCAGTCCTCCATCAATGTAAAGCCACAAAGGCTGGGCCACAATGCTAACTCTTTAGGAGACACCCATAAATGTGCTTCCCTCCTTAGCGCCTATTCTGCTGCCACTTAACCATTCAGTAACAAGTCGTCCCAATTCCTCCTTTGGCACCCCTCTCTTCTCCCTGATCCCTCCTTCTCCACCCTTCCTTCCTTAATTGAAGTTAAAGAGCTGAGAAATAGCGACCATGTCTCAACCAGATGGTTATAAATGTCAACATACTCTCCCACTTAGATTGACACTTCCCTGGGGAAGAGTGCGCCTGCAAGTGTGTGTTTGTTATGGTAATCATCTTCCTCCCTCTCACATCTTTTGTGCAAATCAAACCAGTAGGGGGGGGGCCAATAAGGACAATAACGCCCACCATGCTCGCTGGTGGCATTCTCCATTATCATCACCATCATTATGGCAACTTAGTTAAATGTTATTTTAAGAACGTTTGTGTTTTCTGTAAGTCCCCAGTGCCCACAAATCAAAGAGCATGACTGAATCGATGAGGGATTAACAGCAGCATATACTTTGTTCACTCACTCAGTCTCCTCCTCACAGAAAGTGAGGAGGAGGCTGTCTTTTCTCTTTTGTTGCCAAGTGTGCGGCTGTTTCAAAACTCCCAGGCTCGTCAGAGATTTTTGGTGACAATCCAATCTGACTTGGTTTTGACCTTTTCCATCAATTCTCACAACAGTACAGTCTGTCTGAGAGCAGACATGCTGACCAGAACATACATTCACAACTGGAATCAAAAGTTTGGGATACAGTAGGGAATATGGTGACATGACACTGTGTTGAATTTCCAATTAAAGTGCACCATGTTCCATAAAGATCTCACTGCCTTTCTGAAAAAGTTTACCGGTCACCAGCTTGTGATTTAGCAGAGTTTGCAACAAACAGTTGCAAACAGTTCCTGAGCTTTGGGATTTATAACTTTTAAACTCAGGCAGAGTATGCACTCATGACATGCAAGATCATTTACAATGTCGAGGTACTGGAGGTAGTGTTACAGGGTCCGTAATCCAGTCTTGGGCTGCTAGGTCATATGAATGTAGTTATTAGTTTGTCCATATACCATTTTTGCGATGTAATAATTACTCCTTTTCTTTTTCGTTCCCCTTCCTCTTCCATCTCTTCCCTTCTCCATCAAATTTGAACAATTTAGGCAACTGTTTATTGTAACAAAACAAAAAAATTAAGTGTAATCTTGACTGGACCGGTCACCTAAATATATTTGGGAGCACTGCACCATCATGTAACAAATGTAGTTACAGTTAAATCTTTATTCTAGCACAGCGATCACATTATATTTCATTGTGCCTTCATGCTATGTTATCTGTTCCCTTTTCCTGGAGAAATTAACCCACTGATGCATTCAGCTGACAATAAACAGCTTTTTAGTGTTTCAAATACAGCTACTCGTCCTGAATGTAGCAAGAAGTCATGTTATGATTACTTTAAGGTGCTCTGGTGTGCTGATGAAGAAAGATCTCAGCAAGAACACCACCACCACTCAGGCCTTCTTTAGCCTCTGCCTCATCTGATGTTTCTTTATATCAAGACCTCATTGTGTTTTATTATTTACATTTGCATAAATACTTCTCTTATCTAAGGGCTTACTAGACGTTATCATGAAATTCTCTCATATCCATTACATCAGAAGTGGACACAGCACTGATTGGCTTTTATCCGGATTATTAACGGGCCAAAAATGGCAAATCATTATATCACTCTATCTCAAAGGAAGCTAATCTGATGCATTTCACCCACTCTCAGCACTCGGTCTCAACAGACACAACAGTGTAGAGGAAACTGTGGAGGAAGAGGATGGAGACAGGGCAGAAAAGCTTCTTCACACTCAGACCAGCCGCCTTCTCCAGCTCAAAAAGAAGCCAAAATGAACAGAAAGACTGACCATAGTGTGCTCAGAGTTTACTTTGGATGGTGGTATTTAGTTAAAATATGCAGTGAAGAGATTTTATTGTACAACAATAACTACAGCAGACAATCATCTAAAACTTCATTTCAGTCCAAATTGAGCTTTTGAAGATCTCAAACTAAGAAAAGTAGCTCCTTTCCCATGAAGCAATCCAAATGTCTCTATTCTACCCCAATTTTGTTCATCCATTCATCAGTTTCAGCAGAAGCACCTTAATATTGGAACAATCCTTATTGCTACTTGAGGCGTTATCTCCTGAAAGGCTTCTTTCCCTTTCGTCCTGCTGTCTAATTCCCGAAACCCTCCTCCTGTGTTTCCCCACTTCGTAGCATCGGGCCTGTTTATTCCCCAAGCTCTTAATCTGTTTTAAGTGGTGAATACTTTGGAACAGTGAAGAAAAAGACCTTAACACGAAAACAGCCCAGGCATCCTGTGCCACGCTGCTATCCTTGGTGGTCTTCTAAAGCTCCCTCTCCCTGTGTTTCTCTGTGTGATTTTGCCTGGTATGGTTGGAGGCTCATTGCAGCCTACATGTGATTTCACATGGGCTATAGAGACACTTAGTGCCTGTGGCTCTGTCCCTCCCACACACAGTCTGCTAGGAAGAGCTGTACCACTCACAATCCGATGTGTAGGTTTGCTGAGAAGCGCCTGTAGTGATGACAGTATGTCTGTGTATGGAGAGTGTGTGCTTGCTTGTAAAGTGCGCGTGTGTGAGTTCAATGCCAGGACCACACATCCAGTATGGTTTTCGTGGAATTGCAAGGAGAAATACATAGAATGTCAGCCAGAGGTTTGGTAATAGTAAGTGACAGGTTGAGACAGGAGACAATGATGATCCGTCACTGTCCTAAAATTGATCGGTGCTGCCCCCCTCCACCCTAGTCAAACCCCTCCGTCCCACACTTGTCCCTGCTGCCTGGCCCTGAGCAGATAACTGCAGCGGGACTGCAAGCAGGACAGGGAACGAATCCCAGAGGTTCGTCCCGTAATGGCGATGCTCCAGTCCAGCCAAGAAAGTGTGGGCACAAAGGGGCTGATACCCCACTGGTTTGTGGGTAGCGGTATCACACTTGATTCTAGCCCTCAGGGGGTGCGGCATAAGGGGACGTTGTCTTTTCTTGTCCGGTCGGATGGCTTTGGTCACACTGGATATCCAGAGCAGGCTGAGGAGCAGTACACGGTCCCACACAATGTTAAAGAGTGCGGGATGGCAGCCATCTGTAGTCCTGTTTGCACAGACAACAGTGTGCAGTGGGCTGGGGATTCGGACATTGGAACAAAGGCGATTGAGACAAGTGTCAAGAACAACAACAACAACAACTACTACTACTACTACACCCCGGCCTGTGTTTGATTTGATGTAGTATGCTTGAAGCCAAAGCAGCTGCTTTTATTTTTACAGCACCAAGAGCAAAACCTGACCACGATGTCAGATGCAAAGTCTGAAATAACTCATATTATCCTACTAATGTATACTTTTGTGAAGAAGGAGCAGACCAAAAAATGCACACTTGTACATGCACATTCATTTTTTGAAAGAAATATCACTATTTAGGGTTATGAAAGGCAAAATTTAAAGAGGTGCTTTTGTTTTCAATGTAGATGAACAAAGTTATATCAGATATGTTTCACTGCAACAAAACAAAGTAACAAAAACATTATTCAAGTAAAATATAGAGTCAAGGTCAAAGTACCTCCTCTTCCAAAATGAGACCTGTGATGCAAAGAGGTAAATAAAAGTACCTTTTAAGATCTAGTGTAACTGGTAAAAGCATTCACGCAATAATTTTTACACAGTATATAAAGTCTGTCTGCACAAAAAGCTAACAGATCTGAAATGGTACATTGTCAAAACAAGGAGAATACCAGAGGTTAACTAGGCCTTACTGGGCTGATTATAATAAAACAATGTGAGAGACATTTAGATAAGACACTCATAAATACAAATAACATACACTGTAATCTTGAGTGCAAGGTAATGTGCTTGGCAATGTAAAGGCTAAAGTGTATGTGTTTGTGTTGTTATGTGTGAACGCCCGGTTGTTGTAGCCAACAAGTGAGCAAGGCCCATAAATCGTAGCACTATCAGTGGTCCGGTCTTGGCCACCCTTGTGTTCTTTTATTGAATGTTATTGTAGCTGGACGGCCCCTTGGTAGATATTTCCTGGTCAGAAATCAAGATCAAAGCCCCAAGGTGTTGGTGGTGGGGTGAGGAGACGAGACGAGAGGAGAGGAGGAGGATGGGAAGGAAACAATGACTGTTGGACCCTGGAGGAGAGGGGAAGAAGAGGGGATAGGAGTTGGAGTGGGTGGCCACTGGCACTGCTTTAAAGCTCCGGCAAAGAGAGTGAGTGGTGATATTCGACTTAAAGTGAAAACAGGGGGTGTGTGGCGAGATGTGATGTGGATTTAGGCTCAACCTACAATAAAGGATAGAGACAGTCTCACTATCATTTGATGGGATTGGTCAGATGAGGGGGTTATTTTTCTTTTTTCTCTTTAAGACAGTGTAGGAGTAAGAAAACACTGCAAAGATCAAAATATCACAACTTTTAAGTGTTAGATTCACCATGGGAAAATTCAACAGATAGAGAACAAACTTATCATGATAATGATGTAATTGTGTTAGTGTTTCTGTGCAGAGCTCTGAGTGAGAATTCAGTGGGTGCATTTCCTTCTACATATACTGATTTTTTTCCATTATGTACAAATGGCTGGATGTAGGGGTGTCAAATTTGCACAATATAAAGTTGTATGAGAAGAAAAAAAAAAAGCACTACCAAATTTAAAATTATTAAGCCAAGTATGTGCACATGGACAATCCCAAATTAATTATTTTTTACTTAGCTTTTCAGATCAGCAGCCTCCCACCTCCTACCTTAACACAAGGACACAGGAGTGCTCTGCATGTCCACACCAAACACCAGACTGCACCTTCTGTTATTGGTGCGTCATACACTTCCCATGTGAAAACCGAAAACATGATGGGGTTCACAGCTTCTTTTATAAACATGTCCGTGTAATACCGTCACAGGTGTATGAACTTTTATTGGATCAAAATTATATTTTGGACTCTGCCATTTCAGTTTATGTTTAATCACAATTAAATACAAAATGATAATAATGTCACTTATATTAATAATATTTCTTCTTTCAAGGCTCTTGTTAAAGTAGTCCTGATGTGTCCCAGTGTAAAAAAAAACATCCCACTAATTCTAAATTATATTTACAGTATGGATTGAAAGGAAACACAGATGTCTTGTTTCATGTGCTATGCTAACAGTCTATAGTAAAAGTAAACTAGTCAGAAGAGGGATAACTTGATAACTCAAAAAAAATATAATTCTAAAGTAGGGTAATAAAAGTGAAATCGCGTGATGCTTCATTTCGTTGAGAACCCTCTGAATCCCCTCTGATCCATGGTTTCAAGAATTCTGCAAATAAATCTCACTTTATGCGCCTTTTCTCTGTACCTTTCCATATGAAAAGAAAAGAATACATTTGTTAGCAAGCTCAAGTACATCTACATGTAGGCGTGATTTGCTGGACTTCCCTGTGGCCTCTCTCTCCTTGCGTTTAATTGCTGTGGGGATCACAGGCCGGCAGGGATAGAATGGACTCCAGAGATTGTGGTTCCACCGCTGCTTCCCAAACTGGCTTTTCTCCCCATGCACCCGTTCACCAAGCACACCCAAATTCCCCCATTTGCCACCCTCTCACCCCACACCTCGCCTGGGTAATGGAATCAAAAACAAGCGCTTCCATCCTAAGATATACACTTATTTTCACAAAGAGGCTGGTTTGACTCTGCTGCTCTTTTGCAGCGTGTAGTAGTTCAGAATTGGCTGGAAAAAGACAGTACACTCATCATGTAAAAGCCAATTTATGCCTTGTATTTGTAGATATTCTTATATTATCATTGTAACCAACAAAGTATACAAATGGAGATGTGTCAGATTATAATAGCAGCTGTTCAGTTGTCATGATGCATTTTTAGATATGCAAATTCCTCTCTTTTCCTTCTCCGTTCACTGGATTCCTTTCCATTTCTACTGGCTTTCTAAATCGTTCCTGTCCACTCCTTTTCCCACAGGCTGCCTTTCTGTTCCTTTTCCACCCTTTACACTGGTTCCTTCCCTTTGTTCTTTCTCCACTTGCTTTCTGTCCTTTCCTTGCCGCTAGCCTCCTTTCCCTTTACTTCTCTTTTTTCTATATTTATTTTCCCATCTACTACGTTTCCGTGTACCTCCTCTCTTTTCCTTTCCTTTCTTCTGGCTTCCATTCACTTCTGTTGGCTTCCTTTGCTCATTTCCTAATCTCAGTCAAGCACTGGGAGCAGATAAGGCTTATTTAGTGTTTGGAGTTTTCCCCTCTGTCCTACTGGCACTAGAACATCTCCTACCAGGCCAAGGTAGATGAGGACAGCAGATAAATAGCAGGAAGCTTTGTGTATGGAGGATTTGATCTGATCTTGATCCCAAACACAGAAACACTCTTACTCAAACTCACATATACTCAGTTCAGACAGGCTTCTTTTAGTGCACAGTGCAAAAAAGGAGACATGCTGGAGTAGTTTAATTGCATATTAAGCATAGAACCTATCGATATTACATCAATATTGTTGTAAAGATTTTAACCTGAAGTGACTTTTTTTTTTTTTTTTTAAATCAGCTTTTACAGGAAGGTTTTCTGAACATTTCTACATCTTGGATCAATCTCTCTTCCAATTACACTAAGATTTACTTTATTTCAGTTTTCTAACTCTTTTAAACATGGACAAATTGAAAGTTAATTAACAGTACTACAAAGATATTTATTTATTTTATCCAAAAACTATCTGTAGTCTATTACTATCAGCCCTCAGAAATCTCTGTGTAATCCTGGGTTACTCAATGAAAGGTCTAAGTTGCAACAGAGCAAAACAGCTGCTCTGGTTACTGTGATTAGAGCAATGTTTTAGTAATTTGGCAAGATGCTCTGGTGATAAACAAATGATTATGTACATGATCCACTGCAGCAGCTCTTCTCCACTCTCTCCCTTCGCCCCCCTAAAAGCCAACATGTTAGATCTGTGTGTCCGAGTCTCTGATCTGATGCTGCAATTCAAGGCTCTGAAACCCAACTACCTCAGGGAGGTCTACATGGATAAGCATTTAAATACACTAATCTCCCAGTCACCATCGCTCACAGATAACTGTCTGCTTGGGCAGTGATCAGCATGGAGATTATGGATGTGATCTGGATCTCCTTCTGGTGATGTAGTATGAGATGGGTGTTTGAAATAGAGTTCTGCTCCAAAACTAAAATGATCCAGCTTATGAAAAAAACAAACTTCTCATTGAGGAAAAAACGACACCTCCAGTACAACTTGGGCTTATGTACACAACAAGAGACCAGAAAGACAGTTGGCAATTTGTGAATTAGAACATCTTAAAGTCCTCAGTCCAAAACATAACTGAATGGAGGTAGATAACCAGGGCCTGTAACCCTGTGTTGTTTGGTCAAGTCATACGGATGCATATTATTTATAGTCATAAGTCCTAATGCTGTTGTAGGGATGCAGGTAACCCATGCTAATCACCCTAGCAGCCACACAGTGTGTATATATACAATTTTGTTTAATGCATGTTACGTTTTAAGATGAATTTGTGGAGAAGACACTGATTGTTCCCCTTGTCCGTCACCTTGTATTGTGCATTAATACACCACCAGCCTTCAAAATGTGTGGTTGCTCTGCTCGGTATTCCCAGATAGCCCACATCAGAGCAGTCATATCATATAGTTGACAGAACCTTTAGACATAGCGAAACAAAAAACATATTTTAACAGAGTTTAACGTTAGATGTTTTTATTTGACTGGACTCGCAGACAGACTCAGGACTCCTGAAATCCTTAAACTTTCTGCTTTGCAGCAAATGCTGCCCCGTTACTGCTTGTGTTTCTGTAGGTCATATATCCCCTACTTTACATTTGTTACTTATAATACATGTGAAGAGAGACCACCCTTTATTTGAATACCAACAGCATAAATTCATGTGACAGCGAATTAACACAAACATGGTGAATTTGCATCAACAAATGATAATAATCCATGTTATTTTTTTGAAAAAAGCATGAATTGTGGCTTTTCCTTTAAAAAGGTCAGGGCAAAATTGCATCTGTTTGATACAATTTAGTTTCGCATATGCTATGATTTATGCCATAAAGGTCTATGTCAGGTAAGGAAATTGATTTTAAGTCTGTTTTTTTCTCCACTACATGCTTGATTCAGTCATTTTCAGCCTCTCTCTCAACCATTAGGTTAGGCTGTACCACTGCTCTGATTCGTACAGCAGATACAGGCTGCTTGTTTTGGTTGGGCTTCAGGTAAGCGGCAACCAAGCAAGAGCTTCCAAAAAGGCCTCTCTCATCTTTCTATCCGAGCGTGGCAAAACCACAGCACAGACAAAACACCAAATCCAAAGCTGATCAACATCAAAGTCGCTGCTGCTCTGCCTCTCTGTTGTCTGCCATCACTCCTTACACACCCCACAAACCATCTTCACCCAACTGTTTCCTTGTCCTTTCCTTGACCTTGTATCTCTCTTTTTATCCACTGATTATCTACAGCCATAGCTGTTTTACCCCCCCTCATCTTCTTTCTCTTTGCTCATCCCTCTTTTATTCTCTGTGTGTGGCCTGCTTTTCAACAGGAGGTCGTCCACAGGTAACTTGGTGGAGCAGCCCGCAACGCTAATCCACAGAAAAGAAGAAGAAAGACGGAAAAGTAAAAGGGAGGAAATGGGATTAGGGTGGCATGTGGGGTGGTCTAATACAACCATCATCATCATCACCACCATCGTCATCGGTTTTTATCAAGCCCAGTTACATCTCAAACGAGCCTTGAATGTTTGCAACTCGTAATAATGTGCACCTTCTGTCTAATTTGGCCATTATTCAGGCCTGTCAGACCACAATTATTTAGAGCTTATCTCTCTCGCACACGAGATGACGCGTTTGTCACGCTTTTGCTCCACGCACAAACACACACACACGCACACACAGGACAGTCAAGGCGCTTTAGAAAATTCCATTGATGACTGCCTGCGATAGAACCTGGTGCCCCCCCTCCATCACACTCCATCCCCCTCATCATTACTGCATTGATTACCTTGGTTAGCTTATCATCTACACATATTCAATCTCATCGAGAGAAGCCACACACATGAACACTTCATATTGTTTACGCGTAGATGGAGATTGCATTGTTGTTTATCCCCCGAGTTTGTTTATTCTATTGGCTGATTTGTGTTTAGTAATGTCATCTATCCCCCTCTGGACTTGGAGCCAAGCAGTGGAAAAGAAAAGAAACACAATCTCTCCATTCAGATTGGCTGAGAATAGGATGCATGATATTGGGTTTCTATGATCTTTTGTGAGCCGTAATTTGATGCCACGCAAAGTGTTTAGCGGAACAAATATAGAAACGTTGTTAAATTATATCATAAATTAGTGATCAGGAGGAAGTGACAGAGGGAGGGAGACAGAGATATGTATGTATTTACTGCAGTGATTGGGTTACATTTGCCATAACAAGACCAATGTTCCACATAGTGTTTTTTTTTATATCCCAATTTAGTTAGTGTTATTTAGAGAACAAACCAGCCATGTAATACACAATAAAAGTTGGAGTAATGATGTTTTAGGCAATAAAGCCAATGGATGTGGCTGTCATTAAAGCATCTTTACAATTGCAAAACAATTCTTATCAACTGGGAAATGCTACATTTTCCGAGGATGAGGAAATGAGGCAGTGAACAAAACTAGCCATCAGATAGCGCGCCTCCTTAATTCTCTCATCCCCTGTTAAATAATATCATTATCATTGCCTAATGACGATGGTGCAGCAGTGCTTATGGAATAAGCCGATTAGGCAAGAGACAAACAGCATAGGGCCAGGAAGCACGGCAAGGCCATTTACCACTTCATACAGGACAAATGAGTGTGTCCCTACCATCTTTCCTTCTCTCTTTCCCTTTTTCAATCTCCCACCCCCTCCACACACACACACACACACACACTTCACTTCCATCTATTTAATTTCTTCTTTTTTTTAACACCAGGCCATCATGAAGTATTTGATTTCCTCTCCTCCCTCTTCTGCCTCCTTCCCTCTCTCCATTCCACCTCCTTCCTCCTCCCTCCCCTCCACCACCCCTTCTCCTTTGTGCGGAGGTAATCGTAGATGCAAAGGGAAGGGGGCCGCGGGGCTCTTATCAGCCCATAACATCTGTTGGTGTGTCAGGTGATGAGATGGAGCGCTCACGGCCTGCCGGCGGCCTGGACGGCTCCTTTAATGCAGAGAGGGGAGTGTGCAAACAAACAGCGGCTGATAGGGTCTATGCTTGTCACAATCGCTCAGGACCGTGATCTATCTTCCCCCTGCCTTTTCGCTCTCTTTCTTTCCCCTCTCTCCCTCTCCGTCTCCATCTTCCCCTCTCCTACTTGAGTGCCAGTGTTCTTCACTTTTCTGAAAGACCTTTTTCTCTGGCTCTTTAGTGCACCCGTTTTTATTTTTAAATCAAATCCAATCTCCCATTAAGTTTCTATAATTTAGCCTTGTAATGTTTGCTTCATGATTATGGATGTGTGCACAGTTGATCGGGTTGTTGTAATGGTTTTCAGAAGCCTGCAAACAGAGAGGAAAGGGAAGTGGATGTCTGACAGTCAGATGTAGTAGATAAGATGATCAGTGGGACTATCAGTGTAGACTTACAGTACTGTTATCAGGAGACATGCATGCTCAAAGAAAATGTTTAGGCCTTATCAACATGTTCATTTCCACAATCATCAGCAGCAGCATCAACAATGCCAGCACCATCACTGGAAGCACCATTATTATCATCATCATCATATCCATCATCATCACTGTCATTATTAACAGCATTGGCATTGCGACAAGGAAAACCATCAGGATCATTATCAAGGTCATCCATTTTCCCATCATTTCAACTCAATCTACTGCTTTTAACATGTAGCATACAACACTTAAGATTCTTCCTAAAACACAAGAGAATCAGCAATATTAAAGGGCTCTTTGGTTTTGTTTATTGAACACCTTGTATTATATAATTAAAAATTATCATGGGTAGAACAATATAGACATGGACTAATAGCCATTGTTGTTTTCAGTATATAGACAGTTCACCAACTGTTATTAAGACACAGACAATGATTCCACACCTGATGATCATAATATTAATATTAGAAAATATGAACTAAAGAAAACTGAATTACATGAACAGATAAGGTAAAAACATCATCACATAGAAGATCATCATAAAAAGATATGGTTTTATGATACATTAATCAGTAGTGGTGTACAGAACTATGAATAAAAACTACTACAGGTATATGATTGTTTAAGGCCTTAATATAGTACGCTATACTATATGAATACACAGTGTCGCATCTTTTAATAAACGCAGTATGTCCATCAATACCAAACCCAAGTATCATGATCACTACAAACATACCACTTAGTGTCTGGTCAATGAACAATATGTAGCACTGATGCGTGGACCGAGTCCAAATTCAAAATACTCCCACGCACCTCCTGCCCAGACTTGAAACTGACAAGAGTTGCCAGGTAGAGGACACTGTTGCCTGTTCTTTGGGTGGCTCCTGTTCTTTTCTCTCCTCTCTTTCCACTCACCCCAACCGGTCGAGGCAGATGGCCGCCCACGCTGAGCCTGGTTCTGGTGGAGGTTTCTTGTGTTAAAGGGAGTTTTACCCTCTCCACTGTGACCAAGTGCTGTTCAAGTGGGATTTGTTGGGTTCTCTACATAATTCTATATATTTATATTCTGTAAGATCTTAAACCTTACATTATAAAGTGCCTTGAGATGACTTTTGTTGTGATTTGCCGCTATACAAATAAACAGGAAAAAAAAATTGACATTGAACAAATATGAGATTGGCAAAATGAAAAACTTTGACAATGGCAAAAGACAAGCCTTACACTGTAGGTTACATTGCTGCACTAATGTAAACAGTGTTTTTGTTGTTTGCAACTTAACCAGCTCATGTGAATATTACATATTCATCTGTCAGTGTTACTTTGATGCATGGCTTATTACAAGTTCTGCAGCCAAGCTAAGTTACCATTTTCCAAGCCCCTGACAATGTACAGGTACGTTTAATTTAACAGATAACATATAAATCGCCTCGCATTTGTTCCTGAGAACTGCCCTTGTTGCAGACGAAGCAGATCTCATTTATGAGGTAATGAAGTGTCCTCACCGGCATCAAGTGAAGCCAGTGAAGGCTGGTCAGGTGCTGCTGACAGGAGAGGTGGAGATGGCGAGGGAAAGCTAGAGGAACAGTGGCAGAGCGAGGAGGAGGAAGAGAAGAAAGTGCAGGTCTGTCGTCTCCTCCGTCGTGACGGACAGCATTTAAGTATAAAAGCGCTAGTCTGCACTAGTCAGGGTCATTTCACCGGCTGTGTCTCAAATACTCACTGCCCTGACAATCCGGCTGTTCTGTTTTGTTTGTCCTGAGCGTAGTGTGTGTATTTTGTCAGTTTTGTTGTGTCTATTATTGTGATATACTTGTGATATACTGTATGTTACATATTATCCCTCCTATTAACCCCTTTGTGATCCGTATTACTTTTGTAATGTGCTGTATTGGACTTTTAGGTTTTGTGAAACAAGTTGCTTGATTGTGATTGGTATAAGCAATTTAAGCTAGTCCTGACACATCTCATTCAAATCCTAATTTCCTTCCAAGTCATGCATCCATTTTGTTATTCAGGGTCACAAGCTAATAAGGCCTAACAACACTCAGTGGACAAAAGGTAGAATACACTCTTCACACAATGTCCTGTTTCCTGAAAATTATGTTCCTGCGCAACTAAACTGCAACTGCAATTCTGTTTCCGTTTTTGTACTAAACAAAATCAAATAATAATTATGTTGTGATGCAATCTTTTTTTTATGTATTTTAGAAGCACTTCACTTATTAAGGGGAACCAAGTTGCACAAAGGTGGTGGTTGTTGAGGGCATACAATGTGCAGGACTGACTAACCTTAGACTAAAGTTCACATCCAGACTTCCATAGAAGGTTGGGTTTAAGCAAGGAAAGCTTTATTTTTCTCTTGTAACCTGGGTTACAATCTGTCCCTGACCTTAACCCAATGCTGAATATTCTGAAACCAACCATAAAATAAAATAAATAATGTTGGCGTCACCAATCTTGATGTTGTTCTGCAAGATCAAATATTTTCGCGGAAAAGACAAAAAGATGCTGTAGATTGGTGGATAAAAATTTGTAGCCTGTGTACATTTAACTGATAAGTTCCGATGTAGTAGCAACTCATCATTATGAAATTGGGTTGCAATTACATTCCCCACAAAAACATATTGCAGTTTAGCTGTATAAAAATGTAATTTTTAGGAGACATTTTGACATATATTAAAAGTGTACACTTTATTTAGACATGATCTTTTGTCATGAACAAAACTGGATAAATGTGGGACATCTGACAAGTCGTGAAACAACATGCTGATAGCCTTCTCACAAAAAACATATAAACACAGTGTTTCTTAACCAACTGACATGGAAGACCACACTGTCAAAACAGAGAAAACTACAATTCTTTCACTAACTCATAGAGTGTTTCAAAACAAAATGATAAAAACTGAATCCAAATTGAACTTTAGCCCACAGCCAGCAGAAACCCTTTGCTCTCCCAAATGAAATAGGATTTCATCCCCATGTCTAAGTGCTTTACAGCGACTACATCAGCCCCTCTGCTGAACTGTACTGCTTCTTCTGAAGCTACACAACTATAATGTCATTGTCAGATGGGTTGTGGCAGCAAGATCAATAGTTAGTAATTCCTTGGCTGGGGGTCTGAGAGTCCTCGCTCTGCTCTCTCTGTCTGTCCCCCCCGAGCTAGAATGTCCTCTAATGGAGCAGGCCAGATCTAATCACTGCAGTAATTGAAGTTTACTTTGAAGCTTTCAATCTAGGAGAATATTTAAAGACAAAGCCACCATGAAACACTATCTACTGTCCCAGGCCTGATGTGATCTGGATCTTGTGGCCTCTTCAATAATATATGAGTCTCAAACATACTTTTATCCCTTCCTATCATCACATGTTTGTGTATTAGATTTAACTTAATTCAAGATTCAAGGACCTGACCACCACAAGCTGTTTGAAGGCGAATGCCTAAAGCCGATATAACAGTACAGTTTAAGCGATTTCTACATCTACAAAGCATTCGTTTGTTCACAAATGTGAACAGGAAAGTAGTGTATGTGTGGCAAAAGGGTGAATTATAAAGATATGTGATAAAATACTGTAGATTTGACTTGCTAGAGTTAGTGAAGAGGTTACTGTGACTCAGAAGAGAGGCTCTGGATACAAAAACTAGAGTGAACAAGTTTAGCAAACAACATCTCACACAATTTTTTAATGTAAAATACTTTTCGTAAAG
Source organism: Sandelia bainsii (assembly GCA_032362345.1). NCBI lineage: Eukaryota > Metazoa > Chordata > Actinopteri > Anabantiformes > Anabantidae > Sandelia > Sandelia bainsii. The sequence continues at coordinate 14,265,507 of JAUMHL010000016.1, read as the reverse complement.
TAGATACAGTTCAAATCTGGGAGTACATATAATATGTAGCAGAATAGGTTTGTAAAATTTGGCTTTGGTGCTTCACAGACTTTGATGGTAAAAGACCCAAGAATTTTCTTGCCACAACAAAAGAAACACACTGTATACTATGGCGGATCCAAACTAAGAGCTCGGATATATAATTAAGGTTAGGATTATTACTGTAGAAACTTTAATTTATGGAGGGAAAGCTAAAAAATGTGTGTGAAATTAGGGAATATTTGGGTACGGCTACGTAAGGACATACCAAGCTTTGAATAGCAGAAACTGTGGGGTGATGATAATATACTTCTACCCCAAGATAACTTAGTACTTACAGGTGGTTGCAGGGGTGGAAGTGGAACATATAAAATGCAACATCACCAGCAATCAAAATTAGCACAGTTACCGCAAGAAATTCACACCATACACATAAGTAGATGGCAGCTGCAATTATATCAACCGGTAGATACACAAACGAGCACAAGCAGGTCTGTGAGACAGCAATGAAACAACCAGATGCCTCGGCAGCATCACAGCAAAGTAAGATTACTAAACACAAACAGCGACTAAATAGAACAAAACAAAAAAAAAAGTGTAATATCCGTTGAAGAATCGACACTTACCTTGGTAAATGGAAGCAGCAAACCTTAATATTACTAAGCAAAATTATGAAGGAAGAGTTGCTGTGGTATCAAGCCAGACCCCATTTGAAAGAAAAATACTATATATGCATACTATTTTTAAGAAATTCACAGCCTAAATAGTAATAATTCTCCTTGAGTTACACTTCAGGCTTACAAAGTGTTTGACATTGACTCATGCATTATCTAGAAAAACGAATCTGGAGCGGACTGGTGCCTGATCATTCCTCTGTTTTCTTTGTCAAAGCAATAACTGAACTTGGTTTGAAACCAAAACTTAATTTATTTTATTTTTGTAAAATGTACATAAAACAGGACAGCACCAACACAACAGTCCCTCACTAAGGCTAATCATTTGGTTCTCATCGTTGTGATTTGTATTTGAGTTTGAGGTGAGCCTGTAGGCAACCCCCCTCCCAAAACAACAGCATCAGTCCGTCCCAAAACCCAGCCAAATATGATGATACAGATTCCAACAGTGGCTAAATGAACAGTATGAAATCATAATAAAAATGCCAAAACAAAGGAAAAATAAGCTCATATATACAGTATATAATTTCACAATGAAGAGCAGCAGCATGAAAGCAGATATTAGCAGCCCAGAAATGCAAGGACAACACTAAAAACAGTATCAAACCAACACATCATTGTTCAGCTCGTTAGCCAAGCAGCACTTACCTTGCTGAAGACAAGCGGTGACCCCTGTTTATCTCAACAAACATGGGCCTCAAGGTTTAAGTGAGCATTTAAGGCCACCATGTTACAGTATGTAGCATTACAAAAAGCAAGTGAACATTAGCACATGGACATGAGCTTCAGGTTTGTAGTGAGTGTGTCTGAAAGTAGCAACAGTGTAAACCATTAAATCTTAAATATGAATTGTGCAGAGATAATGTGAACTTGACACAATAGTCATTTAAAGTCCATATTGTAGAGGAATAAACATGGGCGGGATAGTGGTCATGTTTACATCATTAAAGCCAACTTTAAACATCAAACAGCAACAGTGGCCTGGAAAACCACTTCAGTTCATGACACTTACATTCACATGACAATTAATCTTATCACCAGAATTCAAATCAACTGCTTCAAAGCAATAACGCACATGGAGACAACAACAAAAAGAAACACTCAATCACTACAAGACATCACAAAAGTAGATTTTATATTATCACCAAGTAGGCCCCTGAGACAAAAACCACAGCAGCACCAGGAGCCAAGCGCACAAACTACTAATCACAACATACATGTTGTCAAAAGTAGCACTTACTTTGCTGAAGTAAAGCAGTGATCCCTGGTCTTTCAGCAGAGAAAACAATTCTGTGGATCCAAACAGCCAAGATCTGGACACCCAGCATGGATTTTGTTCTCAAAGAAGTCCTGGAGCAACACGCTGAGACTGTTGGTGACCAGCTAGCCAGATAGCTAGCTAGCTAGCCTAAATGCTACATAAACATTAGCATCCCAGGTATATTTTTTTCCTAACAAACAACAGGGCTGCTAACCTGCTAACAGGCTAGCACATGGACAATCCAGCTCAATCATAGCCAGACTGAGAAAACAGTGGTCTGGGCATCAGCACTTTAAATAGCCCGCCTCAGTTCACTAAGGGTGCGTTTGATATATTCTCCAGCCAGTACCTGTTTGTCAAGTGATTCTTGAAATCATTAGTTTATCCTAAACTAGCAGGGAAGCCTTCTCCCCACTCATGTTAGGTGGCAGCTGCTGAAACAGGTTGTGTTCACATCTGATGTCCTTATTTGGCCTTATACCATGCTTTACTTCCCAATTCCCAATTGCTCTATAGTGGAAAATGTGTGACGAAAAGGGTAAAGAGTATTGTCAATTACTACAATTTCTTCAAGAAAAGTGAACTAAAATTAGAGTTTTAATGTACTGTATATTTGATTGGTGCTGTGTTTAATAATTGTCACATCTAACTATGTCAAAGATCTAAGCACAAAAGTAATCACACGTCGTGCAAAGTGTAAAGCCTCCAGAGGCAATTTTGTGATTTGTGGTTATATAAATAAAATTCACTTGAAATGAAATTGACTTAGTGTCGTGGTGAAATTTGCACCACAGTGTTGTGTCCTCCCTGCCCGTGTTTCCTGCCTCCATTTCAGGCGTCACTATCCAATAAAGGCAAAATGCTGACAGATGACAGAGTTCTCAGAGACTCTCAGAGTGACACCGATGGAGCTGGTTCTGCAAAAACATCAAATTGTTGGATTGCAGAACTAGCTCCTTTGCCAAATGTGATTAAATGCTGGTAAACTATTACTTTAAGCATCACAATCTTCTGAATGTTCTTACATCAAACATCTTTTTATGCTTGCCTTTTGTCTTTTAATTGTGTTAGTTGCGTTTCATCACTGTGCTATGGCAGATGCGAGTTGTGTCAGTGGCATCTGTCCTGGCAGTGGCTCTCTGATTGATAGGCCTGAGCACACAGGGGCAGTGGGAGATGAAGAGAGGTCTGATAGCGGGCTGCTAGATACTCCCTGATTCACTGTGTGTCAGATACTGATAACACCGAGACTCATAGAGAGAAAGGCAGACAGAGGCTGTGAAGGAAGTAAAAAGAGAAATAAGGGCACAAATGAATACTTGGAAGGGGAGAGGAGGGAAGAAAGAGGAAAAAGAGATGCTTTAGATGTCACGTCAGTAGACAGTGTGGAGTATGGGATTGTGGTCGGTAGCTTATTTCATCACGCTGACAAATCGAGGTGTGGGTCCCATTGCTCTTGAGTTCACGTTGTCAGGCGGACAAGCCTCCTCACAACATGATCTTCCTCCTTCGTATCTCCGGTTCGACTCTCCATCATTCTTTCTTGTCTGTTTTTTCCCTCTCTGTCTCTGTGAGTGTCTGCGTATGTCCTTGTCCTGCTTTTTATTAATAACCATTTGTGGGAGATGAAACTGTGTTTTTTATGTGGTTAGTGTGGTCATAGTGCTGTCATTGTAATGTATGTCTTCCAATAGCACTTTGAGGGGGGAAAAAATGGAGTGCACCTTCCTCTCCTCTTTCTGCAGCTTCAGTGTATCAATAGCATCACTCTTCTCACCCACCTCCCCCCTTTCTTCTTTCTCTCTCTCTTCTGTTGCAATCTATCCACTGTCCCTTTTTTTTTTCTCAGATGCCCAGACCTTATCTATCCATTTTATCTCCCACCAGTTTTCGGCGCCATTTCTCCTCTTCTTCGCCTGTCGCTCATCCTGGTGTCACCAGGTTTTCTGTCGCCGGGGGAAGAAGGCAAAAGGTTTCAGGAGGAAACCAACTCAGTCAGGAGGTCACTGATGACACACGTGCACACAAATGCATTCCACAGTGTGCCCAATGGCCACATGGCATTTAGTTTTCAAAAGAGATTCCTATTTTTGATCCATATCTGTCCCTCACAGGGATGATTCCACTCAGACACTTGATCGGTGCTGTGAATGCACAAGGCCAAATTCCACAAGTGATAATCATGCCTCTGTGTGTTACACTTCATCATCCACACGCAAAACACGTGCAGGAAATACAGAGCAATGCGTCCATGCAGTTTAACCTCGTGACGCCTTACCTGTGTGTCATCAGTTCAAACTTTGAATGACCCTGCCTGTCTGAATGAGGCATCTGCACTTTTGTGTGTCTTTGCGCTGATTCGCCTGTATATCTTCCTGCGACAAATTCTATGCATTCCACAACAACATACCTCAGCACTTCTGTGTAGCATAGTCCGGATAGTCACATTTAATCACAAATCTGCCACCTGCATGCCATGCACAAGTAATTTTGGGGTTACAAAGCTCAATTTGTAAGGTTGTTAAGACGGCTCCTGCATAACTTTATTCAAAATGTAGTTAAAATAGCATGATGTCTTGCTTATATGGTGCTTTTTTATTTTTATGTCTTTCAATCAGTGAGATTTGTTGGGAACTCTACTTGATTACTTGATAAACCAATAAAGGAGCAGGACACCTTTTCTTCAATTCAAACATCTGTCTCTGATGGTAATGGGAGAAAGTGAAAGCCTCCCATTAAAAAGTGTACAGGAAAAACCTTTTTGATATGCTGTTAGACATAGACCTAAAACCAAATGTTACCTTGGTTTCAGCTGTTTACCATAAATATAAAATAGGTATCACCATCAACATTTTTAGCTACAATGATGTTTAAATGTTAAACCTTAAATTCATCTGGATTCAGCAGACGGGATATTGGTTTAAACTAAGCGTAAATCTACATATTTTCAGGTTTCAGGTTGGTTCTTCTGAAGAGGATTCCCCTGTGGAGATTATCAAACCAATAAAATGCACAGATGTGGAGACATTATCCTATAATTAAAGCTCTTTTTCCACCAGACATTTGAGTGTTTTGTGTCAACCACTGACTATAAATGCCTCACAGAGTTTCTGTTATCTATCAGCAGGAAGAAAAAGCAGCCCGGTGGTTTGTCGCAGTACTAAAGATACTGTTGAAATTACACCTAATGACAAACCGGCTGAGATTATGATTTTACAGTATATGTATCTTTGCGCCACCATTGTGCAGAGCTTAAGTGCTGCATGGACTTAAAAACTGATAGCGGTGTTTGCCTTCTTAAAGATCTTACGTCTGTAATATATATATATATATATGGATTGAGGGACACACAGGGGATTTCAAGATGTGCATTCAACTCCTGCATTAAATCACTTAATAGTCTTAGCACTTAAAATGTGCCACAGGTCTACTGTTGAATAGATTGGTTTGCCAGTATATTGTGGACATTATTACACACTGTTTATAATTTTATTACTATTACTGAGCTAATTTTATTACATTTGTGTTTTGTTATTGATTAGTTCTACACTGTCCATCTATTGGAGTAGTTTTATTTGAAAGTTGAGCTGATTCACTGAATAAATTTCAACATGTCATTAGAAATTGAAATATAGTAGTTTAAGAGTTGATGAAAAAGTTATACACAATATAGCTCCACACATATTTCTCCATCCAAGGAATGCACTGTGGTTTTCAAAACACTGAATACTTGTGATTGCGTAGAATTTGAATCTAAAAAATAGCCCAAAGTAAATTTTCAAATGGCAATCAGCACCTTCAGCCTAGGAAAAATAGGTTGTGTTAAAAAACTTTATACCAGTTGCGAGCTCCCAGTTCGGTGAAGGTAACTGCACTATGGTGGTTTACAGGGTGGAGGCTGAAGATTAGAGGATGTGCTCAGTGTTTAGCATCGATCAGCAGGAGATGGAGGTCTGACTCCCTTACCCGGGGTTGTGTTGGCCTACCCTAATTGAAATAATGAATGTGATTAGGTGCTATCTGAGGGATCGTGGAGCCTGGCCCTCTGCCCTCTTTTCTTATCTCCCAGTGCTTCCTGGGCCCCACAGAGCGAACCAATAATGCATCAGAATCGGTGGAGATGGATTGATGGGTCCAGAGATGGCGCAGTGCCACACTCATCCAAAATGTGAGCACAGTCACATATATCAGCACCATGGACATTGACACGGAAGATAATATATGTTGCTTATTCAGAAAACTGCAGAAATCTCGCCATATGAATCTGATGCACTCTCCATTTGAGAAAACTGAGGCTTTATACCCCAAATCCTTGATAGACAGCTCTCTTTTGCTTTGTTTTACTAATTCAGAGGTTCTAACATCAATAATTTCATTCAGGTCTCCTATGTTAGTCGACTTGTATCACTTGTGCCAGTCAATTTTGGCAGAAAGAGAAGACAGACAGAACAGTCAAATATTCAGTAGCGCAGCACTGCCATCATGTGGAGGAATGGAGACTTGCAGGGAAGACTCAGCACAACAGTTTGAGACTCCAGTGTTATGGAATTGTTGTCTGTTTGTAAACAAATAAGACTGATAGCGTTAAAGTCAAAGCATAAGGTTCAGCACATAAATGTGGGTTGTGAGTAGTAGTTCACAGAATTACTTTTGATGTATCGCCTCAATGATGTTTATCAAACAGTACAACAGGCTATTGATAAGTGTGGTACATTCTTTAATTTTCACTTACCTTTAACATCCTGTTTTAACATGTACATGTTATTGCAAATAAAATAAAAGTGCTTTTATGTGTTGTTTACGTTATTTAGCAGCTCATTTCGTGGATGCATGATGATGCAAACATCTGGCTAAAATGTCTTAATGTTTCTGATCCTGATACCAGTGTCCATCTGTATGCACCATTACAAACCTGACTGGCACACAATGGACATGTGGATACTATAAGTACACTGTTCTTTTCCTGCATCATATACAAAATGGTCTAACTAACTACCTTGTTAGGGATGAATAACTATAAAGTCTCAGAGTACAAGGGGAAAATACATTTAAAAAATCATTGCAGGTTTTTTAGAAACTTTGATCAGCACAGCGGTGGATGACAAACCCATGACCAATGCTTTACACTTAATAAAAAAATCAATATTTTTAGAAAATAAACTGGTTCATGTCATCTAAACTCATGTTCCAGCCTTACTTACTGATATTATAATACATGTGTTTACATGCAGAACATTTCCCAACATGCTCGTGATCCTGAACAGACAGATAGATGGAAAGATAGTGTAGTTCTCTGCACTGCAAACACCCCAAGGGCCTCATTAATAAAAATGGCTTCATTAAATTAAATTTTCTACTTCTTCCTAAAAATAAGCTTTCTAATTATGGAAGGACACTTGATTACATAGTGACAGAGTTTCCATCAATGAATCATACACCCATCAGAAACGAAAACACACACTTTTCTCCATTCGCCAAACAAATTTTTAATCCCACAAATTTACTTTCCTTCTGTCAAGTCATTCTTTTCTTTTTACTCTGTCAAGCTGTGTCCTTCATATGTAATATTGGTGTCATTATGGGCTGCTTCTACTTAAACTACTGTGTAACATGAAATATTGGGAGCATGAAGTACTTTTGGTGAATGTGTGGTCACCTGCATGTATAAGTTTGAAGTTACTATGCTGTATTCTGCTAGATCTTTGAACTATACTCCAACAAGTATCTCAAATCAAAAAATTACAGTAAAATCTCAAATTACAGTAATGATTCATTATTTTATTTCCAGTTCAGTCTAAAGTTAAAGTTGTTTTTAAGATATCATATAACATCAATATACCTCTATCTGTGTTAAGAAGTGGAAGGAATCATATAATACAATGTGATGTGACAAGTCTTATAATTTTAACAACAGGTAGATACTGCCTCTCTGGGGTTGCATCAAATAATGTGTTCTTTTTTCTTTTGCACCCACTGCTATCACATCCTGAATGTAGCCTAAAGAGGGCAGTGTGATATAAGAAATGCACTTCCCTGTAATCATCTCCCTTCTCCCTGTGCAGATGAGGCGCTTTATTGCATGTATGGTTAGATGAGACTTAACATTCAATATGTTCAATAGACACTTTCTGTGAACTCCCCCTTTGAAGGTTTTCTACCCGTTTAATAAGGGCACACTTGAATGAAACATATATAACATACAGGCCTACTGTATAGATGTTCGATATTGCACATCTTTCACCTCTTGATCACGTGTAATTTTCCTGAACTGGCGTCTATCGACTCAGGTTGTTACAGTGATGCTGGTGATTGCAGCTTTCATGCACATTGATCATAAGCCACCCCACCATGTGGTGATGCTGTTAATTACAGCAGAGCTGCAAGCTACAGAGCTTTCATATCATCAGAGGCTAGTGCCAATCATTGAAATAACTATGTCCCTAGAAGCTCAGTGTAATAGTATCTCCCACAGACTTTAATAAGCTCTCTTCTCAGATCTCTTCCTTGAGCTGGGGAGTCGCTTTTGTGAGCTCAGATCGAACATTCTGGATCTGGTAAACTGTGCGCCAGATTTTCAGTTTGTGATGCAAAAGCTGATTTTAGGATAACAAACTTATTTACTTTCTTTCTTGTTTCAGTTTTGCTAAAATATAAGGAATTATAATTTGGTGATCCGAAATGAAAACTGCAGCCAACAACAGAGAGAGAGAGATAGTCGAATAACATTGCCTCATGTGAGAAAGACTTACATTAGTATCATTAATATTTGTGCTAAATGCTTGAGATTCCAGTATTTTATATCTGGCAGTTTATCTCACAGTCTTTTGTAAATTCCTTTTATCTACATCATTGGTTTAATAATCCAGTAGACAGTGGGCAATAAAGTGTTGGCCCTGCTCCTTGGTAACTAGACCAATCATTTTGAGTCCTGCAGTGCCAATTTAAAAGAGGTAATTTCTGAAAGACGACATATAACCCAGCCTTTACTGCACATAAAACCAGTTATGGGAGGTTACAAAGCCTGGAAAGAAAATGTGTTTTCATCTGACTTTACAACAGCCATTTTAATGAGCCTGTGATGTCTGGGTGCCATAATGGTTTTTTTTTTACATATTTTTCTCTGCAACATGAGCAAACTGCTGGGGTATAATACTTCTCTCATACCTCATCTGCTTCTACTTCCTCAGATTAGTTGAACCACTTCACAGATCTGACACTACTCTACTCATCAGTCCACTAGTTGCCACAGCTGATTTTCCAGCTCTCTTGTCACCCGAACCAGTCACTTGCATGTTTTTCACTATTTGTAGCCAGTGCAGGATAAGTAGATGACAGCTCTAATGGGATAAGATTGCCTAGTCGTATTTGCAGTCCAGTCATGAGTTGTTGTGATGACCCATTACCTGCCTTTTGATTACTACCTGCTTTGGTTTAATTGCCTTCATTTTCCATTAAATAATGTTTTTGCTACATGGCCGTTCCCTCCTAATTCTACAGGGTTATTCAAAAAGAATCAACCGATTTTGCAGTCCTTGAGCATCCTCATGGAGTGAGTCACTGACCATTTCAAAGAGTAGGTTTCTAAGTTTTATTTCCTGTCCTACAAGTGTTCAATGTGGCCACCACTTACAGACAATATGAGAATCCCTCCCAAACACGTTGCAGCATATCACAATCCACTGAATTGATCACTGTTGTTATTTGATGTTTAAGGTAATCCAGGTTAGTGGTTAGTGACGGAACAAGAACATTATCTTTAACATACCCCCACCGGAAAAAGTCACACGGAGTGAGGTCTGGGGACCTCAGAGGCCAAGCTCAGAGAGCAGGGTCTTGGGTTCCCTTCCGACCAATCCATCGCCTAGATCAGTGGTTCTCAAGCTATGGTGGAACGCAGGCTCCCTCTAGTGGTACGCAGGAACACCTGAGATTTTTTTATGAAAATTAAATTATAACATTAAAGACATAATACTACTATAGTTTACAGGTGAACTGTCTTCTGCTCACTGGACAACATCAGACTTTTATACACTTTACATCTCCATAAACATTACTAACAGCATTAGAGTCACAACACAGCATCCCGATCTCTCGGGCTGTTTTCTAGACGCTGAAGTCTGTTGGTTAATAAATGGAGAGCACAGATTACTAAATGTGTCATACAGCCGCTTTGAAGCCCAGTGTGTTCCTCTCTGGCAGCTGAAAATAATCATAGGTGGACAGGTGAACTGTTTCCGGTCACTGGACAACGTCTGACCGTCAGACTTTAATACGCTTTACATCTCCATAAACATTATTAACAGCATTAAAGTCACAACACCGCATCCCGAATTACAAGTGTTAGTTCAAACTATACAGTGTTTTCATTCACATGATGTAGCATAAATCTGGTATCTGAATGTCTGTCATAAATTAGAACCATGTCCAGTTTTGTTGGGGGCGTTTAATTCAGACACACGAGCAGACAACACTAGTCTGTAATAATGACCTTAAATTGATTGAAGTTGTTTCACCTGTTTGATGTCTCAGGCTGTTTTTACGCACGGTCACATGGACAGAAGCAACCTTATTCACAGACATCGCTGAAGTCTGTTGGTTGATCAGGATGTAATTGTAAATCACACCTATTTCTGAATCCAGAGTGAGCTAACGGGTGATCTCACAGGTGAAGTGTGCGCATTTGCTCACAGCTGTACAGCTGTCTGCGTTCTGCGTGTCAGCGGGACCCAATTTCAATCATTTACCGACGTTATTACCGGTGGTGAAACGGAGTTATGTGATCATTGTTGCAAAGTCTGATTGGTGAAACTAATGTGTAGAATAAATGGTAAAAAAAGTAAGCGAGTCGAGTGTTGCCCAATGTAGCGGAGTAAGAGTAGTGTTTCTTCTTCACAAATCTGCTCAAGTAAAAGTAAAAAGTATGGTGCAGTAAAACTACTCCTAGAAGTACTTTACTTACTTAAGTAAATGTAATGAAGTAAATGTAACTCATTACTACCCACCTCTGGTCATAGTGGTGGTACTTAAAGAGCCAAATATTTTTTGAGGTGGTATCCAGTGTAAAAAGTTTGAGAACCACTGGCCTAGATGTTGCCTATGCTGCAAGTGGTGACCACACTGACCCCTTGTAGGACATGAAATAAAACTTAGAAACCTACTCTTTCAAATGGTCAGTGACTCATTCCGTGAAGGTAACCCTGTACATTTGGATCCCAAAACACAGCATAAATTAGGATATGAAACTAGTTTCATTTCAACTAATACAACAGAAAAAAACATTGGATCATTTGAAATAAACCTCATCCTTATCTAAGTCCAAGAGACAACTTTTTAGTCAAATATTATACAAGGAATTTTTGTTTTTATATTGTAACTCAGTATCTCCATCATGTACGCTTGTCTGCGTTAGTGAAGAAATGCATGCTATCCCCTTCATGGCTGAAGGTAGATTCTCAGCTAATGATGTGATAAATTAATCCACAAAAGCCGACAGGGAAAAGTGGTAAGGGAGTCCAGCAACAATGTGTCTGTACAGAGGATGTCTGAGGCTTTTATATATTTCTGGTTATGGGTAAAAGGGGAGTGATAATGGCGTGTTTGACTACAAGAAAGTAAAATTCTCCTCTAAGGGGTCTCACTTTTATGTAAAATATGATCAAGGACATCATGAATAGTATCACTGAAAAGGCCGTGTTGGGGATCGGTGAGTTCATTGCTGAAAAAAATATTGTCATAAGGCGGTTCCAACTTTAATTTTCATAATAAACTTAATTTATGACCTGTAATGATCCATAATGATAATAGGTTCATTGTGAGGCCTAAGGGACACTTTTACTCTACTCGGTGTCCTTGTCTATGACATCTTTCACCAGAATTACGGAGGTTTAGAAGTTGCTTAAAACAAGTTTTACAGAATCTTCTAAAGTGAATCAGTTTGATTATTCTGACTGATATTATTGATCTTCCAACGTCAATAATTCATTGTTATGACAAAAAAAGATTTTGATTTAACAAAAGACTTACTACAGGCCTTGGAACTTCAGTGTATTTAATATGTTCATTATTTTCAGTACATTTTTTTCCCCCATATTTCTTCTTCTATGTGCTTTTTTTCAGTTTGACAAGTTCAAAAGTGGGATCCAGGTTCTACTGCTTCTTTCTGAGTAGGATGTAAGTTCTTATGACTGTATTTTGTTGCTCTAAAGGGCAAAACACTAGAACCTGAGGCTGATGAAACATGGAGACAATTACGCTTTGTTCACATTCAAATCAAATCCATTTGCCAAATCTACTGCACCTGAGTATGCTTCATGGTGTTTAAAGTTGTTAAATTAATTGTCTTAACGGTTATGGCTAAATGTATGATTGTGCTTTGAAAGTTGAATAAATAAACGGATCAACAGAAACAAAATGCACTCATTGTAATAGCTGTAATACTGGGATTTCTGCTGTAATAGATTGGACACAGTATGATCCTTTGACAAGGCTTGTGTGGCAGCATTAAAAACAGAGTGAATATGGTTTCATTAATGAGGCAGTGTGAGGGACATGATGAGGCTAAAAGAGACATACTGCGAAAGGAAAGTGTCAATGAGCTGAATGGTGAGAGCAGATGCATGTTGGACGCCGAGCTGTCGATAGACACCCTAGACAAGCAGTTGTTTAGTCTCTGTGCAGCTATAACAAGCTGTGGAGCCTCACCTCATCCTCACTTCTAGTTCCCCTTTTAGCCTTAGCTGGGCCTCCTGTCTGGGACCTGGGTGCCTGAAAATCCTGGTAATAACAGTGGCATTGATTGCTGTGCCTGGGATGGCCAATTACAGCTTCCATAGCATCTAATGAGGAGCAATCGCTCCGGTGGCAATTACTGCAGCTATGCCTGAACTGAGATGGAGAGCTGTGAACACAAGGAGGTGTAAGTGAGACAACTGGAAAGTACTGCAATTACTACTGAAGACACATATAAACACACATGTGCACAGTCGCACAGCTGAATTGTGAAATAAGTCCAATTAAAATAAATAATTATATGAAATTAATAATTAAAATAAATAATAATTTAAATATTTAATTAAATGAAATTACACATTCTATGACTTTAGTTATAATTGACAAAAAAGTTTGAATTAATATTTACTGTAAATGTGTAAGGTGTCACGAATCACAAAGGGCGGACCCAAAAGCACAGGTGGTTGAGAGTACAAGAGGACTTATATGAACATAAAGACATGTAACTGAGAATATAACACAACGCAGAAGAGACAACAGATGATCTGACAAAGGCAATGAGAAAGCTCAGGGTTTTTATGATAAGACCTGGATTAGTAGATGGGCAGCAGCTGGGGTTAATGTGTGACCGGAGGAGGAGTTTGTAATGACACATTACACATGTGTTTTTAAAGGACAGTTAAACTTTAGTCTAAATATATTAAAATTTGACTGTCTGCAAAATCAATGCAATGGACTAAAGCAAGAGAAATTTAAACCCAGAGCTATGTACTTCACTGTGTACAGAAAGCTACAGAAACATTTTAACCTTGTATTCCAATTAGAAAAGCTAAATTGATTATGTTTTTAATAGTTTTCGACTAATGTTGTTGTTATGTGTTTAATGTTGATTTATATTATATAACATTTATTTGGTGGAAGGACCACTGCTGGGAGAATTTTGGCTCATCATCAAAAATCATGGCTATGGTGTCAGTTGCCTACAACCTAATGCAATCCAATACAAGAGCTCTACCATGAATTGAACTTTTACATAGTTAGAATTATTCAGTTTTTAAGTTGGAATTGTCAGGAAGATGATAATTCCATTTATTATTGAGGTCTTGGTGGGATGTTCTAACTGAAGTGCATTATATTAATATGTGGTTGAATACAAATTCTACAAATGAATGAGGCGAATTGAAGGTCAAACTTAACACACAAACGTTGTCGTTGGCTGTACAGAAGAGGGCGCTAACGTAACAAACATTGGATGCTAATGCACCTTAAACTTAAAAAAATAAAACAGACAAAGAAGAATGCGGCGGGCTTTTAAAACGTCAAAAAAAGCCTGAGTACTTTTTTTTTTTAATTCTCGGGAGCTTTTTAGCTTTTCGGCTAATCCTGTGGTAGTTCTGCCAAAACGGTTGCTGCTAGCCTTGCAGTTCTTGGTTTCGCATTTTACACGGTAGCCAGCTCTAGTGTGTGTTGAGGAACAAGTTAATCATATTTAATCTGCCCGAACGCCTCAAACGATGAACTTCAAGCAGGAAGCGGGAGTTTGCTGTTCTCTTGCTGTAACCTGCACAGTGGACGCATTGGGAGGACCTGGGATTATAAACTTGGGACCAGCAGCAGACTTCGTTCGTAAGGTAAGAGCTGCTTTTGACAACGTGTGTGTGTGTGTGTGTGTTGGTTTTATGTAGTTTGTGTTTGAAAATATTTAATGGCTAATCTATGCTCATACTGTAATCCTGTTGCTAAGTGTGATGTCAGTGTTATTTGGTTGGTTTTTCTGTATTGACTGTCCATACATTTTTATTTGGTAGAGCTTTTTTCCATTGCTGACCTTTTTTGTTTTTTGTCCGCTCTTTATCATTCTTTTAAGATGTTAATTAAGTAGTGAAGGTTGAGTTGGTGTTACCGTACAGCCTGTGTATACATGTACTCTTCTAAGACACAGAAGCTCTATATTTTTGTAGTTACATTAACATTTTTGCAAGTTTATATTTAGCTCAGTACAACTTGTAACTTGTATTGTAACTCAATTTTTGCTGCTAACTTCTTGTGGTACAGTTTCTGCTGCTGCTACATGCACTTCTTAGCAACTTTAAGCTCCTATTGACATGTTGATATGTATTATGCTGCTTGTCAGGGATTTTAGTATAGAAAAGCAAATACTGTAAATATGTTCTGCACAGGTGACATGATTTTGCAGGTTGTTGATAGTAGATAAAGTGTTTCTCTTGAAGTCTATCAGAGCAATGGCCACATCTCAGCTGGTGCTTGCCCCCCCCACACTGCAAATAGCTCTGAGGTTTGGGGAAGGAAGGTTATTATTGTCACCCCTCAATTTGTTGTATTAAGCCTGATGAAAAACGCAGTGGGGTGATAAGGTGAAAGCCTAGGTGCTTAAATATCAACTCCTGTTTTTACAACAGATTTAAATAATAAATCTTCGACATGTGAGTTGCTATCATGCTATTAGGGGGGACCTTTTGCCTTTTGCCCCAGGCAAGCCTTTCTCTGTTGGCTGCTTCTCTATCAACTAAAAGCTTTATTATAGAAGGTTAAAGGGCAGTGGTGGCTGTCCACTAATCCAAGGAAAAGATGTGGACTGGGGAGTGAGGATGTGAAAATTGTCATTTTAGACACAGATTGGCTGTGTTATGGTGACAACATACAATCAAGATGCCTCAACAGAATTACACTTTTATAGATATAAATTGGTGATAAAAACCTAAAAAAAATTTATTTAATTTTTTTTAAATAAATTTTTCCCAATAAGGTTCAGCACCATTTTAAAACCAGTAATATTTCTCTTATCAAACTTGAGAGCTGGGATGTTAACTTGGAGGACTGCAATTAGCGATTGCTAATGTGGCCATCTATCGATTAAGGAAATGGCTTATAATTTGCTTCCCTAATTATGACGTGTATTACACACTTACACATATTACTAAAAAAAGGTAATATGATGATCTTAGCAAAGTTAGCGTTCATGCTGTCGGAATGCAGTATATTGCAGTTCTTAGTATTTTGTCCACTCCCTCTGCAAACTCACATCACAGCGGAAAGGTGGGGCACTGGCATTAATAGACTTTGATTGAAGTAATTCTGCTTATTTATTCAGTCTTTTCTATTACCATCTCTTTCTGGTTGAGGGAGCTGTCTGCAGATCTAACCATTCACTCTGTCTTTGTGATCTGTCTGTCTGTTTGGATGTCTGACTTTCAGAAACTATTCCTTTTATTCTCCCACATTGCACTTTATTTTTTTTCCTGTTATGTATAGATCTTCTATCATCTCTTTTCTTTTCACTCATTGCATCTTTGCTGCTGTGTAACTTTAATATCTGGGATTAGAACAAGGACAGAGGCAGCAACTCAGTGACAGTCAGACATGGGGGAGCAACACAAACACTCTTCAAAGCTCTTTTTTTTTATCTAAGCGAGGGATAAGAGAGACCCAGTACAGACACAGCTATGAGAGAGTCTTATTGAGGTTTTGGCTTGAACATGCAAGAGGAAGCTGCGAGCCTGTAGCTTTCATTAGACAAAACACACAAACACGTACACATACACACACATTGACGTTGTTAGCTAAGAGGGAGCGAGGTGTAGAGGGAAGGGTGGAGAGGTTAGAAGATAATCAACACTCCCTCTCCCCCGTAAACCCACACAATAAAGACTTGACATCAATATACCAGCACAGTCATCACCACAATAGTGCCTGGCACTGTAGGGGGAGAGGGTCTCCACAGAACATCCACGCTGATTAAACCATCTCTCTGAAATGAAATGAAGAGTTTGCCTACTTTTAATTAGCAGGAAAGAGTTTGGTTGTTCCTTGTTTGTTTTAGCCTGAATGCAAGTGATAACACTGTACGTGATTAGGTGTGCCAATATAAGAAATTAGTGGACTTCCAAGTGGCCAAGTGTATTATTTTCTTTAATAGGACAAGTCATGCTGTTGATGGTCAGCTATTGAAGAACAGTTGATATCACATTTGTCCTGTTTTCCGAAGTAGGGTTGGGTATCAGACCTCAACAGTTTTTGTATTTTAAAGTAGGGTGATATAAATACTAATCATTATATAGAATTTAAATATTAGGAAAGTGAGAAACTGTCAATAAGACACATGAATTGATAGCTCACATCAGCCAGTCACATTACAGTAACAAATGAAATTCTACCCAAGCACATGGTAGCAGTACATGCTGTTGCTGACACCATTAAGTTATCTTACTATAAGAAACAACAAGTTAAACTGAGCTTTGGGACTTGCCTCATTCATTCTTGTACCAGAGTCAGACCACTCAGTAGTAGACCTGCTATTTCGTTAGGTTTCACAACTTTTTGTGTTAATAATTGTTATGCATTTTGATTTAAATACTTTTATTGACCTCCTAGTTATTTCTCAAAGCTGTTGCTGTCATAATATGCTATAAGATACATGCAAAGTGGTGCTGTAAAAACTATGAAAACAACCAGATCAACACAAGCTGAAAATGTGAGATTCACAGTTGGCCACACAAATTCCTGAACAGATTTATAATCATCTTTATTTATAAGAGTAAAAGATGTTTGCCACTTTTGAGTTTATTATTTTTTGACTGCAGTTTGGAAAGAATAGACACAACCTATCTTTAACCTACCATGCTGCCCTTTCATCCATCCCCAGGAAAATCAGGCCTGATTCACACCTCCACCAGGTTGGCCACACTTAACGACCCACTTAATGGGGGCAGGAAGAGTTGCCAGGGGTGTGGCTGTTACATCTACCCACACCCCTCCCCTGCCTTTGTTTCACTTAACGAGCCTATTCAAG
>JAUMHL010000016.1:14234536-14247925 GCA_032362345.1 Sandelia bainsii | reverse complement strand
CAGATCGACAAAGCTCTGTGGATGCAGAGCGAAACGTCTCTACCTTACAAGAAAGAAGTCCAGTTGCCATGACTCAATTTTCAGACAACTTCACCTGGATGACTGAGAATCTTCAGACTTTGGAAAGAATAGTTTTGCAGAAAAACATGTTAAAAGTGAAGTTTGAAGTAAAAATTGGTAAAGCTTTTGGTTTATCAAAACATGGCAATTTTTCAGATGTTCTCAGGCTCATTGATTTTGTTTCTTTTTTTAAAATGTACTATTTTGTGTATCTGCAGGGATCACAGCAAATTATCCTAAATATACCAAAGCCTCTTGACAGCAATTGAGACCTAATGTAAGTGTTGCCCATCCATATAGCATATTAGACAAAGATCTTCAGTAAAACCTTAAATTGGCATTATCAGCTTTTAAATAAACTATGCTTACTCTATACTGCGCCAACAGTTGCTGAAAAGGTTGTTTCCTGGTAACAGCTGAAATAAGTAGTTTTCCAGGCAGCTGAGGCCACAATGTCAGGGCTGTGCAGTTGTCTAATGAATAAATCATAGCCTCCACCAATCAGTATGATCTAGGAGTAAGTTACGGGATGGCACTTGGTTCTTGATCAAATAAAAGTACTTAATTGCTATATGTGATGAATGAGTCCAAAGTATATTATAAGCAGTATGGTTAAATATTTAGTAACCTCTGAATTAGCTTTCTCTTTATGTTCCTGTATTAGTTTTCTTTTTTATAATCAGCTTTATTGTCATTGATCACATTTACATGTTACAATGAAATTTGACTTCTGCATTTAACTATTCATAGTCTTGTATAAGAAAATGTATAATAGATTGTTTGATGTGCAGTTATTGTTTACTTTTCTGCAGGTATATACAGCTTCCAAAATGCTAAGCAAAGTGTAACCTAACATAGAGTCACTACAGAAAGCCTGATGGCCTCAGTTCAGTTTGATTACTAAACATTTGTTTGTTTAGCAGTTAAACCAGGCAAGAGTTTACATGGGAATACTGAGTTATTGCTTTGCGGTCCTTCCTGTATTTTGGACCAAATCCCTCGCATTCTTCGTTCTCAACCTTTCATCATCCCACAGCCACCCAGCAATACATACTAGTGACAAGTGGCACTTTGAAGCCATTAGTTGATCATTTATGCTTTACAAAGGATAAGCATTTCACTTGGACTGAGGAAAGATGTATTGGATAAACCTGTAATGAAGTGTTTCACATTTCTGTCACACACTGCATTGAACTGCGCTTCAGTAAATTCATTGCGCACCTTTAGATGGCAGCAGCATGCCACTCCATCACACAGAGAGAATCAGAGGGACACACAATCTGATAAATGTCGGGAGTGAAGCTATGAGTGAAAAACAAAAAAGGGACAGTTGGAGCTCATTATTTCTTTGATTCTTTAATTCTCATGTCTTCATCCAAATCTTTGCTATTGGTAATAGGCTATTTCTTGCAGCGAGGTGGAAAAAATGTTTGATAAGAAAGAAAATCTACTCCAAAACTAGTGCTGCTTCACTTGTCTTGTTGTTCAAGTTTGATGTCTCTTCCATGTAATTGAACTTGATGAATGCTGGCGTTGTTTACCCGCAAACATGCATTGTCCTTTCAACCTCATCTGACATATCTGGGCCGGTAGGTTATTTTCAGAATACAATTCTGCACCTGTTTGTCTGGTGAAGAGCTAAGGTTTGAAATGTCATGTTATATGTAGTCATGAGAGAGTGTTTTCTTTCTATGAGTTCTTCTGTAGGTGGTTCTGTTAAGTCTGCACTGCTTAAATTAGATTTTAGGTTAGATTTTAGTTTTATTAGGTTATTAAAGATTCAGAAAAGACTATACCATACAAGAAGCATTTCACCAGAAGGTTGTGTTCTATGTCATAATTTTCACATTTGACAATGAAATGGGGTAAATAATGTAATAAAATGTTTTGAACTTAATGGGTTAGACTTTGGTTAGTTTGTCACAAAATAATGTAGCTTGCATCACATTTTTGTGCCATAGACACATGAGTATCAGGGCTGCAGACAAGATTTTAGAAATACTGAAGTTCATATTTCCTCACTGCAACCCCACCCACCACAAAATGTTTAACTAAATGGGGGAAAAAGTCACCAGCACCTATTCTGTTGCCATTTTTAGCCTATATTTGACAGTTTTGAAGCAGACGGAAAACTTGGGTAGAAAGACGGGGAGTGACATGCAACAAAGGTCCCCAGCTGGACTCGAACTAGGGCGATAACCATTTGGATACTAGTGCCCTCCATGATTCAGAAAAGACATGAGAAAAGATGCATTTGGCAACACAAAGCAAAACTGTCAAAATCTATGGCGCACACTGGTAGTCTAATGGCTAGTGTACATGCCACGCAAATGCACTGTACCTAGTTCAAGTCTGGCTTTGTTGGATGTCACATCTTTTCTCTCCCCATGTTTCCTGTCTGCCTCTCTACTGTGAAGCTAAATGTCAAATCAAGTTTGTCAAAGTCAAAATTTGTCATTCTATGTTTTTTAGTATGGTCAACAAATCCTATAAAATCACTAAAACCAACAATGACTTGCTTCTGCTCTGAGTAATGAGTAGTGAACTTCACTTTACTTTATTTGTCCATGCCGTAGACCTCAGTGTTGTTCAAAAACTATTAAAAACACATCAGTGAGCCACAGCGCTTCACTGGTTTCCTCCTCATGAAAAATGTGACTGTAGTGTTTCTTTAATTTTCAAAAGGCTTTGTGAGGAAGAACAATGCCACCTAGTTATGGATTCAGACATGATAATGAGTACACAATTCATTGTTGGTTTTAGTCTTTTTATGGGAAAAATATAGAAAATCACCAGCATTATCTGTTAAAAAATTCGGCTGTGTTGAATCTCATCAGTGTCTGTAGTGTCTGTAGCTACAGCTCTGTTTTCATTGCTGATGCAAGCAGTATTCTGTATCAGCATCCATTAAACATTTAAATGCTTTTTTGTGTTTGATCAATTTCCATAATATTTGGTTAGCTGAATTGGTCAAATGAAATTTGTTCACACAGATCAACAGGTTTATAAGAACTGGTTAGAAACTGTGTTTTGTTTTGTAGTTTTTTTTTGTAGTTTAGGGTGCAGTAATCCAATGCAAAGTTTAGATGCCTAGACTCTGGACACTCAACCTACACCTCCCAAAATAAAAAGGAAGCGAGAGAGCAGGAGCGAAAGGGAGGGAGAAACACCTATGAACTTAATTACCCAGTGAATAATTAATGTTTGATTGCACCATTCCCCCAGGCTGTCAACACAAGATAATTTATCATAAGATTATAATTTATCACTAATTGCTTTGGCAAGAGGTTTATGATTAAAATAATTTGCTTATTAAATGCACAAATTTTATTAAGCAACAAACTTTTGTGTAAAGTACGTATCGATTTAGCTGCGCCCACACTGTCAGAAAGACCGTTAAATTGTGTTTAATCGAGTTACACATTCGGGATTAAAAATAGTTGTTTGCTCAGTCATAATGCAGTCCTGTTTTCCATAATTTAGTTAAACAAAACAGGTGATTATTCTAATGCAGTGAGATGCATACGACCCAGGGAGCGATTTTACCACAGAGAGGTGCCTCAGTATCCTCAAAGCCAAGAAAAACACAACAGCATCATAAAGACTTAAGCTCCTCTGTGAATGTTGTTTACTCCTCTAAGCTATAATGCCTATTTAGATGAGGAGAATTTGAATTGTTTGTCTCCAGCATAATAAATGTTTGTTGTCTGGCATGGTAATCTTTGTGGAATAGTCACAGTATTGTAGCTGTGGGCAGGACAAGTGGATGGTTTGTGCTTGATTGCTTGATGACTTTCTACAGGCTGTACACTCGTCTATATATCATCTATAACACTTGACAGTGTTTGTCTTACACTTTGTACTTTGTGAAACCTAAAGAACTTTTTGCTCTGTAATCCCAATTGTTTTTTCAGAAATTTCCTGTACCTTCGTGTTTTAACCTAAAAGTACCAAAATGGGAAATATTTGAATTGGCACCAGAAAACAAAGTATAAATCAGCTGTAATGAATAATACAGTATGTTCTGCTCCACAGGAAAAGTCATATTAAGCCATATGCCATTTAATTGTATGTGTCAGCTTTGAAAGAGATACAGAAAACATGTTTAGTCACTACACGGCCTTTTAAAAGCAACCTGCAGTTACCAAAAGTTCTGTTGTTGGCACTCAAATTGTAGAATTACCTGTCACGAAAACTTTATAATAATTAATGCGAAGAGGGGACTAGATTTGAAACATTTGACAGCATATTCCCTGCTGTGCTGGCAAAAGGAACGGTGATCACAAATCAAACCTCACCAGCAGGGGAAAAACAGACCTTTAAGCGCAATAGTTGCTAAAGATCCCAAAATTACAGCCTTAAAAAAATACCACTGGTTGAATCAGACCCTCTGAGACACGGTTTCAGTGAAAATTGTATGTTGTGTCACTGAATCTTATTTGTCCAAGGGTACCATTTAAATTTAGAAACCACTTGCATCCAAGGCCCAAACACAAAGATAACTGGTGTAACAGCCAGCTCTTTAAACACATTGGAGGATCTGTTGTGTAACTATCTACTTGGAGTTGTTGGATACTAAGAAGTTGCTTTGCAATCGTTGCACGCTTGCTCCAAATCCAAAGGTCCAAAAGGGGCGCTTTTTGCTTTTGTTTTAGCATTTCACACTACCTATTTATAGCTTTAACCCTTGTTTCTTTCACCCTTTAAAATTACCACGTGCATGCCACTGATGTAAGGACCTGAATTGGCACGTTCACATTTTAAGTGATTTCAGGGATGTTTGTGATCTGATTGTTTGATATTGTTTGTTGGCAGTTCTCATGTACACATACTTCGATTATATGGTTTTCTGTCATTCATCAAACATGTATTGAACATGAAAAATATGCTTGTAGGCACTACTGGGGGGACCCTACAATAAGCAAGGTTCCTCTAGTGGCAAGAAAAGCTTAAAAAAAGCATGAAAGGTTAAATGGCTCCTCATCATGCAGTTAAAATCTCTTGAAAAACTAAAAAAATTAAACTGCTGAAAGTTGTAAAATTTTTAACCAGAGTTTGTATCTTAATCTTACTATCTAAATTGCAGATGAAGAATAAAAAGTGCATTTCTTGTTCATGTTAAACAGTACATGTGGCTGTTTTTGATTAGTTTGTCCCCAGACAAAATTAATACTGACACACACATGCACACACATACTGTGTCTTGGCATTTAGAAAGAGTAGAGGAGTTGAGTGGGCTGCTGGAAGCGACGTGTGTTCCTCGTCCTGCTGTCCAATCAATGTGAGACGACAGAAAAGTAAGGGCTGAGGGCCAGTATAACACTTTGTAACACTCTCACCTCACAGTGTGCACACGTCACTAAACGTTACTCTCAACACACACGCACACTTGCACGCGGACCTCCAGGTTTTGTCTCATTGGCTGGAGAAATTGTGATGTGTGTGTTTATCAATGCAGCTGTAAGGTGCTCTTATCAGCCTCCTGAGGAAGTCGGAGGGATATCAGTTCTGGTGGCAAAGACATGGGCTACATATGGCACAGATAGTACTCATTTTGACACACACAGACATTCACACGAACACACAAACACAGTAGGAGACACCCGTGTTAAAGGGTTTGGCAGCCGTGTTGAAACCGTCAGACAGCCAATCAGGGGATCGATGGCAGCCGTGACTTGCCCAGTGACCCACACGGTTATCTCCGCTGGCCATCCTACCATCCCACCCCCCCTTTTCTGTCTGTTTCTGCATTTTCCTTTAGTTTTTTTGCCTTTCCCTGCCTCTCTTCTAATACTTTGCTTTATCAATTGGTAAAAACTTTCCCTCTTTCTTTCTACAGCTCGGTACTACCCCTCCCCATTTCTCCTCTTTTACTGGCAGTCTGGTTTTTCTGGTCTAATGAACCTGGGGGGTCTCAGGGCAGGCTCCGCTGGGTTGATTAGGATCCTCATTAAAGAGAGGACTAGACCAGACTCCCCCTCCCTCTCTCTCTGTCCATCTCCCATCTCTCCCATCCCTCCTCCTTCCCCTCTTTTCACCCTGCCATGTCACATAGAGTGGCATTTTTAATTACTGCTGCTCATCATGAAAGGATAGGGTTTTACATATCACTGTGAGTGTGTATACTTGTGTGTTTTTGTCCGTCCTTTCCTTTTTCTTTCTTCGCTGATCTATTGTAATGAACTCAGTGTGTGGTGTAAACTCCATGGGAAGGCTCATCATGAAAACAGACATTACTGGCCAGCTAGTTGGCATTTTAAACACAGTGAATACACAAATAAACACAACAGTCTTTAATGTTAGTTTTAGACTCACTTTCATGCTTCCAGAAGGCAGTAATGAGCAAAAAAATAACTTGTTTAGAAAAAAGGTTCAGATGAAAGAAGAGAAGCAGACACAGGACAAAAAAAAACAAAAAAACAGATCACACAAATATAAATGATGTAGTTTAATAAGGTTTGAGGTTAAATAAAAAGAATGGAATGATGGCGTAAAAGGAAAGGAGGAGAGGAGGGCAAGGAGACATTTGGGTTTTTGCTGTTGTGCTCATTGACGGGATCAGATCAGCGCTGCTCCAGAGGATGCCCGGGGCCAGAATCTAAATCTGATTATGTTGCCTGAGAAGACTAATCTCTGTTGAATCTGTCTTTGCCTAATTCCAAAAACAATACTGTAATCTGTGTTTGTGTGTGCATGTTGTTGGTGTTGGTGTTTGTAGGCCATGTCGGCTGCTAATAAGGGTCATATACTTGGAATGACCAACACTCAGTTTTCGTGTCAGATTTTCCAAGATCATAAGTGAGATAATATCAAACATAAATTGAGTAACTATAGTGCTCTAGTGCCTTCAACATAAAACCAAAGTTGTGGTTGTAAGGAGTCCCACTCCATTCAGAAATGTGTTTTAACTTATTGTTATTTTACTTGGATGGATTTATTTGGACGATGCAAAATTGTATTATCGACTTATCGTACAATATTAGGGAAAATACATCATTTTTGCTGACCTTGATATTGCCCATTGTATTTGCATGCGTGTTTGTTTACATAAAGTCGCGCTGCTGTGTCCTTTTGATCTCTGTATGCGCCGAGACGCACACAACAGGACCGCCAACATTTGCATTGTGTGCTTACAAAGCAGGTGTGTGGACAAGCAGTCATCTGAGCTGCTCTATAGCTAGGCTGCTCTGTCTGTGCACACTAGCAAATGATGACACAATCCAATGGGTGGAGAAATTATAGTCTGTTGAATACATACAAATACAAAGTAGTTGGCAGTAGTTGGGCTTGAGTTTGACGCCTGCAAATGATAATTTGACTCACTTTATACAGAAGGGATAGTGTAAGCAGCATTTCAGCATGTGGTGTGGAGGCACTGAGGCGTTCAGGAACTATACAGAGCACAGGTCATTGCATGTTTCACTGCTGAAATAAAATGCTCTTAAAATGTCAATATCATCTATTGCATTTCTGTATTTCTTGGACAATATATTGTGTATATATAATATACCATATTTGTATGGTTATTTATGGTATATTACTATTATACTGAATAGTTGATTAAATGTGAAAAGTAATTCACTAACACACGATCCAACAACGTTTGAGAAAGTTCGGTTGTGTGTTTTTTCTTATGCTTTTTCTTATGACATGTGCGCACACACACACACACACACACACTTGCTGTCACAATGCATTAGGTATCAGGACTTTTCAGAGAGCAATCAGATAAGCACTATAGTACACAACTGCATGTTCTGTTCAGTGACTTTCTGTTTGCACACCCATCCACTAATTAGGTTCCATTAAAGGTGGCGTTCATAACTCCGGAGGTTTCTTTCACTGACACACCACTTGATGTTAAAAATACCACCAATTAGACACAGATTCAACATACCATCATATCCGACCACCCAGAAAGATGAGACCTCGCTCTGCCTCGACAGGCGTTCGACTTCCAACCACCATCCAAAAAAAGTTTTTCTCCTGTCTTTAATGGTCTGACAACTCCTGGAAATTGAGGGTAGAGATAGAAATCATTCTCGGGGGGGTAAAGGAAAGGAAGCAGAGGCTTTATCAACAAAAGCAGCGCTTTGGGATTTAGTGGACCAAGTATCGAACTAAGGCTAAAATGCAGAACTAACTCCCCAGGTGGCTGATGGGAGGCAAAGCAGCAGCTTTCCTCTGGCTAAATATCAATGTTTACATTTGCTATTCTCTACTTTTCTCACCTCTTTGGTCTCTTAATGAGGGCATCTTTACCTGCCACTCTTTATTCATGGCTGAAGCACCTGCTATTAGCTTAGGCTGCTAACTTGTGATAAAAGCCTTGTGACAACATCTCAGCCCTCTCTCCCACTTTTAACTTTTTTTCATTTTGAAGAATGAGGTAGGGGCAAGGAAGAACATGAAAGAGACTGTGTGCTGGTATTTTGGGTATTTCCCCCTTGTCTCTGCAGCGCCGTCTGTCAGCATGCCAACAGCATCTAAGCTAACCCGGGCCGGGAACGGAAATGTCATTCTGTGCATTAGCATTTAGCCACCACGCTCTGCTGTCAATCTGGGTTTATCTTTGCCACCCCCAATGGTCTATCACCTTAGCTTCCAACCCCCCCCCCCCAGTTAGTCATTGTACTAATAAGGCAGGGGGACAGTAGAATTTATCAGGGCTAGACACTCCCGCCCCGCCAGCCATTACTCATCCACAGACCAGGACATGCCAACAGCCGCTAATTGCTTTTCTTTAATATTGGCACATGTGACATTCAGCAGAGTCTTCAGTTGAGGAAGATGGGTTTCTCGTCACATCAACCATAGTGCTGAGCTCATACAGAGCTTGTAAATGTCTGTAGATGGAGAATGGCATCTGTGCACCTAATGTCTAAATATATTACACATCATTTATACCAGAAAAATAATCAGTGACATCTGTGGGTGCAAATAGATGCAGAAATGTTACCCAACGCTGTCTTTTTTTAAAATGTTATTTTATCTGGCTTTTTGTCTGTAATTCATAGTAGACAGTAGAGATACACATAGGAGGGTAGGAGAGAGCGTGTATGAAATGCAACAAAGGTCCTAGTTATGTGGCATATGCAGTGACCATTTGTGTGACAGTGTGGTCCATAAAAGAAATAAAGTTGATTTGTTTGCAAATTTGTGTGAAAGTTTCTGCTCCAAAACGCCATTAGCTGTGTTAAGATGTTGAGAATCAGTTGCCCCAAGTCTTTGTGCTTCAATAGGAGACCATCCTCACCAGATAAGTGAAAGCACTGGTCATTTGTTTCAAATAAATGAAAAGTGCCATGTTGTGGTTTTATCTTGTGAAAATGAGACAGAAAGGATCCATATTGTTAAGTTGATGAGGTGGTAAATTTTAAAATGATTTATGCTGAGATTTGGTTTGATAAATTGCAGATCAACCTGTGGACCTTCGTTATGGCCACAACACAAATACTCCCTAGAAACCTCTTGGTGGCTTGTTTTGTATATCTTTTTAATGTGAAAGTAAAGGTAGGTACAGAGGAATCTGATTTAGTTGGTAAAACTGTACAATAAGCAGTTTTCCTCTGTTGTGAGCAAAGGGGGATTATTCATCAAAGTGATGGTGGATGGTCCAATATCTAACAAAGCTCTTTGTTTTGTTTGGTGGCAAAAGATTAATGAACAGACTGGATTGACATTTCCAGCAGGAAGGACATTGATCTGGAGGCCTTCTGAAGATTCTCATTGTCCTGTTTACCCTGCAAACAATGGATGACAGTGAGAAAATATGTATGCTATCTACACACTGTAAGCACAGTGGCCTTAGGAACACTCACACACTCACTAATCCAAAGGGCAAACTCAAAATAACATAAGCTACTGTATGTATTTGTTATTAATCAAAGGTGTCTTCATAATATCCAAAGAAATCACTGTTATTATTTGTTTTTTATTTAAGAAACTGCCGCCTGCTGATAGAATTTATTGGCGTGAATTTAAAGTCACCAGGGACCTAAACTATTTCTCTTTGAAATCAAAGCCCTTCAAGCCATTTGGTTTCCTGAGCCACAGTAAAAGTAGAAACAAGCAACAGAACTTTTTTGGGAGCATTTAAATTGGCCAACTGTCTAGATTCCTTGTTGACCTGATCTAGTATTGCTAACAAATGCTGAATAGAGGCTGTTGCCAATTTCAAGCAAAAAACATTTTAGATGCCCTTTTGTTTTGGCAAGCTGATAAAAAGCCCCCCTTCTGCCACTATTAACATTAATGAATCTGTTTTTACTTGGTTAATGTGGAAATCAATATGCCAAGTTGTTCTACTGACTCTGACCTTGTTTACACTTGGTTTTAAAATTCATCTTGGGAGATCGGATCAAAAGTGGACAGCCAAGAAACATCTGTCACACCTGTCCTTAGACATCCATCTGCAAGGTGTCCAGCAGACCATTTGTGTTCAGATTTTATTACTGCTGTGTCACTTCTGCAAACATACAACCTACAGTCGGACTGTCAAGGTCACACTGTCACATACCCTCCACATCGTGCACTGATGATATATTTTCCTTGTCGGCAGCACATTGAGATACACTGGTGTCAACATTACAAAAGAGATGTGGTCAAATGTGTCTCAGACCAGTTCAGCAAGTGAGGGATTACATCACACTCCATCTTGGTCGTCATTTACATTTGTGCATTTAGCACTGTCCACTTATTATCTGGTCACACAAGACGCACTTTAAGACCAAGTGTAAATGGGCTGTCTGTGTCCTCCACTTTCATCTTGGGTATTTTTTTAAATACAGTCAGTACAGAGTAAAACTAACCATATTCCTCGTTTGTGTTTTAAAAAATCTCAGTTATTTAACACGATATGTTGGTAAGTGTCTCTTTTCTTGGAGCACTTTTGTACATCATTTTTTGTGTGTACTAAACATGGCTTCAGAGATATCTGTTCACAATGTTCATTTTGATATTCTGTCCATGCCATTTATTTTTTTGTTGTGACCAAATCATGGTGGTTTTTCTCAACTTTATCAGACTCAAATAAAGATTTACTGTGCGGAGAAATCTGGAGTAAATAAACAAGAACAACAGTTAGCAAGTTTCTGTGACAATTTATATTAAATGCAGAAATACTCCCACACCATAGGGTTTGGTGAATTGAGGCCAGCTATTCATCAGGATATTTTCTGGCCATTTTGGCTTCTCATAAGAATATTTCTTGACAGTACAATAACATCACTGAATAGGCTCAGTGCTAAAAAAGTCTGTGTTGTGTCTGAAGAAAAGAGCCAGAAACCGCAGATGATGTCTGACCCCCAGGCCAAGGTAAAAACTCTTTGCCCTGTGCCATTCATATTAACATAACCCAGTGCTGTCTGATTACCATGCCTAATGCAAGCAAAATAATGTCATTATAGTGGAATAATAGCTGCGGTTGCCAGTAAAGCCAGATAGGGGAGGGAAAATGAAGGGAAGACGGGGTGTTTTTATTGTCCCCAAGAGGCTAGTAAGATCCAATCAGCACGGTGTGACTTAAAGTCTAGGAGTCCAGAGCCCATCTAAAGCACCTCCCCTCCACTCCAACTTTCGCCTTCATTGATGGTCTGGGGAGCTGGGGCAGCAGCGTCAATAATGACGAGAAAGGAACTGTACACAAATGCACTGAGAGTACAATGAACGCTTTTCTATTTTGATTTTTTTGCATTAGGAATTAAAAAAACAAGTGTGGATGACATGCATTTGTGCTTGGGCAGGACTTTTTGCATAGGCAGCTAATAGTGTGTGCATGTGTTTGTGTCTGTGTATTTGGCCAGCTCTCCAGTTATTGCTTTTGAAGTTGTTAATTAAACCCTCAACCATCTGGTAGCTCAATGAAATTACACTGAGCTTCTCAGCCATGAAAAAAAACATGACTGACTGACTGACTAAATGAATAAATAAATAAATTAATAATTTAATAAATGCTTCAAATATCTCGTCTAAGTGAGGGGAAAAACAAGAAGTCATATTAATGTAAATTCGCTGCTCTATGCTGTCACCCCTGTTGAGTGTGTAAATGTGTGCGTTGCCTGCATGCATTCCTGAGCGTGTGTGCATGCTTATGAAGGCTTAGTGGAGAATCAAACACAGCTGTCAGTGTGTCAACCTTTGATCTCACGTTGTCTTCTTTCTCTATCTATATTCTTCTCTTCGTCACATGCTGCATTCCTCCATGCATGGTGGAAAATGCACACACACACACACTTTTTATTTATTTTTTTATTTCTACCTGGGTGTATCTTTTTGTAGAACATGAGTATACCATTTTAGCAGGTGAATATATTCTTCTGTATCTTATAATAGCCTACTACTGAATGCATTCTGCTGTTGCTGTGATATAATTCAGCGTAATGTACTATTCTGTAATGCTTTAAAGTTTTTAAAGTTACACAAATGACTGACAAACAGATGATTCCATGTGGTTGCATGCTAAATAATTGCATTTATGCTAACATCCATGACTAATTAATCCCTCTGTAAATAACATTGTATTGGCCAATCATGAACATTGTTCCATGTTTAATCCCAGTTAGTTCATTAAAAGAATCCAAGATATTATATCTCAGTGTATACAATAATTGAATTAGTGGCTCTATATACTGCTTGATTGTGTTTACGTGTGACTCTTTGACCGTAATGTCTGATTTATTTTAAAAAAAAAAGATGTAATCTACGGAGCCCGGGAGGGGACATGGGAGGAAAAAAAAGATAATGGGTGAAAAAAAAAAAAAAAGTTATACTTTTGCGAGATCTCGCAAAAGTTTTTATTGTTGAGTACTTCCGGGTCAATTGGTTACCATAGATACGACAACAATGGAGCATATACAACTGCATTTGTAGAGTTTTATTTTGAACTTGGCCTCAAATATAAAGACATTAAATCGGTGCTTGGCAATAAACACGGTTTACATTTAAGTGAGAGACACTTGAAGAGAACAAAAGGCTACTCTCGTCGGAAAACGTACTCATATCAAGTGAGGTCACAAATGTCTGCCAAAATCGTACATTGTGATAAGTTTTTGCTACTTCAATTTATGCATACAGTTCTGTAGCAGCTGGTTGTCGATTGGTAGTTGTTGGTGATATTATGATGCATTAGATAATAGAAATATATCTACAAAAATTTGACATTTTGTCTCTGTTTTGAGATACACCTTGTGGTGCAACCTGGACACATCTTCAGTGATGTACCCGGGGTCACAGGGTGTTTCGGGTCTTACATCAGACACCCTCACCCGGGTGACCCAGCCGGGGGTGATCAGGCCCCGACTTGTGTCCAGGTAGCGCACTACGCCACGC
>JAUMHL010000016.1:14207737-14234436 GCA_032362345.1 Sandelia bainsii | reverse complement strand
TGTGCGTTGCACCACTAACTTCCTCATGCAGCCCATCTTGGTCTGGTGTATCTTCAGACCTGTCGGGTTTTTGCAGACCTTGCCACATCTGCAGACTGCACTCGTAGTCAATTGAACGTTCACATGGGTCGTTTCCAGAATATCCGTCCGTTCGGGGCGATCATTCTCCCCCCCTCTCGGGCGCCCTTTGGGGTATTTCTTCTTAGGGTTCTTCGTAGCGCATGTAGGGTGCTCCCTTTTAAGAGCTGCAGCTTGGGTTGCTAACCCTCCCTGCCCCGGGTGCTGTCTCTCCGAGCTGTCCACTGTCTCTCCAGTTGTCACCACACTTTCGAGGTTGTCAACCAGCCTTTTCCTGGAAGTCAATGGCATCGCCATGCTAGATTAGTTTTGAGATACACCTTGTGGTGCAACCTGGACACATCTTCCCTGTAACATCTTGGGTTGTATTTGGACAATGTTGGCTTGTTTGCAAATGAACATGCAAGACTTAATGACATTATTGGATTTTTGCATCATTGTGATGTGAAGTAATTGATGTGTCATGTATTTAAGTTGTTTCAAACATTATGTTTTGTGAAATTATGATAAAATTACATATAAAAATAATATATATTATCCATATTCCCCGTTCTTTGTCTGTGGCTTATGGCTTGGCTTATTTGCCAAGTATGCTGGCATAATAAAACAGATTCTGTTTCAGTGTAATGCCTTTGATTAACATGTATTGTCTGCACGGTCATGTCTTAACTGATGAAAATTATTATATTCATGGCTAGTATAGCACATACTTCTGCCATTAGGTTTTCTGTAGCATTATAGTAGACACAGCTGGGTGCATGCTGTGACAGTGTGGGTACAGATACCAATTCTGTAAGTGACAGACTGCTTCCTTTTACTATGACTGTAATAACTGTGTTTTGGGCTACTGTCGGAAATCTTTAAGAGGCAGAGATGGAACAGAGAGAGACAGAATTTATTTAGGGTAACAACAAAAAGCCATGTCTTTTCTTTATGCCAGCTGCTGTATTTTTTTTTTTTTTGGAGACATTTTTTTCAGTACTTTGCTTAGATTTAAATAAGATTTTCTCACTTTTGTGATGGTTTGAATTTGTCTCTCAAGTGAAATGTGTGTATATATGCATATACACTGGCAAGAGACACCTACATTCTTATTGTACTCTTATTATTTTAAGTTTTTTTTATTCTTTCAGATGGTTTTAAGTGGATCACAAAACACAAAACATAAATAATTTAATTTTGTCACACATTTTTGAGCACAGAATAGTGGTCAGACCACATTTCTGTGCTGAACTTTACTTTCCTAAAAAAAAATCCTTTTGCAGCAATAACTGCCTGATAAATCTGTGGCATTCTACTGATCAGCTTTAGCAGCTACTCAGGTGTGGTCTCCACACACACTGTGCACTTCACAAAGGTCTGCAGTGCTGGTTCGGCAGTCCTCCCGAACTCTGTGGTCCAGCTTGTCCCACACAAGCTTGATGGGGTCAGATCTGGTTATTGAGCTGACCAAATAAATAATTCTGACCAGGAAGAATGCTTGGGGTCATTGTCTTGGTGCAAAATCAAGTTATCCAAATGAGTTGTTGCACAGAGGAAATGGTAGGCTTCAGTATGGAGTGATATTCTTGCTGATGGAGGATGCCTTGCACTTGATGCCGACTGCACACTCTACCATTACCAGAGCAACCCCAGATCATCACGTTTCCACGTCTGTGCTTCACTAACGGTCTTAGGCAGGCATCCATCACCTTTTCATGAAGTCTGCACTGTATGTTTTTCACTTGGGAACGCCTCATACTTGGACTCATCAGTCGTCTAAAGTCCACTGTGAATCTTTGGCTACAAACTTTTCTTCAGATTTGCCAACCTTAGTAGGGATTTTTTTCTTGGCATCTCTGCCCATGAGGCCAGCTGATCTGAGTCTCCTACACACAGTGTCTGTGCACACTGGTTTCTTTCGTTTTATTCAGCAATGCAGTCAGGAGGAGTGAGGCATCTGTTTATCAAGGAGGACACTTGTAAATACTTGTAAATACTTGTCATCTTGAGTGGATGTGCACTTGGGCCTTCAAGTTTATCTTGTATCCCGATTGGATCCAGTTGCAGCATGTCTATAGAGACTATGGTGGACAAGTTGGTTATTTCTCAATATCAAGAAATCTTTATTTTCTTGGCTATATCTCGTAAAGAATAACCTTCATTCCTCAAGACAAGTATAGACAGATTTCTAAGGAAAGTTGTTTTTGTTTGGCCATTTTTATTTCTAATTTATGCTGAAAATGACATCTTCTCCCTGTGGATGAAGAGCCAAAAATAAACCCATAAACACAAATTATAAGTTTAAGATGTTTAAGATGTTTTAACACCATCCACAATCAGGTATCTGGAAAAAACAGATGGTTGCAGAAAATGGTAAATGGACATGTTGTTTTGTTTTGGTATAAATCTTTTATATTTCAGTGTAAAGATCCAATAAAAACTGGATGTTTCCAAACTTTCTTTGCCTGTTTTTTTTCCTATATTTGTCGTCTTCTTTTTTTAAGACGACCTCCCATGAGTGTTCCATTTTGTCAAGTCTAAAATTGTTCAACTAATTTAACTAAAGCATGTGTATGTGTGTCATAATGGTCAAAGCTGATATTTCACATTATACTTTGGTGAGACAAGTTCCAAATTCATTAGATTATTATTTTCATAGGCTAATTTCATTCTATACATGGCTACTGACAGGATGTTTTCAGAATTTCTTGAATCTTTGCATTTCCTACACTTTAATGTAAGCTTGTCTAATGTGCTTATGTAGCAGCACATTACCCATTTGTGCTTTACATAGCTTCTGTGCTCTTTCTGTACCTTCAGATAGTGCTGCTTTCTGGATTATGCAGCCTCTTATGGGCCACTTAGTGAGCTACCTGGTAAGCAACAACTGTCTAGATGTGTGGTCTTCTACCTGTGCATTTTAAAAGCAGCCTGGCATTTAACCATGACTGCTGACATTGCAGTAACTTGTAATTTTTAACTTTACCACCGAGGCAAATTTTAAGATTTGTGATTTGTGTGAGTGAGAGGCTTTTATCTGAACCAGCTGGGAACAAAAAGAAGAGAGACTGTTTTGCATGGTCAAGAGCGAGAGAAATGTGAGTTGGCGGCAAAGGGGATGAAGAGATTTCAGAGTGAAAGAGAGTTAAGGATGCTGTCATTTGCTGCTTTAGGTGGAAATAACAAGAAAAGTCAAAGACAACTGGGAGTTAAAGATGCAGACAGCATTAATAAATAAAGAGAAATGCATGTATACTATGTTTACAGTTGTCATGCTTTTGGGTGTACCATCAAAACACACTGTCCCCATATGAATCAGATCACAGCTTATATCCACTGAGTGAATCTCAATCATTTATGTCACACAAATCAACATGCAAAATATTTTAAATGCAGTATCATTCAAAAAGGTAATTGCATTCACATAATTAAGGGCGAAACGGTAAAGCAAAAGTGTGTACAGACATTAGTCAGTGTTCTCCCTCTCTGTCCTTTTTCTCTTGTTATATGATGAGATTCCATTAGACGCCATTAAATCTATGCCTAAGAGCCCTCTAAGGCTTCAAAATTACAGAAATAAAAAAAATCACAATCCTCATTGAGCGCTCTTCTGCATTAGGGGGCTGCCTGGAGTCGCGTGGGAGCTGTTACATGAGGCCCCGGCACAGACCGAGTCAGAGGCTCTGCAGTGCTGCAAAGCACAGCTCATTAGAATGACTAAGAGCCCGAATGAAGGCCCTTATGTGAAAGCCATAATGGAGCAGGGCTCTTGTGCTGGAGCCATAATGGAGGCTCTTGTGCAGTTGCGCTTGTCGCCCCGCCACACAGCAGAGGCTTGAGCTGAAACTGCACGGCTGGAGAGCTGACCCCCACCAAGTGGCCGCTGAGGTGCACTGTGTGGCTATTGTGCTGGCAGGCTGGTCACAGCAGAGGGCTTTCACATTGGTCTGTCACTCGGTAAAGTGTGTGGAGGTGGTTTGTTAAAGGAACATTTATCAACTATAAGGTTGCAGCTTTAAAAAAAATTGGCTGACATTATCCTTTCAGTAAACACTATTTGCTTGTCCCGTGATGTCATGCTACTATCTCAGGTTAGATTGTTGATCTTTCAAATGAGTGGACGTAAGACTTGTTTGAAGAAAAAATACAGTCTCTGTGTTTTCAGTGTTCATATTCATCATTTCTATCAGATTTATTATTAGGGCTCTTAACTATTTTCACCATCCTCCCATAACTGTTTAGAAATACAATCTAAGCTGCCCTGATATGAGTGGGGTCAGCCCTTGTCTTTACATAAAGCAAGAAAATGAGCAAACTGAGAGTAGACGGGGTCTAGTTTAAGTCGCTGACACACACAGAGTACCTGTTACCTTGCTAACTCTGTAAATGAAAATGCAGGCTGTTATGTTACTGACAACATTAACAGTTAACTGGTAAAGAGGCATAGTATGGCAGGAATACCTAAGGTCCAAATGGGATATACTTCCAAAGGTGATTGACAATGACCAAGCTAAGACCCTATGGGACTTCCAGGTACAGACTGACAAACAGGTAATGGCTAACCAATGAGAACTAGTAGTGGTGGACAAACAGAGAAGGTTATAGTGACAGATGGATGAGTCCCAAATGATTGCAACATCATGAAGTAGGAAATTGAGAAGCTTGAGAAATACCAAGGGCTGAGAGAAGAACTGGAAAAGATGTGGAAGGTGAAGGCAACACTCAGGGCAATGACCCCCAAACTGCAGAGCACTGTCCTAGGAACAACTAAGTCCTCCAGTGGAGAACCTGAGCAAAAAAAGCAAAAAGGCCACCCACAGGGGGCAAGTGGGGAATTTCTCTGAATTGGAATTGTCAAATAAAGCAAGAAAAGTTGCCACTGTTGTTTGTATTGATGTTTAAAAAAACTTTAATAAAGTGCTTAAGGCTTTATTTATCTTGGGTACACACTGATCCTGACTTCTTGTTCCAAGTCGAAACTTTTCTCATGAACCTGTTTAGTGACATTTTAATTCAGTCAGGTATTGGCTGTTACCATAGATGTCTCTTTATAAATATATCTTCAGCTGTGAGGTTGACAAGCAGAGTTTTCTCACAGCCTCTAATTTCTCTCCCTGTTAAATATCACTAGTCCTACTGCTGCTTAAATGCAACCCTGTTTTTAGTCGAATGACATTTAAAAGAAATACAAGACCTTTTGCAATACAGGCTCTGTGAAAAATCAAACTCTTGAAATTTCCTACATGAAACGGTGAAGCTCTGCTTTAATTATAGGAGTGTTAAAGTTAAAACTCATATTCATGTCAGTGAAGGTGGAGAAGATTAATTTGTGCAGTCTAAAAATGGATGAAACATTTAACTTGTGAGGGAGGAATGCGTATATCATTCTTGCTCATTCCTGTAATATGGACGAGATTGTTGGCAGTCGTGAATGCCAGGTCAGCTCACTCTATACTTTACTGCGTGTGCATGCATGTTTGTGTGTGTGTGTGTTTGTGCGTGCTCCTGTCTGCAACTCTATCTTGGTGTGTGGGCACATGAGCCGCAAAGCTGTTGCATGGCCTCATCGATTTCATGCCCTCTTCTCATCTGTTCACATCTCCTCTCCGACTCACCTCCTTCCTCCCGGTCCTCCTCCTTCTCTTTTGGTCTGTTGCCCATGGCGATGGTTCATCTCGGTAACCAGCGGCTGAGCAGGAAGTGGGAGGCGGCCTGGTGAGAAGAGGACCTCCCATGAGTGTTGTGTAAGGCGGTCACGTGATGGGGGTCATTCGATCTACACCAGCGGGTGGGGTTTGGGGTCGATGGTGAGGGGCTTGTTCGCTGCAGGCTTTAAAAACCAGAGAGAGTATGTTAAACATCTTATCGATTTACTTGCTTCTTCGAGGCCGGAAACCATGGATAAAGAGTACACAATCACAAAGCTTGTTCACATAAACTCTCATATCACATGGATAGATGGAAGCAGAAATAGCTGGAGGAAGGCAGGAAGGAGCTAGAACAAGATACTTTGAGGGAATAAGAGCTTTAAATAAAAAGCAAGGGTTTCTCAAAAGCACCTTGCACAGGTTTTATGGCTCACTGCCAGATGAGAGTACTTTGGAAGTAGGCCAGTGCATCATGGTGAGAGAGTTATTTTCAAGTGTAGTACTGTACCAGAGGAAGATTTCAGATGATGTGGGAGGGGGGCCATCAGATATACTATTACCCTTTGGATAAGACTGTTCTACTTACAGGAAAATCAAGTTTTCAAAGCTGGCGAAAAAAGGGGGGTTGATACAGTAATCTCAAGGAAGTATTTAATGCAATTGCAATAGAAAAAACGCAGTGAGACTATGCAAAAAAAGGTAAGAAAAAATTATAAATAAGTCCCCAACCCTGTCTCCTAAAAATTACGTTCGTATAGGACGAAACTGCATTCCTAATTACGTTGTGTTACAGGACGTATTTGCGACCCGATTACTTTTTTTTAGAACATAATTGGCACATTGTATTGAAACCTATTTTTGTGAATGAACGAATGACGTGCTACATTTATTAATGCAAAACAGTTTGCAAGGAGGTGGTTGGGGTGGATGGTGAGCGTTTACTGTGCAGGACTGACATGCCGGAGACCCGAGTTCAAGACCAAAGTCCCCTGTGAGGTTGGGTTAAGGCAATAAAAGTACTGAGGTTAGGGTTAGAAAAAAGATTGTTTTGGTGTCATTTTTAATGTAGATGTTGTGTTTGTGAAGCGACCGTGTGAAGTAGCATTTTTATGAATTAAGCAGCCCCTAGTCTTTCACTGACACTAACCCACTACAGTGACACCTGATCAACTAACCATAAAACATTTTAATATCGCTACACTCACATGTCTGGATGTTGAAATGTAACGTCGGATATTTTAGCCGATAGAAAGCCGGATGCTGATCGGATATTTTGGCGGACAAAAATACGTTACCTGTGAACATTTCATTATTACGTTCAGTATCAACGTATTTGCGACTTGTCATTTACGTTAACTGTGGACATATGATCATTACGTTAACACAAAACGTAATTGGGTCGCAAATACGTCCTGTATCAAAACGTAATCGGGATTGCAGTTTCGTCCTATACAAACATAATTTTTAGGAGACAGGGATGAAGTCCCAGTTTATTGAAAATGTTATTAGTTGGACAAGCAGTGTTTCACTACCCTTGTTCTGTAGGTTTTGAACCTGTTTTGAGCCTATGAATCATATGCAACAGTGATGCCACAATGTACTGACGTACCCAGTGGTATACATTATTCCAGCAAAGAGATTTGCTGCTAGGTTTTACTAGTGAAAGTCAGATGTATGCAGAAGTTTATGGAGCGTGGAGGGTGCCACAATACAATAAATATAACAAGCATTAAATAAATATTTAACTGTGCCATTAAATTATTAAATACTGAAATTAATTAACACATAATTTATTAAATATAAAATTGATTAAATATATAAGTAGCCAAATATATTCATTTCATAAAAAAAAAAGCATATATAATTATTTCACTATTTATTTAATTAATTCATGGTCTGTGTTGCACACATAATTTATTGAATATATCATTTATTAAATATATAAGTAACCAAATATATTCATTTCATTTAAAAAAGCATTTATAATTATTTCACTATTTAATTAATTATTTCAGTATTTATTTAATTAATACATGGTCTGTGTTGCTGCACATCATG
Organism: Sandelia bainsii; assembly: GCA_032362345.1. Taxonomy (NCBI): domain Eukaryota; kingdom Metazoa; phylum Chordata; class Actinopteri; order Anabantiformes; family Anabantidae; genus Sandelia; species Sandelia bainsii. The sequence goes on along the minus strand of JAUMHL010000016.1, from coordinate 14,226,670 downwards.
AATTTATTTTATCTGTCAACTTTGCCCATCAAAGTCAGTGGGCGGGTCTAACACTGTTTTTTTAGTCAGACGATTGGTCTGGTCTGAAGGGACTTTTTTCCAAACATGGGGGTTTCCCTTATGGAGGATCTGAATGAGTTTCTAACAGGTTGGTGAGAGACTTTCTAAACTTGATATTAAATCTGGAGTTGCTGACACAGAATATGTGACAAGTAAAACAGAGGAATGTGTGCAATCAGAAATTATTTTTATTGATGGATCAGAAATGGTTAATATTATTCTTGGCTTTGTTACATATGTCACACGTTTTGAAATGTGACGTTGGTGCACTACTAGAGCATTAACAAGACTTGCATTCATCCAGTATTAATGTCTGTGTGCTTTACGTGCAGTCAAATTGTGACAATTACATTACAAGCTAATTTGAGGGTTTTGATTTTCTAAATTTGCCAAAGCCTGACATACAAGCAAATAAATGCCCAACCCTTGTGTCTTTGGTAATGTACGTCGCTGTATCTGGCTGCAACTTTGTCTGTTTTGATGGCAGTAAGGTCTGTAAGCATGCCGTGCATTCCTGTGGACCAACCATGCCCCCCTCTGTGTGCATGTGCATGTTTGTGAGTGCGTGTTGTTAGTGGCTGCATGGGGCTCAGTGCTTACTCAGTAATTCCCTGGTCCCAGGCTGTGTATTAGCGGCTGATCCAGCCGACTGGGCCAAGCATCCACATTCAGTCAGCTTGGGATCAGCAGCTCAGAGCAGGATGCTGCCCAGGCTCTCTGATGCCTTTCTAAGCTCTCCAACACAGAGCAATTTACTGGCATCGGATTGGCACAATAAGTGTGTGTGTGAGTGCGAGTGCGTATTTGTGCTCATTTCAGTTTATTCCTGCTTTTTGTCATCTTTTTAGCCTTTTCTCTACCTTGGTCATTGCCCTGGCCTTGCTCAGTTTGCTGGTACAGTGCCCTTGCTCTTCTTTCATGCCAGGCCAAGCTGACAGTGACACTAACAAACAGAAACATTGGGATTTCTCAACCTCAGCACAGCATCCATTTCTAAAATACTTCTCTTTCACTCTGTCCTTCATATTATTTGTGATTGTCTATGCTGTTTTCCTTACTTGTGTGTCTGTTTTCTCCCAACTCACTGATTTGTTTTCTTTATAGTTGAAATGCTTGGGAATACTATGACCTCCACTGCCATAACTGTTGAATAAAGATATCTTGTTTTGCATCTTTGCCACTTGGTAATTTGCTAACATGGCCCACTGGACTTTTAGATTCTGTACTCTGTTGCATGATTTATTGTGAGTTTCTGTCAGTGTCCATCCGTGTCTGTGTGTGGTTAAAGCAGCCAGCCAGTCTGCCAGTCGGTCCAGCTCTCTGAAATGCAGCTAAATTGGCTCATTTATGTAAACATTCAGTCCAGGGCTGTCTTGCCCAACCTCGGCCTCAAACAACAAGTCTACAGGGGGAGCTTTGGAAGGCTCCATACTGCAAAAGAACAGGCATTGTTAGAAACCAAAACAAGACAAACATTGTTTGCCAGACATATTGTATTTAGCATAATGGTGCATTTGACAGAGAGCAACAAAGTTTATTTCTCATTGTGTTACAGCATTGTTAGATGATGAGATGAGCTGCAAGTAAGCTAGTGTAGACTGGATAATGATGAGAAACATCAGTGGAAAAGCACAGCAGAAAGGACCACATACGTTTGATCCTAACCTCCATTATTTCTGTTGGCGAGGTTTCAATTGATAAGTTAAATAATATTTCTCACAGATCTACTTTGTGTGTGAATTACAGAAGAAAACTATTTATGGTTCAGTACCTTTCCTGGAACCATGTAGTTCTTTATTCAGCAAAGTCCTTTACTGTTTAAAAAAACAAAAACATATTACAATGATTCCCTAACATATATCTTTGCTTAAGATATCCTAACACACGTTATACTGTAAATGTTGAGCACACATATTTCTATATTGAATATTATCTTGAGCATTTTAGCTTTATAGACAGGTATAGACAGGAAACATGGGAATAAATAAATAATAATCAGATAGCTAGCTCACTAAGCCTTAAACTCACTCTCTACACTCTTCTTGTTGTGTGTGTGGAAGATTGTTTGTCCACATTCTTTGTGTTGTTCAGGATTTAGCAGCCTTTGAATAAATGCACATGAGAAGTGCACATGAACTTGGTTGATGACGTACAGTGTGTTATTAGACAAGTGTTAACACAAGATCCCCATTTGTATGGAAAATTTGTCATTGTGAAGCTTGCTTGAGTAAGTTGACTTATCATTACTGATCACCAGCTGGTTGGGCTTAAAGCAGACAGCAAGGCTAAAGTCCTGTGAAATTTTGTCAAATTTTTAGAGTTTAGTGGAAGTGTAAGACCAGTTTTATATCACTGGTCTTTCTTCACATCTCTTCTGTACCGATCTTACATAATAAGGTTGGTAACATTAATCTAATATCAGACTTTAGTTAATGCCTATAGTAGATGGTTTGAAAATGTGTTTACACGTCATTTAAAAAACACATCATTTACTTGCAGAAGATATTAATTTACTACGTCCTTTTCCTTGTTTATGCACAGTGTCTCCCCTCAGTGTGCGTGCTGCCATTCATAACACAAAAATTCATTTCAGAGCACAAGCCCATATCTTTTGAGCATTATCTCATGTAACCAAAACGGAAAAAGTAAATGCTACCGCTTTGTGTATGAGCTGGTAATCTAAATTGTTTTCCACTCTGGATGTTTGGTAAACAAGCAACTTGTATAAATGGAAAGTAATCAGCAGCCACTGCAACATATCATAATGGTATGCAACAGTTCTATGTACTGTACATGCAAGTGTGTATGCTGTGAATATAGGTCACAGAATATGATTGAGAGCACGATTAGAAAACAAGTCAGATCACATGCTTCGTCCTCCATCGTCTAAAATTCCGCAAATACGTCTCTGCTGTTTATATAGATGCACACGAATGAACACAGTAAATCATCTTATGTGTTTGCGTGTGTGATAGATCAGGTGGAAATACAAAAGCTCTGGCAGTCAAGGAACACTGAGCTGGTCGGGTTTCTATAAATAATGTCAAATGCAGGAACTAATCCAGGCTCTTACTGAGATTGAAAATGAGCTAATTCACTTGTAGAAATTTATTACAAGTGAAGACGAGTATTATTTGCATTTATCAAGTAACAGTACAAAATATTTGTTGGTTTCAGCCTCAAAGAGCTGAGGATTTAGTACTTCTAGTTTGGTACTCTTGTACACTTGTTCAAAATTTCTATTTTATAAATGAAACATGCAATTAGTCGAACGAAATTGACAAATTAGTCCATAATGCAAACTGTTTCACATTTTTTCATTCAGTTTTGACTTGGACAACTTTTTCTGGCTCTGGTATTGGCTGACACACAGCAGTTGCCTTTTTGAGCCCACACAGCCACCCTCTGTTTAAAATATCAGTTGTGTGTATTATTTTCATTATGTTCCAGATTCCTTTTCTTTTTCTTTTCAAGTGCCACAAATTCGAATCTCCCAGGTTAGCTCACTTGACATTTTACAGATCTAACTATGAATATATTTGAATATATCTTAGCACAAGTCTGTGCACGTGAAATGTTATTGTTTGTGTGTGTTTGTGGATTTGTGCATTATTTGTGCCCTGGCATCCGTCAGGACCCAGCTGCGTTGGCGTCTCCTCCATCACAGGAAAGTTAGCTCTTTGTGTGTTAATTAAAGTAGAAGCATCTGTTCCAGTTCTACACATCTCACACCTGAGCTGCTGCTAACCAGCAACCAGAAGCCAAACTCTTCTCTGCTTAGGACAGCCAGTAGATTTTTATCATGTGGATATTCCAGATAGGTGAAGGGTTGTAGGCGGTGAAGTGTTCCCATGTGATTAAGTTGGGACAAGGACAATGTCACTGACTTTGCAAAAACCAGTCAAAAACTTGATTCAAGAGTCTGCGCATTCACCGTGTCATGTAACCCAGCAGCAACGCGTGTGCATCAAGAGTGATTGCAGTGTGTTAGTATAGGCGTACACACGCCCGCCGACAGGGGGGGACAAACGGGTCACTTGTCCCGGGCCCAGGGTAGAAGTAGGGCCCAGAACTGGGCCCTTCAACCCAACAAATTATCGAGAGGAATCATTTTTCAAAATGGGCCTATTTGTGGAAACAAATATGTAATATTTTAATGACATAAAGTCTTCAATAGTGGTCAATAATCCCCCCACCCCTACACATAAATAGTTTGGCCACAGACAACAACCTTTGACTTTGAGTTTATTTAGGCTCTCCAGTAAATTTGCTAAATATCCGGTCAGTATAAGTCCTGCGCACAGAAAAGAAAAGAGAAGAGAAGAGGAAAGTAGAAGCTTGAGGGATTTTATGAGAAAATATTTAAAACCAGGTGATGATGATGAGGCTGGAACAAGTGGAGCGGGAGAGGAAGCGGCGGGGAGTCGCGTCATTCTAGAGCAACAGCCCAGAAACGTTTACCAGCCTCTAACATGACCTAACTGTCCAGTCCAGCTCTAGTTTAAACGTGTATAACTCTTGTATAAAAGACACAACATGTTCTCTGTGACATAAACAGCTGAGTCTGGTAGCTCCATCAGAGATGAGGGAGGTCCGACTCCAGCAGCAGACTGATGGAGACAGCGGAGCAGGAGAACCTGCTGAGGCGTGTTGTTCAGGTGACGGAGAGAGAGGAGGAGAACGATCCACTTAGACTGATGAGGGAGGGTCTGCCTGCTCCGGAACGGGGAGAGAGATTCAGGCTGAGAGAGAGAAGCGAATGAGCGAGCCGACGACAGTGGGAGGGGCTTGGTGCTCGGAGAGCAGGAGACTGATCAGACACTTAGTTACAGCGATCCTGCATTATGACCATCTAAAATGACCCACTCTGTTAGAGTGAACGTCATACGTGAGATGGCAAAACGAACCGTAAAGTCACGGTACAATGTTACTAGTAAAAAAACTAGTTAAAAAAAATTATGTCAGAACGGCTTGGTTTCGGGAGGGGGGGCATCTAAGATTGTCTTGTCCCTGGCCCAGCCAAGACTGTCAGCTGGCCTGGGCGTACATGGTCACTAAACCACAAGTTAGGCTAGTGTAGCTGTTAAAAATGAAAAAAACACCAGGAGACAAAACACAGACACCACCAGCCATTACATGTGTCATTAGATGTAACTGCTAGACACATTTTTCCAACTATGCAAAATATTATCTACTCAATTTGATCAAAAAGTCCCAGATATATCAGACACTTCTAACCTAAACCTACTTTCTCATCACAACAGTCACAATTTAGGCAACATATTAACGGGTATGGGGACTCGAGCAACTTAGATTTGAGACGCACTTAAGTCAGTCACACAGCGACTTGGGCTTAACTTGGACTTGATCCTCAAAGACTTGAGACTTGACTGCGACTTGGGGCTTGAGATTTGAGACTTGTGAAGAATCTCAGGCCTAATTTATTTGAAGAGTTTGGTCACCACAATTGTTGTTATTTGCAGCGGCAGCCTGATGGATCCATAGGCTATGAGATAGACAGGGCCTCTAATTGTTGTTTAGAGCGACCAATGAGATGCTCCCGACCTTGAAATGAGCCTTCCCTGTCTATTTATGTGCAAAGCGTAGCTAATGGTGCACAGGTGAGAGGAACAAACAAGTGTGAGATTAATTTTCGTAAGGCAGTGCATTTACAAATAGGACTTGTGCATATCTCTGCAGATCGATATTATTGCGCAGCCTATTCTGTACTGTGCTGTAATTCTGACACATTTCACATTAATTACTCGGGTTGTTTATCTACTTAAACATAGTATGACAGATACTACAAAGCTATTGCATGTCTGTAAGGTTGGCAACACATGTAGTTGGGATATGAATAAAATAAAAATAAATTAAATATTACAATTTTAAGCCTATTATGTCAGCACCAATTGACTCCCAAATGTGATTGTTTAGCACAATTGGTGATGGAAAAGTAACATCTGTGGTTCATATTTATCAAGTTATTACAATTTATTTGTCTGACATGTGATGCTCTTAACATGATAATTAAGAAAGCAGAAGTATTTGTTTTGCTTGCAATAATTGTCTCAAATGATGCAAATGAGTCACTAGGCATATGCTTAAAAATCAGATGTCTAATTTCTCAACAGCGCGAGCAAAGATTTATTTTGCATGCACAAATTACACACAAATAAATCAAAATGGTTTTATTAATATCCTCATCATTAATTCAAAATGGTACAAACTTGGACTAAACTTTGTCCTGTACACTCACCTTAGTCAAATTGCCTTTGAATTTTCATTTTAGTCTGAAGTCTAGAGGTCTTGACTGAAGTAAAGTTGGAATGCAAAAGTAGTCACTTATTAAGCTAATAAGTGATCTCTCTTTTGTTAGTGTGTAAATGCATGAATACCTACCTATGATTTTTGGGTCATTTGTGCAGGTGTCAAGCCAGGTAGTGTACTTTTATTATTTTTGTGACTTTGGGTCCGCTTTGCAACCCACTGTAACATGCTGAATACAGATGCCTTTGCATAGAAGCAAGCTAAAAACTTTCAGAACCACTTTTTAAGTCTGGGTGGTGAATGTTCTCAAAATACAGGCTTTTGGTGGAGAGTTCCTTTAAACAAAAGCTTTGCTCTCTTGAGGGCAGCTTTGCTGTACATCAGTTTTCACAGAGACAAGTAACAAACTGTATTCTACAAACATCTTCCCTGGAGTTGGTAAATGACAGCTGATAAGTGCACGGTGTCCAATCCCTGCACTCTGTTTTTGTGTTGTCCTGATAAATGTAATAGTTGCTTGATTGCAATCTTTCTGCACATGCAGAGAAAACTGTATCAGACTGATCAAAAGAATTAGTTTATTTCACTGTACATTTTACAGCTGACAGCACACACATGCGCCCACACACACAATATTACAGTCAGTCACACCTGCAGAGGAAAAGAACTCCACGTCATTTCACTTCCAGTTGGAAAGCACAGTTGATCACCTCCTACGTGGCTGCCATTCTCCTTCATATTCCCCTTAACTGGAAACTGAGTAACTGTGGGGCCCTGGCTATAAGCACAAAGCCAAGTGTCAAAACCACAGGTTGGCTCCAGCAAAGTGGGAGAGTGTGAGACTAAGTGTAACAGTATGTGTCTCCATGTTTGAACAAGAACCCTGTCCCTCCCTATCCTTTCCAATCTCACACACAGCAGTAGACCTATCGCTACGCAGGTTTACTCATCAACTCACCCGCGGAGCCCCTCAATTTGAAGGGATGCTACATTAGTTTAGCTAGCTGAAAATATACGAGGGGAGGATGTGTGTGACAGCCTACATATAGAGTAGTTTGTAAGGATGCAGTGATACGTTGTTTGTCACTTCCCTTATATATATATTTGCAAGATTGTTTTCATGTATTTTTAAGGTCAGAAAACGGAGCATGGAGTATCATTGTGTGTTGCTGTTTTTCTGTGATTTGCTGTTCACTCCTGGGATGCAAAAAATGTAATGCCTAATGTAACTGGACACTTCAGAAAGAATTCAGGCAGGAGTAGTACCTGTAGCACATACTGCTCCTCTGCACATCATTTAACTTTCCATTAGAGCTTTCATTAGAACACTTGCTATGACACTGTAAGATGCTTGATGCTTCTGCCTTTTGATATCCACAGTGAAGGAAGTTCAAAGGACGCCTGGAAACCCTCTCACCCTATCTCACATGACACGGGCACTGTCGGGCCTTGCCGCCGCTTAAAACCCAGCGCTGCATTCAGACTCCTTGACATCTGAGAAGACAAATGAAGCACCAGAAAAGTTCCATCAGCCACATTCAGTCTGCCGTCATTACCAAAGTCCCCTCTGAATAGATGGAGTCCAATCCGTGGCTTTGCGTGTGTGCACCTGTTTGTGTGCAGTTTCAGCACAAGTCACTGTACTCTCAAAAGGCTCATTAATTATAGTTCGAGTCATTATGGAGATAACTGTGAGCCTGAGTGTTGCTGCTGATCATAAGAAGAAGAATTACCTGTTTTGGTGCTTCTGCTTTATAATCAGCTGCCCATTAGAGATATCAAGAGACTTCTATTATCGCGCCTGTCTTCTTCCATATCTCTTTTTCATTACTTTTTCTGTGCAGCATTTCTCCTTCGTTCAGTGAACCCCTGCCACCTAGTTGTCTGTCTGTGTCTGTGTGACTGAGCACTGTGAATTTGTCTGTACTTTGTTCATAATTTTATCCTCATGAAGCCTTACAATCCACATATATCTAAATACAAGAGCACACACTGCAGCAGCCTCACACTGCACTACACAAATGCAAAAAACATCAATATCTGTATGATTACATTTTTTAGCTAGAGCCTGACAATCGACGATTTCTCTGATTCTAAAATAAGGGTATTTAAAATGTAGCCTAGTGTGAGAGACTCAACTGGGCAAGTAAATACAGTGACAAAAATAATACTGGGTTGATCTATAATGTATTTGGAGCCAAAACACAGCTGACATTTCCCAGAGCCTTCCTCGGGGTGTGATGGTTTTGTTTCGTTTCTGCTTCCTGTTGGGAATGAACTGTCACTTCATAGATGTTTGGAAGTTTCTTCCTTGACTCTGAGAACTCGCTGCTATTTAAAATGTAAGACAGTCCCTCTGTCCTTTAGGAATCAGTTATGTATGTGGGGATGTACAATATCTCCGAGCCATGTGTTCACCCCACTCAAGTTTTAAGCAATTAAATTAGAATATGTAATACCTCCTTTAGGGTGGACTTTGCCTTTGAATGACTTATGGAAAGTTTTGGAAAGAAATGCACCTCTGGACTGTTGTGCAAGTGAATATAGGTCAGGTAGCATGTGTTGTTTGTATCACTGTGGGTCCTGCTGTGATTTGATTCCCTTTCTGTGTAATGTAAATACTGGATTGACTTGTTTCTGATGTCCCCAACATATGGCTAATAAAGGTTTTACTGCTGCAGAGCCACAGGAGCCCTGAGCTGCCAGGATCAAAGTGACAGCCTCAAACAGGCCTTTGTGTTCTTCAGCCATTAGGGCATACCAACGCCAGCACCCGGTGTGAGCCATATGAATATCATTATTTCAGTTTATTTGTGTGAGTAGGGGTGTGTGTGTATGAATGGTAGATTGAGTTCATATTGTCCCTTTAAAAATATGTATTTTGAACAGCCTGGGTTTCATTCAGTTGGTTTTGCCATTATTTATGCCGTTATTCTCACATAAACATTGCTTAGATCTGAGGGTGTGTGAACTTCATAGATGCAAAAGTAATGATTAGGGAGGTTGTAAACAAATGGCCAATTTGCTATATTTCTGGTCACTATATTTATAGCAAAGTTAAAGTAAAATTATATCAAGTGTGTCAAGTTTTGTAGTTCAAAAGGATCAACTTTGATATATATTGCCCTAACAATAGTCTGTGCTTACAATTTTTCAAAACAGGGAGGGGTATTAATCAAATTGTCAACTAAATGTCAGGTTTGCTTCCATCTACCTTCACCTCTAAGTCTGTGAATAAAATGATATAGTTAAACTGAGATTTGGAGGTTGCCTCTCACCATTACTCTTTTGGATTCAGTGCATATATTTGCAATAAAACCCATCAAATCCAGACAGGAATCTGCACATTTTTACACTGTGTGCAAATGAAATATTTGTGTGTGTGCAATTGTATATGTGATTGTGTGGAAGACAGTCAGGAGTCTGCAGCTGTAAACCCAGACCTTTGCGTCGGTGTCACCCAGCACCACAGATATAATCGATTAGCGTCGACAGGCCATTGTCTGAAGAGTCACCACTATCCTCTGATAGACGGACACACGGCGCGATGAACTTCACAAAAACACACTCAAATGTCAGGGGTTCAACCTCAGTGTGAGCGCAAGGTGCAAGTCTGTCTATAAATGTTTGTGTCAGAGGTAGAAATCATGCAGCCAATCGCAGAGTGTGAAGCAGGGCAGTGGCCTTAACGATACAGGAAAAAAAATCTGTATGGCAGAGAGTGATTGAAATGCGTCTGAATAGGAAGTGTTGTTGTTTGATAGCGTGTCTCCTGTGTGTGGTACCTGTCACTAATCCATCACACATCGATCCTCTGAGAGTGAAAGAGCAGTTAGACACAGGAGGGAGAGAGACATAGAGTAACAGTGGGAGAGAGGGAAGAAGATCAGCATCTTGCTCACTTTCTCTCTCTCACACATACACACACACACATACCTGAACTTAAAACCATGAACTTGTGAGAACTGGCCAAAATGTCCTTAAAAAGCCAAAATGTTCACACAACTACATAAAGACACAAACGCACAAATGGGAATTTCTGTCCTGTTCAGAGGTGTCATTGTATGCCATTCATCTGTCTACATCCATCGATCCTCAGCTGAAATATACAACTGTTTATTCACATTCAAGCTGCAACAGCAGTCTGCTGAAAGACATATTGATTTTCTGTGTGTGTATGTGTGTGTCTGTGTTTGTGTGTGTGTGTGTGTGGACTGGCAGGAAACTATGTGGGTACAAACAGAAATCTAACTCTGATGTGTGGAGCAGTAGTAACGCAATGCATAAGGAGAATATTTAATACTAAAATGTGTTATGTTCAGTTGATATCATTTCATTTAGTATATCCTTTGTATTGGTCACCATTTGTATTTTATCGTCCCACATTTGTCACTTTACACTTAAAATTCTCTGTATTATATTGATAGTAAGATGATGGAAAGATCTTATGTTTCCTCTTTTCTCTATAAACTAATTTGCAGGCTCACTGTTGTGCTTCATTGTCAGTATTTGGTATTTGAAACCTAATTAATTTCCGATCCTTTGTGTATTGTCAACCATTGTGTTCCAGGTACACTAGTTGTCAAAAATACTATATTGTGTTTTATTACACCACTGGAACTTCTCTTAGTTCTATTGCGCAGCACAGCAAATGACTGAACAACAGTGTGACAGAGTGACAGGAACAAATAACACCCAGAAGTTTCAGTTAATGAGCAAGCACAACTGTGTTAGATTAAAAAAAGCAAAACAAAAAACACTGTAGTCTTTGTCCACATTGAAGCTAAATTGTGCATGTTAAATTGTGCTTAGTACTTTTAGTATTTTGTTCATCCTGGGATTATAAACTGTAAAGCATGGTACTTACACCAGAAGGAAGTGTCCACTTTACTTTTATCTGTAATAATAAAGTGGTCACTTTCTTAATAATAATCTTGCTGAAGTATTACAAACATGTCTTTGGCCTTTCATCATTGAACTGTGTATTAGGGCTGGCTATGGACAAAATATGTTTTTTTATATTGATCAATACATTTGATGCTGTTAATGAGGTCTAATGAAATGAAAACACATTGAATGTGTTTGTTAGACATCAAAGATATAATACATAATGTATTACAGTGAGTAGTCTTGTGGATGCTAATTTCAAGTGTGTGCGGTAAGAGGCGGAAACAGGTGGACGTATGTCAGAGGTCAGTAGGCTGACCTGCTGTGTTGGTGTTAGGCACCCAACATATCTCTATCTCTGTCTCTCCCCACCTTCCCCTCCCCTCTCTCCCCACTCACTCCCCTGTGGGTCTTTTGTAAGGTTATTTCCAGCCTGGCAGAGCCCCTTGTTTCACCATGTTGACCTTTAAGAGTGAGTGATGGCAGTTCCTATTGTCTCTAAGGCAGTAACTGTCTGGACACAGGTAATCTTCACCATGCTTGTGTCAAATCGAGTTCCCTGCGCAAGATTTTGCAGCTTTGCAGCACGTGCAGAATCAACACTACACACACAAGGTCGTCCTCTTGAAACACACAAGCACTTGCTCAAACACAATAATAGTGCATTTTCAACACGTGCGCGCACACACATGCTAGAGAGCTCCACTCCATAACTATCAGAAGCACTCAAAGACAGCATGAAGCTGCATGGTGTAAAGGTCAGAAATCTCAGCACCTGCATGGAAAGGTTAAAAGCAGAGCTCAAAATAACCCTACCAGCCGAGGGCATGAGTGCAACTGCCATGATCACAGTCCCATGATTTTTCCTGTGTGATGTCCTCTCCTCACTGTTCATGTTGCAAAACTCTAAAGCCCTGACTAGCTTGCATTACTATCATCTTGTGTGATCCAATAGAGAGGAAAACTGTAAAAAAAATAAAATAAAAAGAGTCAAGCAGGTGGCAGGCAGCTTGGATTGTAACATCTTTGTCAGGAATGCTCAGAAATGCCTCAGGATAGGGAACAAACGAGATGAGTTTTAAAGTATTTGAATATGACAACTGAAGGTGATGTCCCTGACAATCAGCTTTGGAGAGAAAAGGGGAAATTCAATTTCACTACACATAGTAGACACGCATTAAGTTGTCACATATAAATGTAATCCAGCTACATCACAGCTACCTGATACTGATGTTTCCTTATGCTTGGTGTAAGGGTCCTAGGACTTGTTTCAGTAGAATTCTGTTTTATTATGGGTTATTTAGCTTGTGTGGGTGTTCAGAGAAATGGCATTTGAACTTGCCAAATAAGGAGTCCCAGTATGGCATGAAATATTAAGTTGTGGTCTCTTGTTTGTGATGTAAATATGCAATCAGGACCAGCCTAACAGTAAAAAAAGTAGTAATTCAAACATTGTTTACACTAGTGCACCAATTAAAACCTGTCAGTTTTACTCAAATGTGACAATTTGTTTTTTGATGTATATCATTTAGAAACAATGGGGGTTTGGATTTTTGGTCATACAAAACAACTGAAGATGTCAGTTTGGGCTGTAAGAAATGGTGAAGCTTTTTTTTTTAGCATTCATCTGACTGAAAAAATTATTGTCAAGGAGAAAGTTGGTAAATGCAACCCTAGATAGAACAACAGTGATATGCAACCAGCAACAGTTAAAACAGCAATAATATGTAAACTGGATAAAGCTGAGTTAGTTATTTCTAAACATAACTGATTTATCACATTTTTATAAATACATAATAAATAAATAAATAAATAAATAAATAGGTTTTCAAAGTTTTTTCTATTGTAAAAATTCAAATATACATTGTAAACTATTTATGGACATTGGCAAAACTATACACTGTAGGATACCTTAGTGTGCCTTACTGTATTTTGTGTAGTTTTTGTCTGTTTACATGTTTACTATGTTTACACTAATTAAATTGTAGAATAAGGACATGGTTGAACTAGGAACATGTCAACCCCTGCACCCTTTCATAAAAATAAAAAATTTTTTGCAAGTTGTTATGCCTGATGACAATTAAATTGTGTAAAATTAAGAATAAACGATGTGAAGTGGTTCACGTTACAGCAAAAAACAAGCAATGTAGGCATGATGACTATTTGCATAAACATTCCTATTTATGAAATGGTTAAATTAGCTAATTAACTTGTAACTTTGTCTCTCACATTCATCACAACGTATAAAGGTAATTTAGCAGACTTAGCGGTACTGTGCTCCCTTTATGTATAATGTAATTTCTACATGTTTCCTGTGCTCGTGCTCCTGCATTAGTGTCTGTGTGACGTAATGTGTCAGTGTATTTTTTTAATCAGAACTCCTTACATTATGACATTTACCTCAGTGGGATTCAAACCTCTCATGTCAGTGATGGTGTCTGCTCAAGGTTCACCATCCTATTCTCCCCGTTTGTATTTATGTTTTCTTCCTCGCTTGGCAGTATATCTCTGTTAATCTTACTGGGGAACCTATTTCACAGTAGGGTCTCTGAAATGTCATCTTGACTGAGGAAGGAAAATGAACGTGGCACCCGTTACAGAGAATCTGCAGAATCTCCGCTCTGACAAAACAATCTATACACTCTCACATCACCTTTCATTTACCTCAAGGTGTCAGCCCTCACTGTGTGTTGAATTGCTGTGCCTGTTCTGATCAGTTCTGCTTACTAGATGACTGCTGAGTGTATGGCATGCTACAGATGGTTCCAGACAATGCAGTAGGTTACCATGTGTTATCTTTTTTGATTGTTATGACTTGATGCTGAATCTTTAAAAAGAAAAAAAATCATTAATTAAGTTATTCAACTGCTGTCAGTTGCATTTTACAGCTTTTTTTTGGCCAAATATGTTTATGACCACAGACCAGTAGTGATGTGATCTGTGAAGGAGTCAACTGAGACACAGAGCAGACTAGTGGTTGACTGATATGGTTTTGTTGATAGCCAGTGCCGATCTTTAGACAGCAGGGGGGCCGATGGGATATGGCATATTTATAATGCTCTGTTGTTGTTGTTACTGTATTTTTAAATCAGAAATACACTCAGTTGACAGTTTATTAGGTACACATAGCTGAAAATAATCCAGTCTAATAAATCCTCACTTTAACAAAATACACTATAGTCCTAACATTAAGACTTGGGTGAAGTTTAAAAAATAAAAACACCTAGTAGAGTGTGTGGCTGCTGGCAGACACAGTCCTCCAGAACCTCCTGCTGTGTAGTAAATTAGGCTTATGGGTTACTCTACAGTTCCACATACGGTCAATTTTTGCGTGTTCTTAGCAATTAGCAAACACACTTGTTGTAGTTGTAACACAACGGTGGATGGGGGCCGCAGGCAGCGCTGACATTACAGTTAATCTGAGAGTTGATGCTTGTTTAAGAAGTGTTTCAATAATGCATTTGGAGAATTCTTTGTTGCTGTATTTGCGCCTGGCCACTGGAACAAACTGGCTGCGATACTGCGATACACTTTTTTACAATGAAGTGCTTTGAAAATGAACTTCAACATCCTTGTTGTTTGCTATGGTGTCTGTCAAGAGGCCCATATACTGTATGTATAGTTTTGTATAGAGTTGTATTCCATTCCAGATTTTCCTGCAAGGTTGTCATTGTTTGAGTAGGCATACTGCTACTCTGCAACTGAAACGGTAGTTCTTTTACATAGCAAATAGGAGTTATAGCTGCACTTTACTATTCTAGATAATACTGCACCATTTAAAGTAAAAAAAAAAAAAGTCCAGGCCTTATGTTGGCTCGCTAACTAAACTAAAGACACAATGAGAAAATCAAAAGCTATAACTCAGTCCAACAGACTGCAGTTAAAAATGCAACAGCAGCATTTTTTTGAGTTCAGATAAAACACTGTCTCTGTACTTTATATGAACTTGCCCTCAGCTATATTGCTGCAGTCTGTTGAGATGACTAGATGGAGATGAAGTAGTTTCTCCTGAGGTCTCCTGAGGTTGGTTATGGACACTGAAGTGACTTATGACAACGAGATGTGTTTGAGTTTAGAAAAGTAACCAATGTCTGTTAATGTCATAGTTTTTTATACACATTGTAGCTTTCAATTAGTGTACCTTTACACTTATTAGTGCATTTCACAATAGATTAAATTATTATATTATTATTTAAGTAGTTTTTTTAAACGCAAGGTTGATGTAATTTTAAAAATAACACAGATGTAGTTAAATGTCGACCTGAACCTTCATGACTTCGTTGAAGGGATTCATATTACCTGCCATTCTTTAGTAGTGACTGTAAAAAAAGACATGCTCAGGGTATTTCAAAGCATCACTAAAGAATGCAGTATACTATATATACCAGTTCTGAAGATTTTATGCAAAACTATAATTTTCTAGGCTTTTTTAAGATCTAAGTCTGAGTGATGATCCTAACAATGATTTAGCCTGACTTCTCATGCAAAGCTTTCCACATTTTGATTTTGTTGATGATACAACATTTGGGATGATACATGATAAAATATGTACTTAGAAATGATTTCAACAGTGCATTAAAGCGTATTGTCTAATGTTATAAACACAGTTCATTGCAGTGATGTATTTGCAGAATGAAGCTACAGCTTTAAGAGCCGTTGAGGTACTGAACCTTCTTTCTTTGACTTGTGTGTCTTCCTTCCAGTTTTTTTTTATTACATAGCTGCTCCCTTGTCACTCCATCTTTTACTCTCCGCTTCATAAAAGGAAGTTTCCCATTCTTTGTCAGCCTCTTTCTCTGATCAAGCTTCTTTCATTTTTGGCCCTTTCGACGAAGTGCGTGCTCTGTGGTAGACGGTGTTTGCATGCACACATATATACACGCACATATTCGGAAAAAGGTCATGGAT
The DNA here is from genome assembly GCA_032362345.1 of Sandelia bainsii. NCBI lineage: Eukaryota > Metazoa > Chordata > Actinopteri > Anabantiformes > Anabantidae > Sandelia > Sandelia bainsii. Next base: position 14,210,545 of record JAUMHL010000016.1, on the reverse strand, counting down.
TGAGCCAGAGACATCACGCACCTCAGCACAGATCTGTCTGATTGGCTGTATTCATACAAGGTGCCCCGTTGCCCCTGATATAACCTGCAAGAGTGCTGAATACTGCACAGATGAGTAGTGTTCAACTGACATAGTACTGATAGTAAACAGGGTTTGGAAACATTTATAAAATGCTTCTCAAATCCAAAGCCTTAAGTTACCTTATTGAATCTATTCAAGTTGAGCATTCAATGAGTTTTAAAACCGCTATATCAAAGCTGGTTGTTGTTGTTGTTGTTGTTAACTTTAGCAGTTGTTCATGTCATGAAAAGAATTTGAAAGGCCAGTTCACATTAATTTTTTACACCGCGTTAGCAAATTCATAATGACATTCACAAAGCATATGATAATATGGCAGAACATTTTGCCAAAACATGATATTGTGATGTTTCCAAAACAAATACATGACCAAACACAAATGACAAGTGGCACAACAGTAATGGATAGAAATGTGAATTCATTCATATTTTGTTTTACCAATTTTCTGGAAATATAGGTTAAGATTTGTGCAATGCTTGGATCTAAACCCACCGTATCACCCCTTTCTTTCCATTGTTGGTGTAAAAATATTGATTATAGCTGCGTTAAGCTGAAAATCTATCTGAACATTAAGCACCTTCAAGCAACAAAAGTTGTAAATACCTTCAAACTAAAACTTTAAGGCATTCAAAATTTGAACAACTCGACAAAATAATAACGGACTTGAGCTTTTAATTCTGTCAAATTCTAAATACTTACAGTATTAATTACTGATACTACCACTGGATGGTGCCAAAGTTAGGAAACTTGTCTATGGTGGCTTTCACAAGTAAGAGTATTTAATCAACCAGATCAAAAGCTAAAATATTTATTAGAACTCAGACGTATCACTATCTGTTCTTGTGTGTTAACAAGGAAAAGCCTCAGAAATTCTTCATGACAGCAGAGCTGTGAGTCAATTCAGAATCAATTTTAGTTATGCTCAATTAATATGTTACACAGTGTAAAGACAACAGTGATCAATCAAAGACTGCTTGTCCTTTATGTTTGACACCAGCTGCAGAAGGTTTAGACAACAGGAATCTGATCATCGAGTCTTCTCACTCTTGCCTTTTCACAGCCAATAAAACAAAGGCAAAATGCGTTTGTTACCACCCCCACCCCTCACTCCAACCCTGCCCTCCGTGTGACGCCTCGCATGCCTGCTCAGCCAACAAAGTCAGGCCTTTTGCGTGATAGAGTTCAAAGCGGGATTATTAAATTAGAGAAAGACAGAGAGACAGAAAGAAACTGACACAGACATCAAACAGAGAGAAAAGGCCTTGTGAGGGGGAGGACTCAGCAGAGTGGAAGTGGTGCCAACTACTGAATCGGTGCTCTGAAGAAAAAGAAACGGTAGCCGTTTCCTTGCCCACACACACAACCCTCCCCACCCCCCCAACCTTTGTGATGTATCTGCCATGATGGAAGAAAAAAAAAACAAGACACAGCAATGTTTTTTAATCTTCTCTGACTGTTGGCATTATAACAGCCTGTGTCTTTGCAGTGTGTCTATGGCTTTGCAATAACTTGGGGTTGTCTGAAACAAATGTATTTGTTTTGGAGGAAAAGACTGACACGTTAAGGCAGAGAGAAAAAAGTAGCCGGATAGCTTTAAAATGTTGATTTTTAGGCAGAAAGGTCTCTGTTTTTGCAGTGATTGCTGATTAGGTCTACTTCAGTCAGTGTGTAGTGAGAGAAGTAAGAGTCTATTTATCATGCATCCATTAAGTTCTCTCTTTGATTAGAGGGACCTGATGGAAATGGGATTTACTCGGTGCACATTAAAGCATAGGTAAGCACAGACTATTAGGCCTACAGGCCTCTTAACACAACTCGACTTAGTCCCCTAACAAATTGAGCACAAATGTATCATTAGCACTGATGCAGATTTAAAGAAGCAGTTAGTGAGATCAAATATTGCTTAAGTTAATGGGTTTGATTTAAATCTAGCACTTAAACTGATGCTTAGATTGGATCATATCATGGTGAAGAGTTATATGCAGATAAGGCAAAACTGCAGGCTTTTACTAAATGAAATGAAATCCGCAGCATTTGCTGTCATTGCCTTGTTTGACCTATTGCTGGAAGATGTGCTATAAATAGCCTTCAGAGGCAGGTTTCTAAATGGAGACCTCATATCTCAGTGACAGCCATGAACCAAACATGAGACATCTAGCACACATTTTTTTTGTGCTGGCTTGATCTGATGCTAACTGATGTGGATCATAGTGTCTGTCACGATCCGTCTCTCCTCTCTGTGTTTAAAGAGGCAGGCAAGACATGCAAGCTTCCACTGAGACACTACGCTCCACGCATGGGGCCTCTTCTTCTAAACTATACCACTGGGAGTGAGAGAGTAGTATGTTTCGTTTGAAGGCAAAAAATAGCTGGTGACATCTACTAGCTCCTTTTGAAGTGAATTGCAGGCCATTGCGTAGCTTGGAGTAAGTCTGGGGAGACACCTCTTCATTCTTTCACTTCATCCTAGTGCCTCATGCAAAAATAGATTCTCGGCATACATGCAGAGGGAATTTCTGAAGTATTGAATGACACAGTTTATATGTTGGTGCATGTTATGATTTAGATTCAATTCAATTCAATTCAATTCATCTTTATTTGTATAGCGCCAAATCATAACAAAGGTCATATCAAGGCACTTTACATAGCAAGTTTTAGGACCTTGCAAAATATAAGTATATATACAGAACTATATAGAAAACCCAACAGTCCCACTTGAGCAAGCACTAG
>JAUMHL010000016.1:14190269-14207637 GCA_032362345.1 Sandelia bainsii | reverse complement strand
AAGTGCTCTGCTGGGATAATAAGGTTCTATGAGGTCTTTAAGATATGATGGGGCCTGATCATTTAGTGCTTTATAAGCAAGGAGAAGGATTTTAAACTCTGTTCTAGATTTTACAGGGAGCCAGTGGAGAGCTAATGTAGGTGAAAGTTGCACGAGACAAGCTTTTGTATATGTATGCTATTGTAACAAGCACTTGCGTCTGTGACATCATTCTTGGTTATAAAAGAGATGACTTTAAGTATAACTACATTTCCCTACGTTTTCAAAAATTATGTTTATTATTACCCTCAGAAACCATCCAAATTTTATGGAAATGCTTACATTGATAGCTAGAGTTGAGTGAGTGAAGTGACTTCAGTATCTATCTTGGGACTGTTCCCAGAGCCAGGTTTCTTCAGATGTACATCTAAAGGGACAAATGGGAATATTTTATTCATTCACTTTTTTCAAAAGTTATATTTCCAGATTTAGGATTCCACAAACTTCAGACCTTGTCCTTGGTGCCACCTTGAGCTGTTTACAAAATTTCCTTCTGCAGCTTTTAACTCAGCAGTAGCAGTGGTAAATGGTGGTTGCCATGGACATTTTCTCATGTGAAAGTGTTACCTAATGTCTGTCTGATCTCAGGGCCTTACAGAAGTATATTGGTACAGCTGGTGAAGTTAAGGTCTGGTTGCCATGCTTTGTCACTGGCTTGATTTGATTGCTCTCCACTGATAAAAGCTGAAGTGCAGCCAAATTCACACAGTAAATGTAAGTGCTTGCAGTAATATGCTGAGATCTGTACTCGTTTGAACAGAACATTTACCTCGAGCGGCTTAGGGAAAAAAGGGAATCCAAGGATATGATTGCAGGAAGTGCCATCCAGAGCTGGGGAAGAGTTCACTAGAGGATGAAGGCATTATCAAATGTACATGAGCTATCATCTTTATCTTTAACAAGGAAAAGAAAAGGCGGTGGGGAAGTTAATTGTAGCTTCTTCACAATTCACTCTTCCAAGATCAATGACCCGGAACCTTGTTTCCGGAGTTTGAATTTGTACCTTGCAACCCTGCGATACTTCCACAAAAAAGAACATGCAGACAAGAGGCATGTGTTTACATGTTTGTATTTGACTGGAAAGGGGCAGTAGAGGACCAGATGCTTAATTTTAGGATATTTAATTTTAGCCTTGCATTTGTATCCAGTTGAGAAAGCACAGCAGGCAAAAGGACCAAACAAAGATGTGTCCAACCACAGATGGATTGCAGAATATGAGCAGTTCACACAGAGGAGACATTCAAAGTAACTTAAAACCTTTTTGTCTAGGTGAATAATTCTAGAAATACATTAAAATTCAGTGGTTAACAACCTGGTGATATGTGGCAAAGCAAATATTATCCATCTATAGGTCTTCACAGTTCAGAAACTTTTGACTATATTTGAAACAGACCCTTTGACCCTTACAGAGGTCTAATGGTACAGCTGAGTCTATACAAATTTATTTTAGAGATCAGATCTGAAAATTACTCTGAAATTGACCCACATGTATTAACAGATGGCGAAAGAGCACCAACATTCGAACACCAAAACAGTCTATCAATTAAAGAGCCGTGGCAGTCAAAACTTGTAATTTTTCACCCTCTCCAACTCACCTCTAAAGACACTTGTTCATGCTGCAAGGGTTTTGATGCACTATAGCAAAGATAATGAGTTCACTTTGACCCACTTGGAATGACCTGACTTTGGTCCTGAATCAGGTTTAGCTTCCTTTTTACTGAGTGTTGAGTAAAAGCTGTGCTTGGGATGATCCATCACTTGAAATATACCGCTCTGGGAAGTCTTTTCATATGTACTATTTCTTTTGGTAATAGCAGTTTCAGTGAATACTGTCAACAGTGAAAAATGTAGATTCTCTCTCGAAGTAGAGACTAGGAAAAGTTGAATCTAGATGACTATGTGAGACTTTTGATTGACATGTAGTTGCTAACTGGAAATTCTTCTCCAGTTCAGATTTTTTGTAGAGCAAATGAAAACTTCATTTGCCCCATTGTTTTGAGGTGATGGCAGAAGTGGATATCTTCAGTGTCTTTACACATAAACCAAATAGTAACTGCATAGCTTGACACAATTTGGCCTAAATATTAAAAAAAGTGTCTTCTGTTAAATTTAATTGAACTGACCCTTTAACTCCGCAGCAACTACTTTAGATCAAAAGCTGGAATTCTGGGCCCGCCGGAGATGATTAAAAGTGTAGCAGCAAACACAGAAGAAGACCGTTTGACCTCGTCCATTAGTCAGACAGCAAAAGAGAGACGCAGAGGCTGCCTTCTTCTGTCGGCAGTTCATAACAAGCAGAAATGACTATCCTAGTGCCCTCCAGCTTCCATTTCCCTCCACCCTGCCCTGCCCACCCCCACCTCCACCTTCCTCCACTCCCCACTCTTTGTCTGTTAATGGATATTTAAAGGGTATGTCAGAGATCAGGAAATAACGTGTGTTGAGAGGTCAGACTAGACACACATTATTCCCCTCTCCCCCTCGTAAGGAAACACAGAATGAAACATGCATTAAACACAACTCTCTTGACGCCGAAGCCCCCACCATCATCACCACTGCCACCCTTTTCGATACACTTCACTCCTCTGCTCCACTACCACCACCTCTAATATCTTATGGAATTAAAGCGGTGACAGGTTATCATAATCCAATTTCAGAGACAATCGCGCCGAGCACCTCGCAGCGCACCAAGAAACCCGGATCGGAATTGAATATGCACTCGGTGGATTAAATTACGCAGGGAGAAATAATTATGGCTTACACTGGGAAATATCTTTTTGTGTTATTGTGAGTGCTGTACTATATTGTGTACAGTGCTCACTCCGGTGCACTCCACAAGATATCCAATCCTGGGTTGTCAACAGCAAGAGGCTGAGGTTGGAGGCGGTAGCGGTGGTGGTGGGTGATGGTTGTTATTGTGTTATTGTACACTCTGTCTCATAGCGCAATATCTATTCTCAAAATAATGTCACCCTCTAATGAAGTAAGGCCCCTTTTATTATTTATCATTGCCTGCCACAGCCAAGAACTGTGCGGTGCTGTATGCCTCGGAGATGTTTTTAAAAAGGCCTCTTTAAATGAACACATTTGAATTGTAATGTAATTTTGTGTATTGTATTTTTTTTTTTCAACAAGGAAGAAATAATGCATTTTCTCTGAGGGTGATGTTTGGTTGTAGGATGCAGTGACTTTAAACTTGTTGTGTTCAGGATCTCCTAGCAGTTTTGGTTTGGATGGGATCTACTTTATTGTAATTAAAAAAAACAGGAGTGTAGTCCTTGAATACTGAAGTGTGTATTAATCCTTCCTTTAAAACAGATTTCAGTTTGGATAAAATCTCTAGAAACGTCACATTTGAATATTTGTTCTAAAAAAAACTTGCAGTCGAGCAATTTCGAATGTTGTTTACAGTAAATACGGTAAAATAGACGTTCAATGCTCCAATAGAGTGGTTCTGCGATGCAACCAACATGAAACAAGTTCCTTTTCATTCACATAAAATGGAAAATAATGATCAATTCACTGCATATTTTTCAGTGTGTGCTCTAAGGTTGATTGTGCTTGAATGTTAGCTCTCTGTAGCTTACTTTGTTTGCTTGTTTACAACTTTATCTCGAGGTTATGTCTACTCGTCTACTCACCAAACTCTATTTCTAACAAGTATTTCTAACTTGTAGTGAATAATATAGAAGAAAGTAAACAATTTTAAAAATTGTGTATTACATCACATTTGCAATATTACACTAAAAATCACTATTTGATTTAATAAATTGTAAACTATTAGAAATAATTCCTAAACCTCTTCACTCAATGGAAAATAATTTTTACTATTTATTGAACCTGGAATCAGGGATGAATGCTTGTCAGTAGACAGATGTTTTATTTACCTTTTTATGATTTTTTTTTTTATAAAAATGCCAAACACTCATTGGTTCTAACTTTTTAAATGGGAACATTTGTTGCGTTTGTATGTTTATGATATTATTGTTAATTGAATGCCATACACAGTACTGTGTACGGTTTGTTACAAAAACAGGCAATTTGAAGATGTCACCTTGGTTATTGGAAATTGTGGGCTTGTTTTTGTGCTATTTGTGTGGCATCTCAGATTAAACACTTTGATTTATTGATGACAAAAATCATTCAGTTTTCATCAATCAGTTTTTTTAATAGTTGTTTTTGGGTCTTCAAAAATGCACATCAGCTAAAATCCATTGTAGCACAGCCAGAGAGGGAAAAGAAGGGAGTGGAGGAGGATAGGCATGGCTATAGCTGACTGTTGACAAAGGACAAATGAATAATGGGATGGCAGATGTGAGTAAAAGGGAAAGTGAGTGTAAGGTATGAATGAACCAAGGAGAAGATTGAGGGGTGACAGGGTCAGCTGCTGATTTTTATATCAGCTGCACACCCTGGAGATTTCTCCCTCCACCTCCATCCATCACACGCCACTGCCTAGGCACACTGTCAGCCTCACAAACGCACATAATTGTGAGTACACAGATACAGCCATGCATCACTGCATGGGCCAGAGAGGCAAGGGCCTCATGTGTCTGCTGATGGAAGAAAAGAGACGTCTTGCATGCCATCATGCGCAGGAGGCAAGATGTGAATGCGTGAAAGGCATTTGTTCTGGCTGAATAAATAGAAAAATATGGTCAGGAGCCTTGATCACTCTCTTGAACCTGTGGGTTTTTTTTTTTTCCCAGCTGGCTGTATTTTTTTTTTTTATCTGAAGCCAATTACAGTTCAGCTAATGCTGGTCAATACTTGTTCTGTTTTGATAGGATGCATGAACTTCCCTAAATGAGGAGATCTCTTCCTGTTTTCTTCAATTTGTTCCTCCCGCTCAGTGTACACAGTATCCCTTTCATTTTATTGATGTGTTTGTCGATCTCTGTCATCTAATTATTTCCCTGCTCTGTGTCTCTTGCTCCTCTCTCGGCTGCACAAGGTGTCTCTCTGATTGCCAAGGCTACACTCTGCTCGCTGGAGATAATACCCCCTGAGTTGAACCAAATTGTTGCTCTATGGTTAGTCCACACTTAAATATTTTAGGGGACGGGGCTTTGAAATGGCCACAAAGGGACAAAGCTGGGGATTTAAATGGCAGGAACATGAAGAAAGATTCGTAGGTTTACAGCTTTCATCTGAGCACTGTGTGCCGATTGCTGGCCAGCCAAGAGGGAAGCATAAAATGACCGTCATAAATATGGTTTTGATTTTCTAACCAGGCGAAACAACAAAGTTACGGCGAGAACATTAGCAGCATTGATCCCGTCTGGTCGATGGAATACAGCAGGCGGTGACCTTTTCCTCATTTGGAGGCATAAAATTCCTTGTTGAAAGTCTCAGAGGGCTCCGGCTGAAAGCATTAACACAAATTACCAGCCGCCATTAAAGGCCTGCATCAATTCCACCCTGTGCCATCATTACCAAACGGCCGATAAAATGCTGGAAAGCCATCGTCCTGTGCTCTGGCATGACACACACACACACACACACACAGACGAACACGAACGTGCAGACGCTAACAAACACAGCCCTGGAGACTGCTGTGAAGCCTATTACACACAGTCTGATTTACAGCTGAGGTGCCTGTAGCCAGGACCATCAAGCCACTGGCACACCAACCTGCCGTGACAGTGCAACTAATTGAGCCCAGATATATCTGTCCCCCCCAACCGGGCTTTGAAAGGGTGATAACATGCCTACCTGCACACTGCTTCTACATATTTTACAGCACAAGACAAATAACAAGCGGGCATATGCACCTTTTTAGCTTTTTAGATTATGTTTAAATATTAAAAAAAAAAATCTTTTTTAGCCTTTATTTACAGAGGCACAGGAAACATGGGGAGACAGGGCATGACACGCAACAAAGGTCTCCATTAGGCTACCAGTGCTCTCCAAGAATAAAAAAATCTTTGAAAATCATCAGTAACACAAAATTCCTATTACAAATGTGATTGTTTAATAATACAGTAGTTTCACCATTTAAAAAAACAAAAAAACAAACTTTTTTTCAACCTTTGCATGTTGGTGTCCAGAGCACCACTTCTGGCTATGTGGGGCTGTAGATCAACAAACATTAAAGTGATGTGCTTTTTATATAGAATGAAAAAACTTTAACAATTGTAAACAGCTGCTATATTTCCAGTGCTGCCAATTGTACAAATCATTCAAAAGCCAGATATGAAAACCTTGACATAATGCATCAAACGTTATTAGAATCTGTGTGTTTTGTCAAACTTATCATCAAAATATTCAGCAGCACAGAACCCTAGCATAACTAATCAGTCTAGTTTTTAATAATGGAATATTCAATAAACTAGACACTTGCCAGTGTAACACATCCGCCGACACTCAAGCCTAACACCCTCGTCTTTTGTACCTTCTCGCTAAACTCTGAGCTTTATAACAGACTCCAAATCAATGTCATTAAATTAGGTCTATTCTGAGTGGATAATAAAGAGTCTGTCACCTTATGTGTGCACTGATAAAGCTCTAATCTCATTAGAATTGCAACACTATTCTGAGAAAGACTACTGAGTTAACTGTGAGGAAAAGATGAGTAAAACCAACATCAACATCAGACTAAAAGCCTTCATATAAAAGCTGCACCAGATAGGATTTAAATGTGGAAATATGACAACAACCTATTGTGGTAGTTCCTAACCAGGTGGTCACATGTCGTTTGAGATGTCTCAGCCCGTTCCCAGAAATCTGATATTTCTTAACGTAAGAGGATCAGTCGCTTATCTTTGTATGTTGGCTTTACGTTAACATTGTGTCTGGCGTAGCGTGAGTTGTCTCAGGTGCACTTATTTCAGGGACAGTACAGAGTGTAGGTCATCTGTGGTGTTCATCATCTCTGGCCCTGTCAGTACTGAGAGAACAAACTATGTTACTCAAGATCTCATTGTCATGTTGCATAATTTCTGTGCTGCAAAAGCTGAAAATTTAAACTTTAGTCATTCTGCCACTGGCGTTGACTGAAGTTGTGTAGCTTTAACATCGTAAGAGGCTCTATCACTTGTCTTTAATGCAGACTCATATCAGCTGTCTTGCCTTTATGGATGGTGTTTAAAGTTGAATTTTTGTCATTATTTTCCTCCATATTTCAACTTCCATATTTTAGATGACATAGAATTTGATGGTGTTATTGGTATTATGACTCTATGTGAACAGTAATGTCTGGGCATGCCAAGGCCAGGGAGTGTATAGAAGGATTGTCTGTGTTGATGTTTCTGTGTGTATCTGAGTGCATTCATGCACATTATATGAATTCAACTTGTCTGCTGTTGGCCCTCAGCACTCTGCAGGCCCCTGCCGCTCTCTAACCTTCACAGAGCTCTGGGAGAGGTCAGGATGTCCACTCCTCTCTGCCTCTCACCTCTCACTCACAGAATATGACTGTGGATTATATTTGCTCACAATGACAGGTGGACAACAGGTTATCCTCAGGTCGAGTCACGCCAAATTGATGTTAGTGGAAAAAGTGTGTGCAACAGGTTTTTTTCTTTTGCTGCTTCGCACAATATCCCGAAGCATTCATTATTCACAAAGGAACAAACCCATCTGCTGCTGTTGTCTGGGAGAGAGAAGGATTAGACAACAGTTGGATGGAGTAATGATGGGACACAACGCTAAGATTAAAGTCCATTGGAACTCTGCAGTACACCTGCTGGCTTTAACCCAGGGCTGTATATGTGCAAAGATAGTAAGGTGCTCTGGCACCAGTGTTCAGTTTAGTTGCTGAAAGATGCTTTATAATGCTGTACACATATCAATTTCAGGAACTACTAGAATTTTTGTTGTTTTGTAAAAGCTGGTTCTGCACAATGTTTGGAAAATTGGCACATTTTTGTTCATGAATTGTATGATGATCAGTTAGTCATTAATTGTTTATCTGGATAGCACCCTATCTGGCAGCCAACCCTATTCACCAGTATGTACTGTAACAAATGTTCACCCATCCCTATTACCAAACCTATATGACAAGATACTAACAAAATGCTAATGAAACTAACTTTGTAATGTTCCCTGAATATGGATGCAACTGCTCTGCTGCAACTACTATAATTACTCGCTAATTTAGTAACCTAGTATAACAGGTTCTTGCCTTAATCTCAGACTGGTAATATTATTGTCCCATTTCCCATTAAATCGTGCTGCATCATGACTTCCACGTTGGCCAGTACAAAGATTTGATTTTTCAGAGGTCTTTCTCTTTAGCTTTAGCTTTACTTGCACAAGAGAACATCTCTACTGACTTTGTACAGGAATTTCCCATTTTCTCAATCTGGGCACACAGCCAGATTCTCCTTTTAATCAGATCCAGTGACATCAAATGTGAAATGCACTGTAGAGTAGAGGCCAATACTCAATATGGAGTTGTAACTTTTCAGAGGTAAAAAGAATACTTTTTACAAATTTACAAGGCTATGATTTTTGATGTGAATATTCTCTATAATAACACCCTAAACATCTTTGATGGAGCTGTACTGAAATTTATTAGATTTTAGTTTCTCTCATTCAGTGGAAAACATGACCTAATTTCAGTAATGACACCACCACTGTACGAAACAACAAAGTCCAGTTAGAGTCAGACCAATGAGAGAAAGTGATTCATTCTGCGTTTGCATGCTTGTATAATGAAAACAGAGACAGCAACTGGTCTCATTGTCAGTCTGGCCTCCAAATAATACTTCTCTGTTGCACACAGAAATCAACCTGTGGCTCTTGGAAAGGATTTGTAGGCCAGCTGCCGGCACAGACAGCACACAACATACATACAATGAGTTGACACACACCCATATGAGGCAGAAGATATAGAGACAAAGATGTGAGGTAGGGAAGCGATCCATACTGGACTGTTCATTGAATAAAGCTTTGTGCTTGCTGCTTTTGCCTTTATCTGCCCTCCCATCCTCCCTCTTGGTGGGTGGGCATTTGTGAGTACAGAGAGCAGTCCAGCCTTCATACTGGATGCCTGCCATTGGCCGAGAGGGATGATGGGAAATCAAGGAGGTTCCAAAATTCCCACGACGCTCGTATGGAACAGGTTCTGAGATAATCGGACAGCAGGAATTAGGGACAGCTCACAGCCCTGGACAACAGATATGTGTCGATATGTGTGTACGTGTAGGTGTATGTGTGTTAGAGAGTGAGAGTATGAATGTTTCTGAGGAGCTGGCATCGGAACAGCGAGTCTGTCGCCAGACTCCCTCCATATGTCCATCCCAGTCTGTCTGGGCTCACTAGTATCCAGCACTAACAGGCTGAAAGGCATTACTGGCTATTTAACTGGCCGTAACAGAAAGGATCAGTGGAATAAATGGAATAGATGTGACTGCACTTGAATGAGACTTTCTGTCCTTAAGGAACAGAGTTAAAGTAAGTCTAAAGGGATCTCATAATTTCGATGTTTGCTTGGAACAGTACACCCTATAACATGCAGTTTGCAGCCTTGGCATCTTTTCTTTCATCCTCTTGAATGCATAGATGTACAGTACATACACAGTTTCACTCTCCTAATATGTCAGTATCTGACATATTAAGATAAGTGTCCTCCCTAAGGTTGTTATTTCTTTGGAGACCCCTTAACGGTTCATCTAGTGCCTTTTTTAGTACTTAAACAAAGGTAGCAAACTAGCTAAGTTATATGGCAAACATAAGTTGATTGTTTAAATTGACAGAGCTCACCAGAGGCTTATTTCTGGTAAAACACCCCTTTCCACACTGAAAGATCAAATAGGCATAAAGAAGATTCAGATAAGGTTAGCATCACTACTAAAATAAAACAGAGCTGAAGATAAGCTAAAGAATAAACAAGATGGATAGAGGATAAGAATAAAGTTAAGGAAAGTAAAATATGGATTAAAACATTGAAGATAATGGATTGAGAATAAAATAGGATAAAGATAAGCAAGAGTGAGAAAAGAGATAAAGATATGACTTTTAATGATCTCCTTGACTCATCAGATCATTGACTCATTGAAGCAGCCAAATTGTTTATATAGACATATGCAGATGGCAATTCAGCCTGTTAAATACATTCTGCAGAAACACACACACACTCACTGTGCTTGCTCATATGGGGCGGTAACGTGATCTTTCTGACAGCTGCATGGAGAGTCTGAGGACTTATTACATTTAGCCTTTTGGAGGAGAAGAACATTAGTTTTAGATTGCAACTTTCTGTCTTGCGCTCTGTTGCTCTCCGTACGCATCTGCAGTGGCTATATAAGTGGGGTTTTAGGATCCCCAGGGTCCTTAAAGGGGTTCCTGGCAGGTCCCTAAGGAAACAAAAAATTCTACCTAATCAAATTTAGTGGAAATTACCTCTGTCTTGTATAAAAAGAGTAATAGCAGCCCTCTATGTAGAGTGTAGTGAGTTCTGAAATTCAGTACTAAATCAACACACAGCCTCCCATATGGCTGCCTTGAAATCTTATCAAGGGAGGGGGGCATGGACTAATGTGGACTAATTTGGGGGTGTCTCTGACATGAGTTTGACACAACCCCTGCAGCAGCATCCTGCAAGTCAGAAGACAGAGAAGAAATGTGGATGAAAGATCCAGGACAGAACTGGGGAGTGTTTCTGAGCACAGATGGCAGTCAGCTCTGAGGGAAATGGCACGAGGTGATAAGAAAGGGCTGAAGACGATGGGAGAGAAGGGTGGTGGCATTTCGGAGAGGGAGGAGTGGCGGCCCCCTCACTCCCCTGCCAGGCTTGGCAATGCTTCTGGCCTGTGTCTGGAGTCTCCGTGGTAACGGTGACATCACCACAGGGACAGGCTGGGCGGGTCTCTCACCTCCGACGCCGATACATGAGGTGATAATTGCCATGCCACCGCGCTGCACATGTTATCATTAGCATCAGCAGCACCTTGCTCACCAGTCAGACCAGGGACCTCACGTGCCTTTACATCAGTAGGAGTTTGTGCTCTTTAATAGAGACAACTTAAGAACAGTGAAAAGATCTAAAAAGGCAAACAAGCTCAAAGAGCGTGTGTGATACGGCAGTGATAACCATTTTTGTTTCACAATAAAGTCTTGGTAAAAGAATAACACATCAAATATATTATCAGCTCATATCCATCTGTGATTGTTCATGACTCATACTCATGAGTGCTGCCAAAGTCTCATGTGTGCTGCAGTATGTCGAATGCTACAAATAACTTCATATTTGTTAGATTGTTTTAGAATATATGGCCAGAACATGTTTCACTGCCTCATTATTAAAGGTGGAAGAATCTGCCTCAGTACTGCCACACATATAACACAGAAGTTTTTAAACATACAGTCATTTATCATGGCCGAATGTCAAACTTCTGCCATGATAAATGATGGTTAATTTATCTGTGTCCAGTCAGTGTGTGTTTAACACTGATTCTCCCTGAATGTATCTTCTTTTAAGAGAGTTAATGATTATCACCCATTCACTGTTTTTCAGAAATGTATTAGCTAAGTCAGTCTCCGACTCTCTGTACGGCAGTGTCAGCCTCCAGTGTTGCCATGTTTGTTGTCATTTTTTTAATGACTATTTTTTTGTGAATGTAGCTTTGGAACTAGTTTTGTCTCCTGTTGAGGGACAAGCTGATCATTGTACAGATCAGAAGTGTGGACAGTGATTCATAGGTTTGGACCCAGGATACAGATGGAGGGCAGGGCCACTATAACACACTTTCCTGCCTCTATCATAGCAAAAAGTGGCATATTGTAGGTTTAATACTTTGGAGAGGAGAGATTGCAGGGACAAGTGGGAAATTTTGATGAAACAAGTACAGATAGGGGCACTTGAAAGACTTTTTGTTATTTAACTATGTCAACTTTTGAACTTCAAAATTTCTATGTAGTATATAAGGTCAGAGTGGTGGGTTAGCTCCCCATTAGTACCAGCCTTTCACTAAATATAGTCTACTAAGTGTCATCCACCTCTTATATCATATATTCTAAAGTATGTAGTTTGTTTGATTGGAGCATATTTATTGTTGACTTGGCTTCTTATGAGAAGTCTCTCTCTTTTCTTTTTTTTTTTAACTTTTTTTTTTAATGCAGGAATTTTGGGATTTAGTGCAGAGTTTTATTTTTGTTGATTCAGAGGCCTCTCCACATTGACAAGAATAAATATATCTAATCTATATAATTTTGGAACAGATCTTACGAAATCTCCCTGCACTTGAGGACAGCAAGTAGAAACTCTTTGGCCTATTTCTGAACCAACTGCAATCATTGGTGTCATTGGCTCAAGTCAGCCAAGCATATGGTTCCCTTAAGGCATCGTAGGACATCCTGCCCTCTTGCCTTACCCGTATCCAGACCCATTCTTTCTCTGCTGAAACTCGGGTCCATCTGTAGACCTCTTAGGGGTGATGGGTTCTCCCATTTCCCCTGGGCCTCTCGGGTGTGGGGCAATATGGTGCTCCAAGATGGGGTTCCAAGGTCAAGACAATTCTTGCTCTTCTGCCTCTTTTTATAGGGTATAATGAACAAAGACGAGCACAGAAAAAAAAAAAACTGAATTCGAATTCCTACATGGTTACAGTCTGAGCATAAATTAAATGAAGTTTCAGTGGCAGCTCTTGAGAGGTTGCAGTAATTCAGAAGTAGTTACAGTGGGGTGACTCAGGTGGTAGGGCAGTCATCTACGAACCGACTCCTGGTTCCCCCTGGTCACATGTTGAAGACACTGAACCCTGAACCCTTGGTGCCTAACGGGGGCAGCCTGTCCACAAGATTATTATTATTACAACAAAGGAAATTAAAATTTGGCTTAATTGAAAATTATTATTGATAGCTGGACTGAAATTATTCCCAAAAGCTGACATTAGTGTTACTTGAATTTTATAATTTGTTACTAAAATATCAAGGACGCCCTGTTGGAACATTAAGAATTTGCTGCAAAACTATAGACATGCACAACAATTCAAAAATATGCATGCAGTTTGCTTTTCAGTATTATATGCATGTTACTCTACAAGAGTGGATAACTCAATTTGGATGGTACTTGTGCCATCTGTACAGCAATCAACCAGAGCTTTTTGCTTTTTATTTGGAATAATAATATTCTGTGATCTTCATCTTTTCCTGGATAAACATGTACCTAGTCTGTAGCCACTGCTACTTATCAGCTGGAGCACAGGAAGGTATTGTTAACACCAAACCATCAGGTCTGATAAAAATGAAATTCTGCACACTATGCCATGAAGCCTGGAGTTGCAGCAGCAGTGTGGAATAACTATTTTCACCATCAGCACAGTTTCTCCTGCCTTAACCCTGCAGAGACCTTTTGGGACTTTTGAACACAGCTTAAAGCTTTTCATTTCTCCTTTCATAAGTTATGTGGGGGAAACAGTGGAAATTGTTGAATGAATCCAAACAGGCAAACAGGAGGAATTTGGAAATGAGTCTCAAGAAATGGTTCAAGTCTGTAGTGTACTGAAAAGGTACTGTACTGTTAAACAACACAAGTGTATGAAAATGCATCAGTGAGTCTTGAGTCATATGAAGTGGTGAAATGCAATCAAATTAGAAAACGTTTAGTCGCAAAGGACAACAATGATCTCAAACCTCAGAAAAGTACATTCAGTTTGATATCATGTCATTATGTAAATAATATTCAAACCCATGATGTTTTTTTTACATGGTGTTTATTCGGACTATAATAATTATCTGGCCCTTAGTGTTTTGGTGCCTTCTAAGCACCACTTCAAGTAAAGTGTTAGCCAACATTTGTGCAATCATCTTTTTTATCTAGAGAACAGTTATTTTTTCCACACACACACACGAGACTGCATAAGAGAAAAAATATTTTTCACCACGTGGACTACAGTGAATCGGCGTTCCCGAGAGGCAGAGATAAGATTGTCAGTCGGTGACAGAGTACGAGATAGCAGTTACACAGAAAACACTACGTTCTTGTCGCTTCACATGTCTTCTAGTTGTAAAGACAATTACATTATCCGCTGTGTTTCTTTCTTCTGAGTCTTAAAAAAGTACAGTGACGAGAAAAACAACAAAATGCAATGGGAGAACATTTTGTCCCCCCCCCCCTCCTGGATGCTAATTTTCATTTTAATTGCGTCAAACTGCTTTTTCTCACATCTGAAAAATGTGTACGTGTGAGGGTGTTGATTAGAGAAAGTAAAAATACAGCATGTAGGATTTTTATGCTAATTACCCTTTAAACCTCGCTCACGTCAGTCGGCTTCCCTAATTAACATGTTTCCGACAGGAGCGAGGAAGAGTGAGAGAATGGTGCGATGGGGCTCTGCACAGCTAAATTAACGGTGTGAAAACCCAGACATTTGAATTTTTTTCCACTCCCCTTCTCTCCCTCATTCTTTCCTCCTTATCCACCCACCCACACCTGTGAACGAGTCTGTGAGAGTTGGAATTAACTCTCTTGCTCTGTCTATCTACAGTATCTAGCAGTCTATCTATTGTCTGCATAGCGGTATATCAAAGTGTCTCATTCTCTATCATTCCCTGTATTTCTCTGTGCCCAGTATGTATCTGTCCATCTGTCTTTCTCTGCATTTGCAGTGTCGATCCACATTTCTGTCTGCTAGTAATTGTTCTGTATATATAATGCATCTGTGTCACTGTTTTTTTTCTCTATAAAGGCATCTCTGTCTTTCTCACTCCATTTCTCCGGCTATATTTATGTCGCCCTGTGGTTATCTACATCTCTCTACTGTACGTCCATCTTTATCATCCATATTTCTATCCATCTTTTTTCTTGCATCCGGCACTCTGATTTTGTCATTAACTATTTTTTTTTGTCTGATGTGCTGTCTGAGTCCCTCTCTCTTTTTTATCATCCTTTTGTCCTGTATCATTTTCTGTACCCATCTGTCTGTCTGTCTAATTCTCTTTATTTCTGTGCATCTGGATATGTATCACTTTCTCCCTGTCTGTCTCTTTTGTGAGAGGTGTGTGTGTGTTTGTGTGGGCTCCGGCTTTTTTCCAACAAGCTTTCTTCCTCTCATCTGTCTTTTTTTTGTTGTTGTTCTTTTACCCTTAACTTCTGTTTGAGTTCTTGAGTTCACTCCATACTTCTTGAGTTTTTTTTCTTCTTCTCTACTTTTTATAAATTTTTGGTCTTAAAGTTAAACAGTTGACCAGACTAGACTCAATATCCACTGCAAGGTTCTCGTTAAAAGCTAGCAGTGTTATGACACAATTTATAGGCTGAGTGCCTTCAAGGTTAAACACTGTAAAAGCTTTGAGGGTGGGAGTTGTATAGGCCCACCTAGCTGGCTGATGTAGGCGCTTATTCAGCAGGTTAGGAACAGGCTGTCATGGACACAGAAATGCCATTGCAATCTTCCTCTTGCTGTTTTCTTCTGTCTGAACTCAAAATCTTACCAGAATTAACTCCCTAAACTTCACTTGTTTTATTTGTTTCCAGTCATAACACATTTTCTACATCCTTACAGGATGTGGTGTTCCCATAATGAGTCATTTGTTCTTGAAGTGGATGAGCGTACTTAGCTTGAGCGCAGGTGCAAACCTTAATTGAGATGATGTTGAATAGTGCTTTTTGCCAACATTAATTTTTTTCAGTTAGCATGCCAACACATGTTAGAAATAGTCTCCAAAAAGCAGAGAGGAAATACTTTGTCTAGGATTAAATATTTACTGACATAGTTTGATGACTTAAATTTTACTTAAAGTTTAATGTCAATTGCTGTCACCCAGGGCCCCTAAACTGTAAAGTAATTAATTTTTTTCATTACTATTCATTAAATAGTTTTAATTAATTATTTAAATTGCTGTGATTTTAATGATGATTAAAATGTTAAGTTAAAAAAAACAACATTGTACAGACCTGTCTTAGAGATTATCCTGGACTTATATGATTATTCTTTTGGCAGACAGGTTAGAGAAAGAGGGTGTGACATGCAGCAAAGGCCCCCAGCTGGACTCAGAGTAAGAGTTTGAATTAGTGAAATCTGCAGGAAAGCAACTTATTTAAATTTCTACGACGCACTTTAGTGTTAGTTTGATTTTCATTCGTTGCTATATTATTTATATCACGAAATTACACTTTCTTTATCATGTAAAAAATTATACCGGCGTTATTGTGGAAGGTGTGATATGGCACACCTGCAACAAATTGAAATTTGTTTTAATCATGTAGAGAAGTTGTAGAGACATTTCTCACTATTTTCAGAATTTTTAGTCAGTCAATTAATGGAGCAAATATAATAATAATAATAATAGAAACTGTAATTTCTTCTTTTAAAGATGGCTATCAAAAGATAGAATGTTAAATCGCATCTTCTCAAAACTAAGAATGTGACCAGCCAGGGCTAAAGAATGTCCACCATGGGCTAAAACTGTCAATCAGAAGATAGGAAATGGATTATTAAAATAATCCATTACCTATCATACATACATATTGTCATGCACTATACTGAATGTATTCTTCTGGGTATTTCGGACGGTTGGTTGCAGCAGTTTAAAGATGAAACTTTGGGTTGCCTGACTGCTTTTGCACAAGATTCATGCAACAGCATTCTCATCATCATCTGTAATGTGACGAGGTTCCCTGAAGTGTTTTCAGGTGCTTTGACAGATGTCTTGTTGTTTTGGACGGTTGAATGTGATCAGGACATAGCTGTCAAATTTCACAATGAGATTCTTTACATGATGTAAACTTAATCTACTCCTCCAGCCTCATTTTGTACTTTGTGTATGTTCTTTGCTCTTGCAAACAGTGCAGAGGCTGCTGTACTCTGCATGTTCTGACAGCTGAAGAGCCAATGAGCCAAGGCAAAACAATTCTCCTACATACAGATCTTAACAGAGGTTTTGATTTAGTGTCATTTTGTTGAAAATCCATGTGTAACACATTAACACAGTTTTCATCATGACAGTTACTGTAATGCAACTGCTGAAAGACATTTATGAGATTACAATTACTCCAGAAAGTGATGTGATTACATTAACAACTTTAACTTTACTACAGTACGTCTGTGTAAAGTGCTCAGTTTATTTTTATTGCTAAATAACGTGGTTTGGATCACTGGGTTGAACTGAGGAACTGTGTATACCCTGTCTGCTTTACCTGTTGGATTCAGCAGTTAAGTTGGTGTGTGATGAAGAACAATTAGTTAATAAATTAATTGATTAACAGTAATTTGAGGAGCAACTTTGTGTTAATCATTGGTCATTTTTCAGGCATAATTCCAGTTTTCCAGTGCTGAGAACGTTCTGCTTCTATAAACAAAAGAGGAGATGTGGAATATTTTACATTGAATATCTTATATTCCACGTCGCTCCAAGACTTGAGATTCATCCTGCCTTTCGCAAA
>JAUMHL010000016.1:14159070-14190169 GCA_032362345.1 Sandelia bainsii | reverse complement strand
CAATGAACATGTAGCCCATTAACTGTTCTGTACTGTTACTGTTATGCATTGAATATGAAAGATCAAAACAATTAAAAGTACTAGGCCTATTTTATTTTTCCTTAGTGATGTCTTTTGTCCGGGAGGAGAGAAGGTGGCGGTCGTCAGCATATTTACTGGTAAAATAGGGGTCCTTTGGGAAAAAGGTTGGGGACCACTGGTATAAACAACATAAATATGATAATGTAATATAACAAAATAATACATGTGGCATTTAATTAACACCATAAACCACTTTGATTATTCTCATGTCCTGCTTGTAATATTTGGATACTTGTTAATACCTGTGCTGCTACTCAGCTTGGGAGTAGTTTATACTCAAGTGTGTAAATCACTACAGCAAATGATTCCAGTCTGTTTCTTTCACATTGCTTCTATGTGACTCCTGCTTTTTCTCACAGTGTGAAATTATTGTATGAAGTGGAAATAGAGAGGTTTGTTTTGCTCAAGATGGGGATGTTAAATGCATTTTGCACCTTAATTCATTATTCTCGACAAGTTAAGTAACAAAGGGGCAAAGCTATTGTATCAAACCTTAAGGTGTTAAGGTTTTATTCTCTTTTCTTTAAATCTAAATTGTCAGACTAGATTAATATGCAGAAATTCAAAGAAGCACAATTTACAAAACAGTGTTGTTATTGATATTCAATAAGATAAGCTGTGGTCAGATGCATTCAGAAGCCTTTAGCGGGGAGCGGTGCTTATTGGCCCGTACCTTGTTTATTGAGGAGAAAAGTGTTATGTCCCCGAGCATAGAGGCCTTACAAGGGAGACAGATGGAGGTTGAACTGCCCTGTTCCCCTGTGGGGGAATCTGTAAATGTATCTTGGTGAGATCTCTGGGGACTTGATGCACTGTGTGTATTAGCAGGAGCGTGGGCTGCTTTTGTGTCTCCAATTAAACGTCTGAAACAATGGATTATAGCTGTGGGCAATCGTGGCTGCGTACAATGCAAGTGCAGGCATTGTGTGAGGCTGTGTTAGTGTGTTATTACAGTAAGGAGCTCAGTACTTGTTATTCATGATATTCAGCTCCCTCATAAGCTGCACATTCAAGCTCAGCTACGGATTTCTGGATCCAAATGGACAAATGTTCAATATATATTAGCCTTGTTTCTCATAAAGTACTACCGTCGAGGGAGGAAAAAGGAGGAAAATATAGAAAAGACACTGGCTCAGCGCAACAGAAACTGAGACATACTGTTCGATGGAGAGTGGAAATAAAAGAGAAAGAAGGGGTCAAGCTGAGGTATAGAGAGAACGAGAAAGCTATGAGCTGTGCGAGTTTCGTGCCAAGCAAGAGGATGGTCTCCAGCAGCTTCATTGATTTCCTCTCCGTCTCCTCGACCAGCCCCCGACAATCTCCGCTTCCCCCCACAGTCACAGAGAGAATGGGCTTTAACAAAGACCTCAGCAGACACCCGCCGACCATGACCGCTCTCAGCACTCTCAACCTCCATCTCAGACCTCCGCCATCGAGCTAAAAGCGTCCCCCCGGATCCCGCTCCACTGACATTTGACTCGACACGAATTACTGAGGTCACCTCCGTCCTTCCTTTCTTTCTTACTTTCAGTGTGTTCTGTTTTTTGTTTTTTTTTGTGATTTTCGTGACCATATATTGCAGAATGTTTTCAAACTTTGGCCTATTAGGTTGTGGCTGATGTGACGTGCCCGAAAATTCAGCCTTAAACTCACCGAGCATTCAGCATATCCACGAGCTTTATCTCTGCAGGGTGCAAGAACCTGTGGTTTAGACAAAGACACTCTATTGAAACCCCAGATATTCCACCATTACTGGTATGGTTGCTACTGATAGGACATCTGAAATCAACCGTATTACCATTACCTTTGTCTTGCACTGCTGCCAATGTAGATAGAGCCCAGTGTAACACATTAATTAGCTACATAATTAATAAATGGTAATATTTAATGGAAGAACCTCTGAAATTGTACAGACTGTGATTTTGTCTCTCAGGTTGACTCCATTTCCTCTTTATTCATTAAAGAAAGCATGCTGGCTGTTTTGTATGAATCAACAGCAATTAGCCCACACCCCGCCCTGGGTGGGCCATCTGCTGAGTGAGCATCAGATACAAACAGGTGGGCTCCCGTCGGTGATCACCACGTTGAACACCACAACAGCAAAGTGATTAATAGGAACTCTTGGATATCTTGCCATGTGGAGATGTGGGCCGTTACACACCGGTGCATGTCTTTGCTGCCGTACATTTCACAAACACATCTTTTGTCTTGCCAGCACGCACTCCAGCCCACATTTCTTAATTAGCGATTTTAAGAAGTCATGGTGCAACCTAATTGCTGGTAATAATGATATTCGATTAGGGAATCAATTGGCTGTGGTGCCTTGAGTGCTTTGATGAATGCAGCCTTGGGTAGTGGCTGTAGAAGGCTTATACAGTCACACAAAGCATAAAGAACAATAAAGCGACTGAACAGAGAACAAAGAATTAATAAAAAAAAACTCTGCAGGGAAACAGTAAGTCTATATTTGAGCCCTACCTGAGCACTCACCAGTGTTTCTCGTTACTCACTAACACTTTGCTTTCAAACCCAAAAGCTTTTTGATAGCTTTCCAGATACACAAAAACTTCCCTTCTTTGCCACTGGCATTGTCTCAACAGCAGCTGGTGTGTGTGTGAAGTTGGAGAAGCCAACATTATTGATCAGGCTGTATTGATTCCCAATGTCAGGTCCAAACACTGTACAAAAGTGTGCTTGTTGTCCACATCTGTGTGGGTTCTTCTGTATACTAAGTGTTGCTCACATGTCCAAGTGCATGTGAGTGTGCTCATATTCTGCCCTCAGAAATTCAATGATCCATTCTGGCTGTTACAGCTTCAAAATGAGATGCTGTTGAAAGCACTAGCTTGTTCAGTTTTTACCGTTAATGCACTTTCATGTGTGCAAGAAAAATGTAACAATTTCTAAGTTGTCCACAGGCAGAGTGTGTTGTTGTCAAAGCCAAATAAAAGCTGATTACAAAGGAAAAAAGATGAAAATTTCTCACACAAAATTCATACAAAGAAAGAGAGAAACAGAAATTTCAGATGAAAATTAAGAAAATGACTTTAATACTTCTTCCAGAAATAAAATTGCACAATGTTATACAGAGAAAAAGGAAAGTAAGTAAATGCTGACAAGTTTGTGTTCACATAATTATCAGTGTCTTGCTGACAAGGATCTCAGCGTTGAGACTGGCAAACGTGATGCTTCTGAGGTCTCTTTGATGTTATGCTTTTCAATCTCATGACTTATAAGTCACAGTTTGTTCGTTTTCCATTTTTTGTTGTTTCATTGTGAAGAAAATTTCTCAGCATTGTAAAAATAGTCACTGTTAATTAACAGCCCTTAATTAACATTGAGTCTTTAGCAAAGCAGAGTTTAATTTATCTTCTTTCACTGTAGGTGTAATTGAATGGTAAGTTTGTCTCTTGGTCTCGAGGGCAGCCCTAAAGACTTTTCATACAATCACTGTGGTGCTAATCCATCTGACAGCTTGACAGCACAGTGTTATTTATAGAGCTGAACACCAGCTATGCATGTCTTAGCGAGATAGAGTGTGGCAGCATCGACTGCATGAATGTACAGCAGTGTTTGACCTGCCTCACAGGTAGCCGACCCTCTCCGTGTCTCTCTGCCTGTTTATTACCGCGCCACTGAGGTTGAATTTATTTAATGTCTAATTGCGTAACCCCCCCCCCCCCTGTTACATTTGTGACCACTGTGTGCGTCATTGAGTTTGAATGCATCTCCTATATGCATGTCATCACCTCAAGCAAACAATATAACGGCTTTTGAATTTACATTTCCATACACCACCTGTATCACCGTACTAAACTGTTGTAATTGAATCAACCAGCAAAATATGCAAAACCCAGACCTAGACCAAGAGACTCAACAGAGAGCGCTAATAACTGCCTCCTCCACTTTGCTTGATAAGAGCATTTTGTTTTGTTCAGCAGACACAGAGAGAGAGAGAGATGGCGAGAGAGACGAACACTGATATGTTTGGTTTGAGTCAAGGCCAGCTGGTTCTGATGGCAGCATGACGGCTTTGCTGCACAAACACATTACTGTTCTGTTTCTCTCACAGACGTAGACTGATCTCTTGATTTTCTTTTTCCTCCTGCCTTGCTTATAGTAATTAATTTATTAATTAGATTTCATGTTTTGTATCAGACCTTTACCTTTTGTGTAGAGTACTAGTTTACAACCGTACCCCTGTCTTTGTCTTTTGAAAAAAAGAACTGTCCAAAACCATATTCAATTAGAAATTATAAGAAAGAAGAGAGATTGCAAAACCTCACATCTGAGAAGCTGTAATCAGAAAATGTCTAGATTTCTTCTTAGTAGGGCTCCAACATTGTTTGGATGTGGGAAATAAATAAATATTCAAAGTGGATTGACCTGTTTGTCAGCACCGGTGCTGTGTTGTGTGAGTTATCAAGAAAGATAAGGCTGTTTGCTGACTTTGTAAAAAGCACTGCCTTATTCAAAAATGGCAACAATTCTGAGGACTCGCCTGCCTGTTTACCAACTTCAGCAAGTGGCAGCACCAGAAACAAGCGGCACAACAACTGTACAACTTTATCAGACTTCTTTTTTCCACACTCTCATCCTTGGGACTTTTGACACTTGTTAAAAGGCGATTCTGTGATACCAAACAGAGTGGGTGTGTGTGTGTGTTTGCAGTTGTTCCGGATTACTATTGCAGATCGATTAAAGTCCGCTTCATGCTCCAGTCCATCCACTTCCTTTTCAGTCTCTTTCCAAATGTGGACTGATACGGTTGGGTATGTATAAAGACCAAAAATGACAAGTAAGCTGAACCTAGCACTCTAGCACTGTACGACATTTACATATCAAAATACATATTCTGATATTTTAAATAAATATTTCTTTGACTGATCCACGGTGCTCACTACTAGACGCAGAGAAAACCATGCACAGTCCTCCACAGGTAGCATATTCCGGGTTTAATGGATGAAACATTGTTTCTGCTTTACATTAAAACATATGATACTGTATGCCACTGGCCCATTACCTTTATTTGAAACTCCAGAACAGCTCTAAGTCTGCTTTCAGAATTTATCTCTATTTATTAACTTCGTTTGTCTTTATACTGATTGTGGTGGTTGCACCTCTTAGATTTATTTAGTGATCCCTTCGGGGCTTCCAGTCACTTGGTTGAGAATCACAAAATATGAAAGATAGGCTGCAATAAGAACTTTTTAGACCTGGCTTCTGTCATATTTGAAATGTCACATAATTACTGAAGCAAAAGCAATTATTTGTGTATCCAGATAATACAATTATTTTAACTAAGTTGTGATAACAAGTTTCAAAGACTCTAACACTCAAATTGTATGCACATAATTTACAAAACCTGAAAAATAATTGAATTTGGCAACGGCAACATCATGACATAGTATATCACTAGTCAAATCTCACTAATTGACGTAGACGGATATTAAAAAAGTGGTGTATGACAAGAGTAGTCATCTGCTGACAGTCAGTGGATCTCATGATTTCTGTACAGAGTCCCAGAATAGATGAGGAGTTTGTCATCATGCACTAAAATTCACAAGAACTTTTATAAAAAACAGGGTGAAGTCAAAGTCCTTCCAAGTACCCAACGTGCTGAAAACCTTTATCATTAAAAGGACTGGGTGCTTTTCTTCATCTTAGCAGCACAGCCATAATGTATGTTGTTCTTGCTGTTGTTTTGTCCACCATCTGTAGTTGTTTAATGCTTTTTTTCCCATTTGTGTTGCAATTTCAAAGCATCGCAAATCTAGATTACTTACAAGCAGCATCTCCTAACTCATATTTCACGGGCCTCCCACTGCTTATCCAACCAAGTGAACTCTGCATCATTCACCCTCAGCATGTGGTGGATATGAAATGTAGAAACACATTCAGTAGCAATATTAATAACAGCTGTTCTGAAAAGAGGGAACAAAATGCAAAATGGGTGGCATATTGAAATGTAGAAGGAAATAACTCAGTCAACTCAGTGACCTGGTACGTTTCAAGTGGCTGAAGGGGACATTTTCACAATGTTTTATGACCCAGTAGAATGTCATGGCTGTTCACTGTTGAAATCTGGTCATCTAGAGGATGTTGTGGAGTTTTTGTGATTATTGAGTCTCAAAGATTACTACATTTGTAGAACTATTATGAGAAAATTATGTAATATTTGCAGAATTAATAAAATAATTAATAATCACACATAAATGGAGGAAAGAAATAATAAAGTCAGTTTACTTTTACTAGCTGTAAACATCAGTTGTAAAATGTCTACTGTATGGAAATGTGTTTTGCGAAGTGCAGAATCTAGAGTTCTTGACACACATGCTAGTGACTAAGGGTGTTGTCACACCTAATTTGTTTAGTCAGGTTGAATCCAACTCCTGTCCATCTTCCTCCCAGGTCTAAACACAGCAGTTGCACTCGCATGTGGACCAAAACACCTACAGGTAGACTCTTTACTGGACGTGGTCACTTAGATTTTTCTGTGAGAAAGGAAACTGATGCAAGGGTAAAAAAGTTTACAAACTGGTCAACTTATTCAGACCACAGTAATTGAACTATAGGTTTGAAAACACCATAAAAGTCAGGATACCTCAGCCTCTCTGTGCAGAAATTATTTTGAATCTTTATACATTTCGCCTACAGTACCAGCACCATATCAGTCTCAGTATAATATGAAATGACAGTCACAACCCAACACAACCCCAGTATATACAGGGGGCACTGAGGGAGACGGCACAAACCTCACTCACATATCCCCAGCTTATGCCATCATTTCCAATCCATCAGTAAACAGAAAACAATGAAATGACAGGTCCTGGAGTGATCAAGGTTCAGTGGCAACTCCAAATAACCCGCCTCCCTTCAAACAAACATCATGACTGTGAGTTTCTGTCGCCTCACTCCATAGCCTGCAGCACTGCACAGAGCTTTCCAGGAAACTATAGAGATCTGCATGCTTTTTTTTTTCCCTTCCCTCTTTTACTCTGTCTCCATTTAATTCAAAGTCTTGGATTATTTTCCACTTATTTATTTTGGGATGTTAATATTTAGTTCAAGCCACACTAATCTTGCAAAACCAATGAAAACATTCATGAAATATGTACTATAATAAGAAAAGCATCATATCCGTCATACAGGAGGTTGACACTATGTGAACACAGTGTGACTCAGCTTGGCTTTATACACATAGAATTTCTTAATAATCTCAATCAGACCATCCACATGTGCATTTACTGTGGGTTCTTGTAACAAGAAAATAGGTGAAATGATTATGCTAAAGGTAGAAATAAATATTTTCCAGTAATTTGTCCAGACTTTGTCTCATCACAGCACTCAAGTTTTCAATCCTGCCACAGCAAGTCAAACATGTTAATAAACCAGGCACTGAAAACATGCCAGCTCCAGAGGTGTTGTAATATTTTTGACCATGACCTCTGACCTTCCCAGGAGGCAATTTAACTTCTTTGGTTCAAAGTTAATATTGCAACTGTTTTTGCATTCCCTGTTTGCTTTTTTCTTACTTGCTTGACACAAAAACTCAAACCAAAAAGAAACAAGGTCTTTAAGGCTAAATTCTTTGATTTAAATGTCAGCAGGTCACACTCCGAGATGAATTTATTTTATTCCCTTTTGTGGATGAAAACTAGTACAGTGACATGATGCATTCCCTAGACTCACACCCTCCTAGCATCACAACTAGATGCCTTACGTTTAGTTGTGATTGGAGACGCTATGAATTTTTTAAATCAAGATTATAGTGACAGATTATCACAGTTATCAGTTTTATTGCAGTATTGTTAAAAAGTTCTGAAAATGTACTGATACACATTTGTAGTTGTAGTTATTATTGTTGTTATTATTAGTCCTTGTAAACTTTTACTATTTATTTTAATTTTAATGTTACATCTCTCTCTTACACACACACACCTCTAATATGTGCTAGTATTTCAAGTTTTTTAATACTGACTGTTGCACACCTTTCAAGCAGCAAGACTGTAAACTAACCTGTTATGCCTGTATCAGTTGGAAAGTAGACCATTTGAATCACTGTCCTTCTTTAAAAATGAAGCTGCCAGCTATAGAAAGCTAGAAAGCTAATAATTATCAATGACTCAACTTGTGACAACTGCGTTGACGCTTCACGTGTAGTTTTACAGTAAATAAGGATATATCAACTTGTGTGTACCTTGTGTGGACAGTAACGCATATAAGAAGACGATAAAAGTGTTATAATAAAAATGCTAACGCACTAACATACGGAAAGTATCGAGGGAGAGTGAGTTCATACGAGTGCTGGTACCACAGTTTTACTGATATAAATACTAATGGTATTAAATAGTCTTGTTAGTCTAGCCTAGTCTGTAGCCATCACACATAGTTAAGGAGGGAGAGCAGGTCTGTAGTCTGTGTGTCAGGGAGACTGTTGCTTAAAGCTGGACTGTATTTTACCCTTCTGCAGTGGAGATTTTCAGTTCGCGACTGTGGTTATTATAATTAAAATGTAAAACGGTAATACTAAACCTCCAGAAATTTTACATGGTTTACTCTGAAACCGGTTGTTGTTACATCCCTAGTTGGGTTGTGACCTAATTCTATTAACTTATTTTAATCTGAACCCTTAAACACCCCTTTTAAAGTAGAGGATTAAAGGGAGGATAAACCAAAATATTATCACAATGGTTTTGAGGTCAAATGTATTATTTGTACAAACAAAATACTAAGTAGAATACTGTTCAGATTTTGGAATAAAATGTTCAATTATCTTTTACAGGTGTGGCGTTTACGTGTACTTTTAGCCTCAAAAGGGAGATTAAAAGTGTATCAGATGAACCTCGCACAGGGCTAGAAATGACCACAACCCACAAACTCACTGGTAGTCTTATATACTGTAGCTCAACAACACTCACACATTCACACTCACACTGTTCTCTTACACTCAGGTCCCTGTGCTACCAGTCAAATAATTCCACTCTCATTATACAGGACCAACAGTTTTTAAGGAGAAAACCTTGATGAAATTATTATTACGATTCATAATTGGATGAGGAATGAATGGCTCTTGAAAATGCAATGGCCAAAAATGCATCCCTCGCTGCTTTCTCTCCCCTACGTTCCATACTCAGTCTTCCCCACCCTGCTATTACCTCTCTCACCCACCCACTGATGCTCTCTCTACCACCTCCTCCTCCAAGCATTAGATGAGTGTGGTGGTCTAATTGCTTTCTTCAGGGAGAGAATTAGCATGAGCTATCCTGAGTGCTCTGGTCTAATGCATAAAGAACAGGCAAAGCAAGGGCCCAAAGTGGGGGCCAGGGAATCACACAGACACTTCCTCCATTAGCCAATCAGTCACAGTTTAAAGGGGGATGACCAAAAACTGCATCAAGTGGTCATACTTTAAAATGTGAACAACCACATTATGCATGTGTTGGATTCGCCAAAATTTGCAGGTTGGTGGTTATGTTTAGTGGATGACTTGTAGCAGCAAAACCTGCATACTGAGAGTCACATTTATCAGGCAGCTTAAGAAAACTTGCATATTAATGACAGTTAATGTGTGACTTGCCTAAATCAGCATGTGGTGCTCAACTTCTGTTATTGTGCATTTGATTGTCCTCTCATAGCAGGAGATGTTCAGTCATCTTGTGGTTGATACCCACCCTGGTCCTCAGTACCAGTCCTGCATCTGTGAGTTTGTGTTGCGTCAGGTCGAGTATTGCCAGAATGACTTTTCCTGGTAGGTGATTGCTCTGTATGAACCAGTAGTAGAAAACACATTTAAAATAAATGTAGTGTACAACCCCTTGTAAAAGAGATGATGGAAACACAATTATGTTGGTGTGTGTGTGGTTTACCATCTCTTTTTAGCTAATAGCACCTCTTTTGTCCTACTCTATAGTTTAATCCCATTACTAGTGGACACAATGGTGATCACGCTTTAATATATTTGATATCATTACAAAACTTCAATAACATAACTTGCATAAATTGACCACTGGTTCCTGCAGTAGCAATTTCTGCCTGTGGTGCATTGTTTTTTTGATACAGGCTAAAACCAGTACCAAGGTTGCTGTCTCTTTCCTCGTTTTAGCATCCATATCTGGTGTTATCAGTTTGTTTTGCATCTCTCTGTTGAGCATGTTCATTCTGGTTATCATCTCCTTGACTACAGCTCACAAGCTTACCCCTTCAATTTTGGTAAAAATATAATTTGTTTGTCACCACTAAACACAGGCACACATTAGTTTGTGTGTTGTGCTGGTGAAGTGTTCATACAAAGTTATGGTGCCGAATTTGAAGTTACAGTATAACTTAATAACAAATGCTTAAGCATAACCTGTGCTCTTTCTTTCCAGTGCTACATACTCTTGTGTCATTGTGTTAAGTGGCCTGAAATTCCCACATTAGATTTAGTGTCCTAGTCTGCTGCTGCTGCTGCTGTTGTGTGTTAGTGTGTGTGTGTGTGTGTGTGTGTGAGAGAGAGAGAGACATACAGGCTGATAGCTGTGGGTAAGGAGCAGGGACACCAGTAGTCCAACGAGTATAGAGATGTTTGTTTTTAATAACATGCCAGAACATAGGGATGTACAGAGGGGGAAAAGGGATGAAGGGAGGATAAATAACTGCCTCCATCAGGCTGGACCCTGGACTTTAGAACTAGACCTACCAATATATTGACTGACAACACCTCTCTTTGCCATTAAAATTATACTTTTAGATAGGAACCAAGCAGAATCTTTATTCCAAATTACGGATTCTCTGTCTGCCATCTGTCCTATTAATTTTCACTACATGATGTTGAGTGAGTATGCAGTCTGATAAAAATGCAAAATGACACCCTGTAGACGTTACGAGCGTTACAAGAAAAAATTATTAGTTGTGTCTAATAAAAATATAAAAGTAGATCGGGATACCATGTTGTTTTCCAAGATTGTTTGGTTTTTGGTTTGACACAGCTGTCAAAGGTTAGGGTTGCTTTCCTTACTTTACACATTGTGATATGTCAACTAAGGATCAATTAAGGATCGTCAACCAGCACTATAAATCACTTAATTAGCTAAAACTTCGAATATAAATGAGATCTTTCTTTTATGGACTTTTGTATTTAGGGTCCTTTTTTTCATTTGCTTGAATCACTTCTCAACAGTTTGGACTGGCATCATGTCTTTGTCTTAACAAAATGACCCTGTCTCCTTCAGTTCCATCCATTACATATTTTATTGTAGGGAGAACCACTGGTAAATATAATATAGCCTTGTAAATTAGATTTTGCTATAACATTTGCTGTGGTCTACTCCGTGTTTCCACCATTTGCTGGTACTAGTTTCCGATACAACTTGCAGTCTGATTTTGTTGCTCAGACTCTGGTGATTGGTGAGCTAGACTTACTGCCATGGTGGTTTTGTCTCACGTAAGTTGCTAATGTTTTGGTATGTATGCAAGCATCTCATAATGCTTTTAAATATATAATGCACAATTATACCTATGCTATTTAGCATAGGTGTAGTAGGTGTAGTAGAAGTGAAAACATTGTTGTGTATGTGCACTCTGTAAAGTTCAAAGTGCCACTTGAACAGCAGTGACTCAACATTTCATCTCCTAAAAGCTTGACTCATCAGTGTTTATTCTTTGGTATAAATTGGCACAGATGATCAAGGTTTGGCCATCATGATGTACTATACGTGTACTGAAAGCAGTGCGGTTGAAGCTTATTAAAAATGCTTCTATTTTGTTAATACTCAGTGTGCGCATTTGTTTTATGCATGCAATTGTATTTACTTGTGCATATTTGTTCATCTGAAGCTCTGTGTTGTTTGGTTATTGTCGCACAGAGTCTTGGTCTAATTGAGCAGACACCAGACTTTGATTAATATTGTTGATGAGTGATGCCAGCAGGGGTGAAGACACAGAGAGGAAGAACTGTCAGACAAACATCCAGGTAACATCCTTCATTCCCCCCACCTCTTCATTGCCTCTCTGCCTCTCTATACTCAGGAAAGGACTTAGTGCCCCACTGGTTCAACGTTGATTACACCATTGTCTGCTTAGGCTGCTGAGTCTCCTCCAAGTCTGTAGAATTTATCTTGAAAGAGACCTGGGAAAAGACAGTTTTTGCTGTTAGGCTTAACTCTAAATATGTTGCTGGAAACATTCATGCAGCATGCAGGCATTTTGTGGACAGTGACTTTGAGAATGTGACTGGCCCCTTTTACTAAAACATAGAGTAGATGAAGAGCCATACTGCGTTGAAGGGTTTTAGGGCTTTTGCTTTGTTTGCTGCAGAAGCTGTGGAAGCTGAAGTTCCATCCATTCATTCATCCATTTTCTGCTTGGAATCGTGGTGGCAGCTGGCCAAGCAAGGTAGTCCAGATGTGCCTCTTCCCAGCATTGTTTTCCAGCTCATCCATGGGGAAACCAAGGGATTCCTAAGCCAGATGTGATACATAGGTTCTCCAGTGTTTTCATGGTCTACCCCTGGCTCTACTACCAATTGGACATGCCCGGAAACTCTCTAGTTGAAGCTGCCCCGGAGGCCTGAACTATAACTCTGTTGGCTTCTTTCTATGCAACGGAGCAACAGCTCTGCTTCAAGCACCCTCTAATAAACCTGGGTACGGCATCAACATTCATCTTTGTAGACTGTACAGTGATGACGCCTGTTGAATTGTGAGGTGTGGCACAAGTCAATAACAAGAATAAAACGTCTTCAACGTGCGTCATCCTTCTGGACAGCCCCAAAATTGCACAGTGTATACCTTCCTTAAGAAGCAACCTGAGGACCACTGTTGAGGGGTGTGAGGAAAGATTATTTTTTTGTACCTGTTGTTCAATATCTGGGTGTGTGATCAATTCCATACAACCTGCATATCGCTGCCAATGTAGCGGTGGATACATTATTCATACGCGTGCGACGTTAGCACAGGCTATTAACGATAAACCAAACAGACCAATGTCACTTTGTTTTTTTTAAACATTAATTAAAAATAATTCAGTTATTTGAAAAAACATAATTAATACATGTAAATGTGTTTATCAAAAAAATTAAAAATAAAATAGTGATACCCACAGCAAGACTACATCATTTAGTGTTTAGTTTAGAGTTTAGTGTAATTTATTTCAAACATATGCACATTCACCATAATTGCATATCACCATTACATTCTTCTGTTTGAAAAGGAGTAGGTAGACGTATAAACTGATTTGGCCCTGCCCCATTCATATCATACATCACTTATTTTAAAAATAATTTCTTTCATTCATTCATTCATCATTAAATGCATGCTCAGGTCAGAGACCACCTGCACTGTCTTCACAGACCACCAAGGGGCTGTGCACCACTGGTTGAATACCTTTATTTTACCTTTTTTGTATTTTATAAGACCGAACATTTGAGCTGGTCTGCCATGTTGACAAATGTGTTGTTCAGTTGTCATGCACTTGTATTCTTCATCAGTCGTATTTTCACAAAGACCGATGCTCACCAAATCAAACTTGAATATATAGAACAAATAGAACCCGTTTTCTGCTTCTCAAGTTATTATTTACTGTAAACGGCGTAAGTGCAAAAACACAGGAACTAGAATTTGTCTAGTCATTTCTGAAAAAAATCAAACCAAAAACCAGCTTCCATACTGTAACTTCCGTAGTAGTATGACCTTGTAAGATATCGGCTAAATGGAGCTCTATTTGGATATTCATGTTTACTGGCATAGTACACATTTAATTTTAACTGGCAACTAGGAATTTCAATTGCATTATCATATCCATATTAACAGTTATTATGGTTTAATTTAATGTTGGTCATTGCCATTCTAAGAGTCATGCTGCTATGATAACATTATTAATTGTAATTCTTTTTAATGTGACACACAGGGCCACTCTTTAGAAAGTGATTCCAGAGGGACTTCACTAAGCTTTCTGAGTATGTATGATGATTTATGCACGTGTTTGTGAGTGCATGTGTGGCTGTGTGCACATTAATGCATGTGTGCGTATACTAGATATCTTCAGCATCCTGTGTGTGTGTGTGCGTGCGTGCTTGTGTGCACTTTACTAGTCTTATCATATAATTAAGTGGCATTTAATAGACTGTGCTCAAATTCAGTAATGTTTCTACAAACAGGAGAAGAGAGGCTTACAGTATATAATCAGTTAAATTGTCAGTGGATATTAACATTATCTGCTCTCCTCATAATGCGATTCCTTTATTATGTTTCAAATTTCATTAAATGGCAATATCCAAGCTAGAATAATAAAGCAAATATTGGCCCACAGATCTTCAAACATCAGCATTTATGACACCCAATAAAAACATTATTGAAAGAAGGTAAACATCAAGCTGTGTTATGTTGCACTCAGACCACATATGAATGAGTAGGGAGGGATCAGGGGAAGAGGAGAGTTTGGTGACGATGAAGGGATGGGAAGAGGACAGATTGTGCTTGACAGACAGTTAAAAGAAGGGGAGAACAGCTATGATGAGGACAGCC
The DNA here is from genome assembly GCA_032362345.1 of Sandelia bainsii. Classification (NCBI taxonomy): domain Eukaryota; kingdom Metazoa; phylum Chordata; class Actinopteri; order Anabantiformes; family Anabantidae; genus Sandelia; species Sandelia bainsii. The sequence continues at coordinate 14,175,584 of JAUMHL010000016.1, read as the reverse complement.
GAAGAGGGAAGAAAGGTCACAGATGGACGAGAAAGAGATGGAGTGAAAAGAGGGAACCGGGGTAATAATGACTGGATGATGACAGACTATGCCAGATAACAGTGATTGGGGGGAAGAAGACGGGGATGCCAGGTTAAGAGGGAGAACAGAGGCAGAAAAATAAGTGGATTGAGGGAGGAAAGGAAGGGACAGAAAGAAAAAGGTGCGAGTACGAAGCAGCGGAAGTGAGGACCCCAACGCATGTGAGATGAAGAGGATTAAGTGATTCCACACATCAAGGAAGGGAAGAAAGATGTGTGGAGGAAGAAGAATGTACGACTGAAGATGGGAGGAGGCAAAAGAGGGGAGGAGGAGACGATGAAGGAACAGAGGAAGCAATGGCAGCAAAGGAGGAGGCCTGTTAAACCTAGATAGCACACAGGGATGGCAAGAGAAAACATAGCGTTAAGTATTGAGGACTTTAGCATATATCCGGTTTAATTCTCCCTATAGGCACCTAAGAGATTGCCCCCTAAGGGACCAATCGCATTGACATAATGTTAGGGGATTCACATAGGTTTGAGCTCAGATGCCAGACCAATGGATCATGCTTGACTAGCTCCCTCTCTGACAGAACTATATGGGAGGATGGAAGTAACGTTCAAGCCAATTAGAGGAGCTCTGAGCCAGTTTTTAGTGTGAGATAAAGCTGAGCTCTGCCTCTGCTGACAGATTGGGTGATGGATCGCAGACGACACACACACGCACACACCCGCATCACACTCGCAGTGAAGTGAGAAGGCTATTGAGTCTCCATCTGGACCGTCCACGGCTATCTTTCTTTTTCTTCTCTCGCTTCATCTTTTTTGCCTCCACGCACACTGGGATGTTCTCTGTCTCCCTCCAAATTTGGCTGGAGCTTGGCTTCACTCCCTGTTTAATAAAACCAAAGCTACTCGCAGATAGGGAGAACACAGCAGGATGGATGAATGGTTGGATGGCTGGATGGATGGATGGATGGGTAGTGGGCGGGCGGGCGGGTGTGCGAGACATCGCCAGGCTTTAATATCTGCTCATCCTCTCATATCCTTGGTTGTTTTAATATGAATAGCTACTTGTGGAAGGCAGTGAATGAGCACAACCAGCGTTATTGGCTGCAGCATTGAGTGGCAGCCTCCATATGTGCCAGAGCAGCTTTGCAGAGGATATAATAATAAACCCCTGTGAGAGGTGGCAAATGAAAACAATAGGGATAAAAGTACATCATATCATAACCCGATTCTCTGTAAAATTACCACCCCCACCTCCTTTCTCCCTGGTTATTCTGACCTCGCAGCATCTTCAGCAATGTTCATCTTTGGCTTATTCTTTGCTTGTTCACCCTAGTAAGCACACATTTCCATCACGTCAACCCTCTAAAGGTACCTGTCCATCCCAAGGGGGAGTTGGAGAAGCAAGAGGCTTGTGTGTGGGTCTCTGCCCTCATTTCTCCTTCTATCCATGTTTATCTCTTCTTTCTCCTCCTCGACAGTTGTCATTCACCCTTTATGTTCCTCTGTTAGGGCTGCCAACTACAAAAAGCAACATGTAGCGAAATCTTTAATGCCAGTATAAAATTGTGTTATATTTTAAGATGTTTTTAGAGCCAAATATATCATTCCCTTTTGGTTTGTTAATGTTTTTTAAAGAGTCTTGTTTCTGCTCCAGCTGTGCTTGCTGTATTGAAAATAAGATGATCGCAACCGCCAAATGCAAATTAAAAAATATTTAGGGTTGTTCTGTAATGTGACTTATTCGGCTCGTGCAGAGTTTGAGTCAGATTTCCCAGATTTCCTTAGGTTGGTGGACAACATCATAATGCTCCAGAAATAACAACAGCAGTGGTAACCCTGTCTCAGTTCAGAGTTCACCTTTTTGTTGGTTTCATCACTAAGACTGAGAGCTTTTCAGGAAGTTATCAGAAAATTATTCCGTCTTATCAATCATTAGTAATAGCTCCCTCCATTTTCAGACCTTTGATGAGCAAGAGGAAACATTCAAGTGTGTTCGATGCATAGATTTAACGATTCAACCACAGCTTTGAGTTCAGTGAACGATCCTTTATTGGATCTTAGATGTGTGAAAGTTTAAACAATTGTAGAACTGCAACATAGGAGCTATGAAACTTGCCACTAGTTGGCAACGCAGCTAGCTTGTTCATTCGCACATATTAAAATGAGGTAGTTCACATTTAAAGTTCAATTTAGAATTTTGAAGTTCACGATCACAAAAAATGAACTAGCTCCCATTGGTCAGACATCCCCACTTAGAAGACCAAGCTCTGCAATTCTGATTCAATGCATTCTCCATGAACATTGTGAATCACGGTACAACCCTACTGCCATTAATGTTTTTGTTTTTTTTAGGCAGATTGTACAAAACAGTATTTATCCCGTCAAAAATATAGCAGGATATGGAGTGGCAGGCAGACAGACAGACAGATTATATATTTTTAAATCAGTTTTAATTTTCTTTCAATTTGACTAGAGAATACAAAAAATGTTCTGTTTGATGAGATCTGGTTATAAAGTTTGAGATGTGTAAGCAGTGTTTGCACGATATGAAAGCAAGAAAATACTTTTCAGTGTGTGTGGGTGAGCGACTTTCATTGCAATCAAGCGGAACCATCTCGAAATTTGGGATTTCTTAATCCCTTATGTTCATTCTGTACATGAGGGAATCCTCTATTCTTTTCAGGTACATTTGGTGCAGAATTTAGACGTAGTTGTAAATGCTGCTGTGGCCTTTCAAGTTTAAATTTCTGAATGTCAAGTGTCTGTACAAAGTAGTTCCTGCAAGAGTTGTCAGTCACTCAGCAAAAATGAAAAATAACAAGCAGAGGGATGGATTGTTTTTGTTTAATGCTTGTGTTTGGCTTGAGATGCTTTAATAATGGAAGAAAAGGAACTGGGAGCCTGGAGGCCACGCATTTTTACATTTCTTCATACGTTAATTAAAGCAGTGACTTCAGTGGGACACACACAAAGAGAGCTCATATCTGCACACCCACATAAAAAACACACACGCCTGTAGGTACACGCAAACACACACCTTTGACAGCATAATAATTTGAGGCTACATCTTGTGAATCTGGGTCACAGGAACACAAAGCGTACACAGTCTTTGATGTGTCATTAGGCTTCTTGATTTCCTCGAATGCAGCACTATTCAGGAAGGAAATTTCAGGCTGGCCAAGTCATACCAGGAGAATAATTTGGCATCAGTGAGTGGTAATTATTGGTTTGCACAGGATTCTGGATGTGATGCAATATTCATGTTGCATCGAAATCTCTCCAAATGCTTGTACTGCTTTATAGTTTTTAATCTGTATTCATTAAGAAATGCTAACAAGTGTTATTGTCTTTTATTCTATCCATCTCTTCCCTCATCCAGTGTAATCAGCAACATTTTAACCTGCACCGTCAAGGTGCTGATTACACAGACACACAAAACTCACACGCATACGCACAATATACCAGATTCTTCTCATCTCCGCTCCTTTCTTCCTGTTGTAATCAAACATCTTCATTCATAATTGAAGTGGCAATAGCAGAAAAAGAGGAGGAAATTGAGACAAAGTCCATCGGGTTTCATCATGATTATGGGTTTTGAGGAACTGACTCGATGTGTTTGTGTGTGTTTCCTACACTGTAACTTCAGGACAAAAGAAGGTAACAAGACACAGCCTCGTCAAATGCCAGATGAACATGTACAAACATTTTAACTTGCTGCTCTAAGCTCGTCGTCTCGCCTCCAAACAGTCAAACATGGCTAAAATTTTTGTTATGGTGATGAGAAGATAAGAAATGAATTGATTTTATTCTGGAATCAATCACATAAACACCCATAATTGCAAATTTAATTGCTAACAAAAGATGGGGGGAAAAAACATTACCTCAAAGTGCTTGAATTATTTCGACTTTGCCCTGTCGCATCAAATTAGTTTAATGACTTTTTGGTGAAAGTCTTTTTTTTTTTTTTACTGTATGAAATTGCACCATCTCCCTATTTAATGTCATTTATATGATGATTTGCATTTTATTAGTAGAAATGAATGAATCTATTACCATGGTAGGGGGGCCCATCAGGGGAAAGTTAGTCTGCCTGCAGCTGCCTGGTGAGGCTTCACAAGATGATATGTCGTCCTGCTAGGGCAGGTTGGTGTGAACAGCGACAAACACACAAACCTCATCAGAGATGGAAAAGATACTGTTGCTGCTTTATCCCCCGTTTCTGGCTGCTTCTCAGCCCATGATGGCAACTTAACCACCCACTGTATCTCCAGCTAAGGTAACACTGGAAAGCAATAACACTGATATCCAAGGTTAAAGGTGCCAGATTTTGACAAGCTATGTCATCATTATCAGCCTGTTTCTGTGTGTGTGGGGAAGAGACACGAGGGGCTCAAGGTATTTCCTTTCACAAATCCTTGGCTAAGACGCAGCAGGCATAGAATGCTTGAAACTCACTGGGTGATATAGGGTGTTAGCTTTAGGTTTTCATCTAAATCTGCCTAAAGGGCAGAAATACTCCATGATTTTAGCTGTAAGTCAAACCCCGCAATCCTAATACAGCCAGAGGAAACAACAGCCTCTGCCATAATCAGACGCTGGCACAGATAAGCCCTCGGAATCTAAAATGTGTCTCACCCTTCTCCTCCTCCGCCACAAGATTCATTTCACAAATGCAACTCTAAAGAGAGCAAAGGGTTGCACAGAAGACGAAAAAGGCATCCATCAGTCTGAAGCTCTATCAAATCCATCTGCCGAGGTGTATTATTTGAGACATACTACTTATCCTCTCTTTTCAAGTGCGCCTCTTTGCATTTTTTTAGCATGGCCAGGTCGTCAAAGGATCAAAGAGCCGACTGAGCAGCAAACCAGGGACTGTTTAACATCTTAACAGGTAGAGAAAAGAATATCTAGCCCGGCATAAAGCTTGTCTGGTGAGGCAGAATAGACTGGGCGGTGTGAGGAGAGAATAAAGGCAGTGAGCTACTGTGGATTATAGGTGTGTTACCTGGAATAATAAAATATCAACTGCCATGTAAATGTTAAGCAATATTGTACAGTTAATGATTTTAAAAACATTGTCACAAAGACAGAATCTTTCCAAACAACAGCAGAGCATTTGACATTTAATTCCAACAGGTTGTGTTTGTTGGGGAAAATGCATTATAGGCTCCAAAAGTTTTCACCTCTTATGTTCCTTCTTGTAAACCAAAATGAAAAGAATGGGAGTGAGACAGAATTTCATCTTTTATTGCAGGGGACCGCGGGATATATGGAAAATGTGAAAAGCAGAAAATGCTGCACATGGCACCTTTGTCAGCAATCTGTTATAGAAGCATGAATGTTCTCATATCAGTCAAGGTGAATTTGTGGAGAAAAGCCCACCTGAAAAATCCTTACCACTAAGAATTCTTAGCCACAATGGGGTAGTTTGCATTTGTGGGGCTATTTTAGGGTGTGATGCTACATGTTTGGTAGCAACACTAGAGTAAAATCTGCCAACTAAACCATTTTTAAAAAATGGAAAGTTGGCTTGTGCAGAAGCAAAGAGTGATTCTTCCTTCGACAGTCAACAGTTACACTGGGAGCAATTCATCAAAATTTGAATTCCTCCATAAAATGCATAGTGATCACACAATGAGTTGGGAGTGGAGTAAAGCCATTCTTAGAATTTCTCAAATGTTAAAAAATCTCACTCTTTTGCTTTCAGGATGCTTCTGTTCTTGATCTTACCACCTACTGATACATCCAAAAAGAAGAGGCGAGTCCAGGAACAGGAGTACACGGTACGAGTAGTCATGTCACGATGACGGAACCTGAACAGGTCAATCAGTTTGAATTCAGCCACAGAATAGCTTCCTGAAAATCAAACATATGTAACTGTAAGTAGATCTGGGGATATGTTTTCCTTTAAAGTCAGGCATAAAGAAACTTTCCATACAAAATAACCTCTGCTCCATCCAAACATATTCAGATTTTCTTTTTCTTTTTTCCCCCCTTTCAGTCAATCTCACTGTGCCTCCTGTTCTCCTCCCTTCTGTCTTTAAATCCCTTTTTCCCCACCCTGCCTCTTTGTGTTTCTATGTCTGTGTCTTTCTTCATCTTCCCCCTTTAAAAAGGCCCGATTCCTCCTCCTTTGTTAATGTGACAAATCTACTCTAATGACTCTGCAGTGGCTCTAGGCATCTCGCGCTGGAAAACGAACCCCCTTTTCTTCAGACCCTTCAGTCACTCCCGCACATTATTCCACCCTCTCTATAGTCTTTTTAAGTCTATCTGAAATTTTTTTGACAAACTTGTCCTCTGAAAAACAAAATGAAAAGATTGCCTTGGTCTCATTCATTTCCTCCCCACCAGCACCTCCCTTCTCCTCCACCCTGACGACAATGACAGACTTTGTGCATCGCAGGCTGCTGTCATGTTGATGTTTCTGTCATAAAACAAGCATGCAACTCAAGCTATTGTGACATTCATGTCTGACACTTGAAGATCTTTGAGAACTCATCAAGTCAGAACTTTTTTATAGGTATTCTTTTTGCCTTTGGCTTTTACATTCTGTACTACATCAGGAGACTATTGAGCTTAGTCCAACTCTGAGGGGTTGAGCAGGTGTCCACATGTTCTTATTCTCTGTCAACTCACTCCTACCACCTTTTCATTTCTACACGTCAAGGTATGTACCACTGCCGTAGCAACAATAGGCTCCCTCAGCCCACAGAAAAAGGAGAAGAGAAAGGAAGATCTTGGCTGTGATGTAAGTTAGTCAAGGTCTTAGACAGTGAGATGTGCAAGTGGATTTTAGGGCGTCTGTTTGTCTCAGCATGGATGTGGCTACCTAATTAAACGTTTTAACCTGAGAGTAGAAAGTGGGGGGAAAAAACTGGAGAAAGACAGAGAAGGAGAGAAGAGGGGAAAAGCTTACCTCCTTTCTCTTCCTGTCAGGAGTGGCGGTGCACTGCATTTGATGCCTGCGATAAGACTGTGTGTGGCTAATGAGGAAAGCACAAGGCACACTCATTAAACTGTGTGTGTATATATATGTGTGAGTATGGGAACAAACTGCAAGTAAGAGAGGGAAGAAACTCATTAGAATTCTCCATTCTCAAAGGCCAAGTTGGTGAGGAGAATGGCGCTATGGCCAAACTGCCTGTTGCACCCTCAGCATGGAAATATGAAATATGCACTCAATCATTTACAAAGACAAGTTTAAAGTTATGTTCTGCTGTTGTTTTGCATCAATACTTGCTAAAGCCTATGTTTTTTGTTGACAGTTCAGATCTTGACAGTGATTTTAACAGACCAGTTATATCCTATTTATGCCATTCCAAAAAGAAAATTGAATCCAACATTGTTCATGTTTGAACCATACTTTTGTTACTATAAGGTGGAGGACATGAAGACTTTTTGCAACATATGTTGTTAAAACTCCCTATTGAACTTGGACAAAAAAAAAAGAATACCTACAAATTTTTGATTTCCACTACAGCTAATAATTTACTGTTCTGTTATTTGGCTATTTCAGCTTGTTTGTTATTTTATCAGAGCTGATAACTGTCCAGTTCTGTATATGCGGATGGGAATGTGAGGAGGTTAACCTCTACCAAAAGGGAGGAAATGTGGCTTTCTAAAACTACTTGCTAGCATTGTCCATGGGTAAACCTCCATTGTGTAATCACTTTGTTTTGCTAAAACTTTTGTAAATTAGGGGTGTAAAGATTTAAAAAAAAAACCTATATGTAATGAAAAACTCGAAAGAATCAGATACAGCTTCATCGATTGAAAACCACAGATTCAAACCAAGTTATGTAGAAAAACAAAATGTAAAATTGATATGGTTGTCAAAAAAACAATCTTTTGCAAGTTTCTCGTTGCTTCTCTTTGTGTTCATGCCTCTGTCAAACCACCAACCAATGTATATAATATATAGAAGCCACTGAGTTACAATCAACTGCCTGCTAGCTAACTCCAAAGTATTTCAGATTCTTGATAAAACAACGGCAGTATGAAATGCATGCAGCACCACTGCCAAGTATAAGCCTTTGTGAGTAGGCATACTCACAAATTACTGGTTCGAAAAATATCGATGCTCGGGAAATTCACCTCTAATGTGTAAAGACAGCTGCACAGCTGTTTGCAGTCACTAAGGCTAAGCTGACTGCTAGATCAGTAAGAGTCAGCAAGTCCCTCCATATTTTCTGTGCATGTTGAACCACAATGTCTTGTTTTCAATTTCTAGAAAATACTTATGTTGTGTGCAAAAGCTTTGTAATTGTTTAGAGGCACTTTTGGTGGAGCTGAGTCGACAACATGTTTTCTTTTTAGTAATTAATGAAGGACTGCAACAAATTCTTAATGTCTACCATGCATGGAGTAATTGTTGACTGGTAAGTTGAATAACACAGTTTAATGGTCAAATTTTAAAATTTATATATTACAGATGCTGGTTTGACTGGCCCCCGGCTTTGACACACTCCCTGTCACTCATGTCGGTGAACAGGTAAATCCTTCTCCCATGCTTGTCTGCGCAACCTCCTTCCAGTGTTACTGATGTGATTTAATTAAATGCGTCTTTTTCGTATCGCGCTTTCTGGTTCCAAACATGGTTTGTTCTTCAAAGCTTCTTCGGCTGCCGTAATGAGCTGAGCAGATTCCACTGAGAGCTGCGTTTCGTCTCCTCCTGGTGACTCCACCACTGAAGTCTCTCCCACTCTGCCCAGCACTGAGCCGCACCTAAAGTAAATTGTCTTTGAGGTTTTATGTTTTGGGGGGCTTGTGTAGGTTCCAATTTGTGTACATGTAAGTGTGTGTGTGTATGTGTGTGTGCAGTGAGGAAGACATTATAGACTGTATATTTATACATATTTCATGTATGTGTATGTATGAGTATTTCTGCAACAGTAGGTTTGATATTCCATCTGTTACCAATGATAAATCAATAATTAATTGATTAGTAATAAAACAAAGGGCAATAAAATTAGCTACGGTATAAGATGCTTTTTATGTACAGTAGTTGTAGGGTATATAGATTTATAGTCTTCCCCAAAGTCTTAAATATGGCTCATAAATATGTATCGAACAAATTATATATATCAAGTAAATAAACAATTTAAAGATGACTGTGCAAGAAGTAGCAACATATGTGTGAGGTGTTTATAATTAATGCAGAAATGATTGGTTGATTAAAAGCTTAGTTGATTGACAGAAAATTAATCAACAACTTCTTGATAGTCATAATCATTTGCTAGTGTTAGCATCCTAACTGAGTGCTGGTTTGACAACAAAAAAAATAATCTGAGTAGATCTTTTATCTTTTTGTTGGTTCATTTGTCTATTAATAAAAACATAACTGACAAAAACAGTTATGTTCCTTTGAATGTCTCATATCTTCTTCTATAACAATATATGCAGACACATATTGTTTGTATTTAATATAATGGAGAACATACATGTCTGTAATCAATATCACATTTATTCAATAGTTGGGATCATTTTTAACAGAAAGATTAGGTGTGTGTATATATATTTTTTTCTCTTTCATGTTAAGGTTTCTTGTGAATTACTTCTGAAAAAGCAGCACGTTCCTAAAACACAATATCTGTCTGATTCTTGTAGTCAGTGGGTGAGCTCCAAGATTACATCCCAGCAGACGTCTCATGTTTCAGCTACCAAGAATTTTCTACTTTTGAGATTTTTCAAGGTTCAGTGATCGCAAAGATATGACGGGAGCGGGGAGAGGACGATGGCGAGAATAGTAGGAATTCGCCTCAATTCAAGTTAGTGTCAGAGCCAAGTCAAACAGTTACATTTGGAAACCGTGGTAAGAGGAGACATTGTTTACTCTGCAGGAAAGCAAAGCTCAGCAGGTCGTGCCAACAGGCTTTGGAGAGTATTGTGGGAGGCTTTTTCCGGAGCACGGTGTCGTCATCGATTTGTACATTGCACCCATCTGTGTGAAATATTAATGAAGCTGAAATAGATTTTTAACACACATTCTCTTCATCATCCTCCTACCTACCTCTGTGTAAGACAATGTGCCAGTGACATACAGTACAATACAGCACAAATTCAGAGCCAGATACATTCACATACACACACTTGGTATGACCCACACAAGCTTCAGCGAGCATGTCATCCTTCCACCTTCAGAGGCTTTATTAAAGAAATAATCATCAAAGAGGAGAGGAAAAAAGTATAGTCGCATACTTATAACAAAGCAATCGCAGGAAGTCGATGACAGAGCTGTTGACAGCAGCGGTGGTCAGCTAGTGCTCTATTTTTGAGTGCGTGTGTGTAGTTGTGTGATGTTGTAAACTCGACGTGTGATGCAAGGTACTCTCACACAGTCGCTGTGTGGTTTGATTCTCCTCGTCAAGCAGGGTGACCTGGCATTTCGGTGACTTTTAAAGGTGTTACCATGCTGACATATTGCTCTCATTTTCCCAGAGTGCCGCCCTCCCTCTCTCGCATGCTCACCATGTTTCATACATATTTTGTTTCCCCGCGTTATTTACTTCATTTCCAACTTGAGTTTGGCTCATACGTGATGTACAACACTGATCTCAGCATTTGTTGTTTATGCTTCTGTTAATAATCATTAATACACGTTTTACCTCAGCCTACTTCTTGTACCAGTCAAGTTCCAACATTTCCCAAACTACATTTCAAAATCTACTAGAAAACTGTCTACGTGGGGTGTTCTGCTGCAAGTTGTAGATTTAATTACAGCTGTGAACATTCAGACTTTTTCTCCCAAAGTTGTTTCAACAAATAGACTACTAAGACAACGACGTAGTCTAAGTAAAGACTACTTTACACCACATGACAAATTGTTCACAAGCAAAGGGAGTAGATGTGAAAATACCCCCTACCTGCCACCCAATAAAGAAGAGCCCTAAGACCTTAAGTGGGATTTATGGCCTATCTAAACAGCACGTAGGATGGTTGAAAAATTTGCACCTTTATCCCTGTTTTTAAACGATCTCACGTCTACCCTCCTTTTTATTACAACCAGCTTTTACCTCCTCCTTCAAGTCTAATGGCAGAATAACCATAAACCATGGGTGTATTAAGGAGAATCATGTCTTCCTCTACCTTTTTAAAACACTCACACACAAACAGGCACAAAGATTATTATTAGGTGTTATAAACTAACAATAAAGAGAAAAATAAAATCTCAGTTCTGAGCGGGAAAAAGTAATTTACCCAGAACTGTGCAGCCTTATATGCAGTATAATTGTCTCTTTTATATTGGATTTGAATGTGTAGTTGTATGATTATGAGATGTTTGTCATCCTGAAGGGGCAACAAACAGAAACCGTTTAAATTGGGGATGCAAATTTTAACCAATTTCTTTAATCGATAGTTGTAAATATTAATCAATAATTGGTTAATTGTTAGCAAGTTATGAAACACAACACTTATTAATAAAACTGTTCAGTCACTACATTTTGTTCTGTAAACTAGCAATTTAAATAACAGGTGAAGTGAAGGTGAAGTTACATGAGTTATAAATTAAACAACACAATGAGTTAATTTAAATTACTTAGCTTCCACTCCTGTCCGTCACTGTTCACAAACTGTCCAGAAAAATCTAAATTATTAAACACAACAAACAATACTGCACAACTTGCAGTCACAACTTCAGTGTTATTGAATATATTTGGTTCCCCACAATGTCCAGCTTTTATGTGACTTTTATGTTACGTGACTGGACTGACTTCAAGCTGCTGCAAACACTTGCACAAATGGGCCACATGCTCGGGGATGCACTAATACTGTGATTTTCATCTATGCTCAGTGCAGCAGTGTCTTATATGATTCATCATTTTTGGATTGATATGTGAAGCATGTTAAATTAGAGCACAACTTATGCTGAACGGTCACTTATGTAACATGGCACCCTCACATAGCTGTAAATTGGGGCAAAGATCTAATGTGAATCTAATCTAATGTGAAGCCATGGCTTCTGTTTATATTGTGGTAAAGCAGAAGTTTGCGAAGAATACATATGTTTTCTATCAGCGATGATTAAACACTAGTACTCCATTGAAGTGGAATATGAGCCTCAGAGCATGAGCCTCACAGAGCGTTAGCTAGCTAAACCGGACAGCTGCCACAAAACAAGTTTCTCCGTGGTGAGCACAGAAAGCTAGTGTAATAGTTCTTATTTCTTTCATGCCAACAAGGTGCTTTTGTTTTATAACTTGAGCCGCTATTATGTGGTCAGCAAACACATGTAACTCCATGACATTAAACAGTAACGGGCACTGCCCAGTGGCACAACCAGGTACTACAACAGAACTTGTTTTAAATTTTAAATTTTAATTGATTAAATTATTAATAATTAATAAATGACTTCTGTAATTAAATGTAACTTGATTATTTAGCAATATGGCGATGCAGAGTTGTGTGATCTGTGATCAGTTTTCCACTGGAAGAAGCCAAACACACGAACAACCCTCAACAGAATAGTCATATAGCAGTGGTATTACCAGTAGCTGTGCAATTTTTCACTAGTTTCATCTTTTCTTTATGTAAATAAAGGATGCAGAGTTCCCACTTGCACATTTTTATAATGGCATAGAACAGCCACAGATTAGCAGACCACTTGTTGCACATTGCACATCAGTGGTTGTCTCAGTACTAGAGATCTCTAAGTCTCACTATACAAAGCCAAATACAACTCTTTAGATCACAGCCCAACACCAAATTATAATTTTGGATCAAAGAGCCCCTACATGGGGATTAAAATCTCACATTCTGAACCATATGAAAGACCACATCAAAGCAGATGTTAAGGACTACTTAGAATAGAGTGATGAAAGCGAGGTAAGCAGTCCTAAGAGTTAAGATAATTGGTTACAGTTACCTGAAGAGGTCTTGGCAAAGAGCATCTTCTACAAAAGTAAGGAGTAAGGAAACACACTAGGATAGTTTAAAACTAGACAACCTCTAGTTTGAAAAAGGAACATAAGTGATCTACATAAAGGCACTGAAAAATGTGACTTTGGTGAACTGACCCTTAAAGTTTCTATTTGTTGGTTTGTCATTAGGAATTAATGGACAACCAATAGTTGCCTACAATCCTAAATCCAAAAAACAAAGCTGTTGATATAAAAAATGTTAAAAAGGTATATTTTTCTGTTTTAGTACCTATAAGACACTACTCTAAGCTCTAAGCACCAGTCATGCTTAGAGCTGGTTTCTATCACAGTCCTTACTACACTCAGCACCTTAAGCTTAAATGTCACATGTTTACAGACACATTTTTTATATAATTCATTGTATATATGCATCTCTCAAATGCTGCTAAACTGTACATATTTATATCACAGTATTTCATAACTCCTTCACTTGCTGCTAATTGTATATAGTGAAATTCTTTGTATTATACTTTGTATTATGACTCATTTTATATGCTACTAAAACTAGAGTTGCCAAACAGTTTTTCATTGTTCCTGCAACAGTGACAATAAAGATCTCTTATCTTATCTTATCTTAGTACATATCAAGTTAAGGAACTACAGTACTGTAAACTGTCCCTGATATAATTTTTAGCAAAGTTGTTTCCCAGGCGCAGGAGCGTCTGGACAAAGACAGAGTGAGAGGAGACATGAAAGTGATTTTCTCTCTGCACTTCTAATTACTTGTCTTCCTCTATCTCCAAAAATAAATTCATATTTCATAAGGCGTCTTTGCCTCAGCACACCGCAACCATGCCAAACTCTTTGTGTTCCATCCAGTGTCATTTTGATCATGGATATTTAGCAAAGGGAGATGGAAAAAAAGAGTATATCTCCCAATTATCTGTGCTGACGGTCTTTGCAGAGCTGTTGACCTCAACCTTCTTGTATCTTAGTAATTTAATTTAACCCTGGCTGTGTGTTGTATGTGCTAATTAGAAACCATTTCAAAGAGAAACTCACCAGGAGCTCCGGAGAGAAAAGGGACAGAGAGAATAAAGAGAGACAGAGAGAAACACTTCCGCATAAGAAGATGTAATAGCTGTGAGTGTTTTGAAAGAATATCTGAAATGCTTCAATAGCTTCATGGCGGAACTAAAATGAAAAAAGATTAGGAGAAAAAAAGATAGCAATCGTCTTTCTAGTCATGTTGGAAAAAAAAGTTGACCTACCCTTTTTATTACAATGACCTCAGTTTGTTGATCATCATCGGGCAAGCATCCATTAGAATAACTGAAAATATTTTTTTTTAAGTTTTTTTTTTCCAACAGGAAAACTGTACTCTTTCCTCATATAACTCAATGGTACTAGTCTAAAATGGTAGGTAAATTGTTTAATAGAGGGTAAACTCGTTTTAAGTATGCTTTGGTTGAGGTGCAGATAAAGCAGAGAGGATTTAAAAATGTGAAGCAGAGTGGGAGGGTGTTCTTCTTATCCAAATCCATTACTGGAGTCTGCAGAGCTGAGAAGGTCCCATCTCCAATTAGCTGTTTCATCTCCAAGTGGAAATGTGACTATAGGGAGACGCTGCCCGGCAACATTACCTCCTCTCCAATAAGTTACAGCTATCGGGAATGAAACTGCTTGTGTGTGTGCCTGAATTCTCAGCACAGCACTGCTGGTTGTCAGATTGTCCCATTAATAAGCCTTGGCCTTTATTACCACTTAGCAAACTCTATGTGTATGTGTGTCTTTGTGCCAAATGTGCTTCTGATGCTGCCTCCCTAAAAGTGAAATCAGACTGTGTGTGTGTGCGCATCTCACATGTTCCTGTTCTCGTAGCCGTCAGCGTGTCAGATTACTTTTTAAGGCGGATTGCCAAATACATGACTTCACATTTTCAGTGTCGCTTTGAAGTTTTTGAGTGTCTTTTTGCATCACCTACTGTAAGACTGTGTGTGTGTGTGTGTTTGTGTGCCAGCATGTTTGCATGAATTATTTACTTATATATTTATTTTGCAGCATGGCGTGTACTTTGTTTGCAGGGATTACAGACGGTGGGAGCTCAAGCCTCTTAGCCCCTCACAGACTGCCACAGCTGCCTGCCACTTCTAATGACACTTCAGACTAAGACTGGCTAAGTCCATAGGTAGATTTATTAGTTTAGAGAATGCTTGAATGCATACAGCCTCTTTTTGTATGAGTGTGAGTGTGCGTACTGTATGTGTGAGAGTGAGAGATTGCCTTGCTCAGGCAGCTCTGACAGGCCTGTAAAATTTAAGTTAGAGGGATGGTGTACATGGGGAACATAAATGTCTGCTTTGGCATCGACACGTCCTGACACAATGCGTCAGCATTCAGACAACTCCATTGCCTAATGAAGGACGCAAATGTAAATCTCTCTCTCTTTTTCTCTCTCTGATGACTTGAGCTAGTTTCATATAATAATGACATTTAATCGTGTGCCATTGTTGATTTGACAAGGCCTCCCTTGGGTTCCGTTACCACACTTTGTATTCTTAGTGTGCGGAGACGTGTGTGTCCTTCACAAAAAACAAAATCTTTGTGCTATCTGTCTTATTTAACTTTTTTATGCAGAGAAACACACAATAAAGCCAGATGAGCAGCACAGATGGATATTTGGAATCATTTCTTGCTCAATTTGTTTGCAGTGGCAGGTGTGAAGGTCAAGAGGATTCTGGGAAGGAGGAGGACACATGACTGTGTACTTGCTGGCACTAACACAGCTGATTCCTTTGCTGGCCTTGCAAGCAGTGATGTAGAGTTTTATAAAAAAAAAAAGGTGGGACGTATTTGACACCCACTCTGGTCAGAAAACTGAGGACATTCCGTGGGAATGAAGGAAAGTCTGTTTTAAATATTTTTGTCAGCCTGATTAGCAGGTTAATAGTGTACTTGTGCTTTGAGCTGGATGCTGGTGAGCCAACATAACAAATGTTAGCAGTGCATAGCTGTTGGATGTTATGCTAATATTTATTTGTTAGCTTGTTATCATATGTTAAGTATTATGTTAACATACATATTTAGCCACATTTTTAAAAGGCTGGTATATTAACATGCTGACTATATGCATAATAATCAGTGTTTTGTACATGCTAGGAGTGCTAACATGCTAACATTTAGCTTTTATAGATGTCATGGTTGTTGTTATGAATATTTGGCTTAAGGATATGTCTTTTTTTCATTTTAGGGATAACAATTGTTTTTCAAGATATTACAAAGTTTAATATCTGATTATATAAAACTATATATAAATAGTTTATTTGAAAAAAATAAAATAAAACATGAACAGATATTTATTTTCTACATAAACAAATACTATAATGAACATGTTCTAATAGACTCCTGAACTTTATTAAAGACAATATTGTTTGTGGCTTTAACTGAAAGTAAGAACACTACTGCAATATTCATGGATAAATATACACTACTCACAAAAAGTTAGGGATATTCGGCTTTCGGGTGAAATTTCAGGATGATGTGTGACTTAATGTGACCTTCCCTAAACTTTTGAATGCACATGTCCAACTGTTCAATGTTTCAGTACTTTTTACACAACTTG
>JAUMHL010000016.1:14133497-14154248 GCA_032362345.1 Sandelia bainsii | reverse complement strand
GCCATCTCTAACTATAAGCTTTATCAAAAAGGAAAGTTTTAAGTCTAGTCTTAAAGGTAGAGAGGGTGTCTGCCTCCTAAACCTGGATTGGGAGCTGGTTCCACAGGAGAGGAGCTTGATAGCTAAAGGCTCTGTCTCCCAGTCTACATTTGTAAAGTCTAGGAACCACAAGTAGACCAGCACTCTGACGAAGTGCTCTGCTGGGATAGTAAGGTTCTATGAGGTCTGATATGATGGAGCCTGATTATTTAGTGCTTTATAAGTGAGGAGAAGGATTTTAAACTCTATTCTAGGTTTTACAGGGAGCCAATGGAGAGAAGCTAATGTAGGAGAAAAATGATCTCTCTTGCCAATTCTAGTCAGAACTCTGGCTGCAGCAGTGACATCAGAGTAGTGAAGCACAATTTCACGTCCTTTGTTTTAAACTGCTATTGCTCTCAAGTTCTGCCAGATTGGATGGGAACTGTCTGTGAAGTGCAGTATAATCTTTAGGTCTCTCCACACATGTTGTTTTTGTTTGTGTATAGTTTTGTGAATGTTCAGTATAAATGATGTTGATGTTTCTGGTTAGACTTTGGGTGATTTGGATGTTGTTGAGCCTTTTGATTTTTCAAGGAGGACAAACTCCATGATGCCTCTGTTAGTATAAAGTTGATTAACAGTAAAATGACTCAACCAAGTGAAGGTTTATTGCAAACTCAAGAAGACATAGCTCTAATTGATGTTAATTTTTTCCCTTGTATGATAATTTGCACTGAGTAATGAGACCATAATCTGTGCAACACCTAATGCTTTTGCTGAGCTCTACAAAGAATTTCTTGGACTTCCTATTTTGGTTGTCCAATGTCAAATTAGCTCAATTTGCCAAAGTTTCAATCAGGTTCTAAATTGAAGTAAACAAGATACACCTGACTGCAACTTTTTGAAAAAAAAAAGAAGTCTTAAATGTGTTTTAACTTTTACAGTTTTTGGTTATTTATTTTGATATGAATAGACAGTTTTTTCTGCTTTAAAACGATTCTATATCGACAGTAAATGTTGCCGTTAAACAAAAATCCACATTGGCTTAACCTTAATGTACATAGTTTCCAACTTGTGCACTCTCACACCTTGGTCTCCTATAGTCCATGCAGCACCTCTCCAGACTGTGGATGGCTGACAGGCGTTGGATGCAGATATGTGTTTATTTAAGCACTGGGAGGGAGTCAATAGTCTCTTAATGTTGGCCTCCTGATCTGCTGTTTGAGCAAACACAAACTGTCGACTCTGTCAGGGGAGATAAGATGAACACAGAGAACAACCGAGCACTCCCCATGATTGACTGACATTTTAGAGAGAGTACAGTATGTGCCTGTGTGTGTGTGCGTGTGTTGAGAGAGCAAAAGTGATGTTGAAGAGGAAGGGAGGGAACGCGTGGAAGGAAAGACGAAAGATGAAAATGTACTTTTTCCACATATGAACAAGTATGCTAGAAGAGTTCTTCATCTCCTCTCCTCGCCCCTCTACACTCTATCTTTCCATCCGTGTCCTCTAAAATCTTTCCTCTCTCATCCTACCATCCTTCAGATTTTACTTTGTCCTCTTCTTCCTTTTGTCCTTCTCTTCCTCTCCTTTTTCTTTCCTACTCCTCACCTCCTTTCCTTTACTCTCTTCTCCTGCTGTTGCTTATTCTCCTTGTCCTTTTTCTCGGATTTTTGTTTCTTATTTTCCCTTTTCTTCTTCTTTTTTGTTCTACACCGCTTTTTGAGTCCTCATTTTCCTTTTCCTTGTCTACTTCATTGTCTCGGTCATCTTCTTTTTTTCCTTCATTCCATCTCTTCTTTTACCACTCCTGTTACCACTTCTCATTATCTCCTCTATTTATTCTGCTTCCTATTCTCTCCTTCTCTGCTCTTCTTGTCTTTATTTTCATATTGTCTTATTTTTCCTTCTTCTGCCCATTTTCTCCTCCTCCTCCACCTTCTTCTCATGCTCGTACTGTCTCTCTTCTCCTCTCCTCTCCTCTCAAGTAATCATTACTGAGAGCTATGTTGATGTTGAGGCTTATATAAAACTCCTGTGTGAGTGGATGAGATCAGAGCAGCCAGGCGGTGAGAACAGACTATCCGACACATTGCGCTTAACATGCATCAAATGAAATAAACAGCGTCTACCCTTCTGCCTCTTCAGCCAATCAGCTCATGCACAAAAAAGTCTAGAAAAATCCCCCCTCTAGACATTATTCTCCATCAGGTTTACCTCTGTGACTCCTCACGCTACAGCATCCCTTTATAAACATCATTTATATGGTGTACAACCATGCAGAGGTCAAGTTTGGATACTGACCCTTTACCTCATTAAAAAAACATTCACAAGAGAAAAGAAAGTGATGAAAAAGTCACAGCCATTTTTCCATGAGCCTGTTATGTGTAAGTTTAACAGTTCATTGGTGTTTAGGGCTGAGGAGGCGGCAAAGGCCAGCAACAACTCCAGCATGCACCAACATAATTGCCATGAAAATATATGCGCATGTGGTGTACCTGAAGTTTTCGTTTGCCAAAATTAACTTAATTAGATTTAATTCTGAACATGACACCAGTGGCAGACTTTTCTTCCACATGTCACAGGCAATTTTAGGAGTAATGACTAAGAAGAACTGCTTGTCTCATTTGAAAGTATGGTAGCAGCATGTCTTGCTCGGTGCTGGAGACTAATTGCTAGCTCATGGCAGCTCTCGACTTTATTCAGCTCTGTATGTCTGGTAATTTCAGCTCGTCATCACTATTCAGGTAAAAGTGGTTCTCTTCATCCCTGTCTCAAGGCCTCACTGGCTCTGTTTCTTTATCTTTTCTTCTTTTTCAAAAGTCACAGCTATCTCAGGAAATGCAATTACGGTTTCTTTGCGTTCACTTTCTATTTGTCAAACAAATCATAGAGAACAGCTACTTCACAAACAATGCATAGCCACACACATGGCATGCTGAGCCCCGGATAGACTAATCATGTTCACTTGCTGTAGCTTGATGAGGTGTGTGTTACATGCGTGGGTAGGTACATGTACTGTTTTGACAATGTAGTTAAAGTGTGTATGTGTGTGTTTTTTTTCCCTGCTTGGGCAAATGTGCGTGCAATTTCCTGGCACCTAGTTGACAGGAAGTGGAACAGTTGTTGGAGTAGAGACATTTTTTGATGCGGATGTCTAACTGTAGATGAGACACTTCTGCCTATTCGACATGGAACTGTCATTCCCTCATTGTCAGCAGCCCTGTTTCTTT
The DNA here is from genome assembly GCA_032362345.1 of Sandelia bainsii. Lineage (NCBI taxonomy): Eukaryota > Metazoa > Chordata > Actinopteri > Anabantiformes > Anabantidae > Sandelia > Sandelia bainsii. Next base: position 14,150,994 of record JAUMHL010000016.1, on the reverse strand, counting down.
CTTCCTGCTTTTCATGACATCTCTTTTTTTTTTTTTTTTACCATTCGTGCTATCACTTCGGCTGCATACCTGTTTCAGCTAATGAGCAGTGTTTAGACGAAGGGAGAACTTTCTTTTTATCCCATTCTTTGTCTCCGTTTCTTCTCCAACTCTGTTTTGGGAGCGATCCAACAAGGTCTTGCGCCTTTGGTTCATCTGCCACCAGTATTCTCCAGTTTAATGATCCACTCTGGGACTGAGGCTTCTGAAAGTGCTAAAAAACATTAGTGAAGCTGCAGGGCTCCTGGGCCTGTCGCCGTCTGATTGTACCTGAGCTTGAGTGTGCCATCTGAGACTTAGTGGTATCAGGTGAGCCGCATCAACTCCTGTACTAGTGGCATTAGATTAACAATCACATAGGGAAGCAGGCTGACTGACGAGGGAGATGGAGCGAAGTGAAAGTGAGGGAGAGTAGAGGAGAAAGGAAAAGAAATGGGTTGGTGGAATAAGTAGAGAGAGTTTGAAAAGACTGCTACCTACACAGTTTTGTGAAATCATAAACTAAATACTGCTGTGAGAGTAATTAAAACCAATTAAGCCCGTTAAGGATAGTTTTGACATTTGAATTGCCTGTCTTTGGATTGCGAAGGTCTCGTAATTTCACTTTTGCTACATGTCTACATGTTTTTAACTACACTACAGAGGTTTAAGTAAATGAATATTACTTTAAAAATGTACAGACTGTAAAATCCCTTCTGGCAAGTTTGTGATTTGTTGTAGTGGAATATATAAATAAACTGTTACTTGGTTGATCTTAAAATAGTAAGGCTTTAAAATTAAATTCAAGCAAATCTGCAAAATATTGACTATCCAGTAGGAGTAATATACACTAATTTATTTTAAAGGTATTTGAATCGACTCCCAGTATTCATATATACACCTATCTGCTGTGAGGAAAGGGCCTCTTTTGTGTTCAGAACCAGTCAGTAAGGTGGTAGCAGTGCTCCCGGTCCATTGTAACAGTATCTGTAACTTAACACAAAGTTCTCTATGAGTGCAGTGTAGTCTATACCTTCATGTATCACCTTTTTTAACTCTTCTGTCAAGCTAGTGTTAGTACGTGGAAATGGGCAACAAAGAAATTTGCTTGGTCATTCATATGTCCAGTCTGACCAAGATGTGTCCTCTTATTATTACAGTTTTTGTTTTAACAACATGTCACTGACTTTGACTGTCCTATTGACCACTTTTGTTAGGAGTAATCTCTTTTAACAACTAGTCAACTGAAGATTTGTATGACTATTGATGTTCCCCATAGCGTCAGGTAAATTTCCCCTTGACCAACATACTATGTCAAGTGGCTTCTCATTTTAGGTGTTATGAAGATGATCACCTACATTTCCATTATTTTATGTACTGTAATATGTCATGTTAGAATATCTTACTCAGGTTGTTTTTTATATTTATTATGCCCCATTTTTTTGAGTAAAAAGCCAACTTGGCACTCAGTATTTTCTGAGCAGGATATTTATGCCCCCAGGAGACACCCAGGACAAACTTGGTACGACTACTACTGGTAAGTCTGTTTCAGCATAATGAGTCTTTTTGTTAATTTTGTTGTACGTTCATTGTTAGGTCTAGTGAACAGCTTTAAGGTGCCATGAATAGGTCCTTATACTTACATTGTGATTTAACATTTAAAGGACAAAACCTGTGCTCCATAGTGAACTTGATATTGTATTCTTGTGTATTATTGCTTTTGTCATGCTCTATTTTGTTTAACCCTTAAGTATATATATCCCCGCTAAGCATGTCTCAAATCTATAGTTTATTTTTTGTGGCCTGAATGATTCATTCTCTATCTAGTTCCAGCCACCTGTTGATTTCGCTCATCTGTAACACATTTTGTAAAGTACAATTGACTTATGCAGCCATGTAGCTCAAACTTAAAGAGTGTAGCTTATGTTTAGGTTTGGGACTGCCCTTACAAAAGTATCAGGGCCCAGATTATTCTTAATGTATTTCTTATCTAAACAAAGAGGGAAACAAAATGTGGATTGTGAGTATGTAGCATGGCATGCTATTAAAACAAGTTTGTTCACTTGTCAATGAAAGCTGTCTGCGTAATGTATTAAGCGTCCATGGATGTAAACATTGGGGTGTAGTGATATCAGACATGTAGCTTGTCATGCTGCAACAGACAGCTGTACTTTAGAGTGAGCGGTAATGTGTGGAAGAACAGACAGAGCTTTCCCCCTTGAGGACGATTTTCAATGGATTTGAGTTCCTGAGAAGTCTGCCGTGTGTGTGTGTGTTTGTATGTATGAGCTCTTACAGACAGGGCCTAGTGGATGTGTGAGGCAGTGTGTGTTGTGTAGGTGGAACCTTCTGGAGTGTTGGAGGAAAACCCATAGGAGGCGATGATATCACTGGGCAACAGGCAACTGTGCCTTCCAGGGCTTATTCATCCTCACTAATAATTTCAGTTATCCTTCTCTTTTCCCATGTTTTTTTATTGATTCTTCTCTTCCTTGTTACTTTCTGTTGTCTCTTGCTGTCTTTTGTTATACTGTCCTTTTTTACTTAATTCCCCTTTCTACTCATAAGTCTTCTGTCCCACCATGATCCTTTTCATTTCTACTTCCCCTTTCCTGATATTCTCTCTCCTTCAATCCATCTCCCTCATCTGTCTTGTCTCCGCTTTCTTTGTTTATATAAATTTTGAGATATGGATATGGACAGTTTGTTGTACTTCTTAGGTAGGGCTGGGCGATATATCGATAGTTTAAAATTATCAATAAAATTCTAAATTAGATATAAAATGAGATGCTATCGTAAATCTCGAAAGAGCTCTTTTGCTTCTTTCCTCTTTTGTTGTCCGACAACTCAAAGACAGCCCCGCCCACTGCGCTCCCCCTCTGAACACAACTCACAGCCCGCCCCTTCACACCGCTTCAACAGAGCAGCATGGAGAAGGAGGAAAGCAGCAGGGGCGGTGAGGAGGAGAGGAGTAGGTTGGTATATGTAGAAGCAGTGTCTCAATCATCTGGAGGTAGTTCGGATTCCAAGCATCAGATGAGCAGCAGAATAATGTGTTTTGTAGAGATTGCAGAAAACAAGTTCCAACTAAAGTTTCGAGCACTTCAAATCTTTTTCCTCATTTACAACAGCGCCATAAGGCGCAGTACGAAGAGTGTGGTAAACTGCGTTCTGCCACTGCGGCCATGAAGCCGCCTCAACCCCCTGCCCCGAAACAAACCACGCTACAAAACTCTTACACTCATGAAAAAGCGAGAAGTGGAACGACCAAAGCAGTAGCTTATCATATCGCTAAAGACATGGTCGCTAACTTAACAGTGGAACAACACGGCTTTATATGGTGCATAAAAGGGCACTTTTAGGGCACTCTTTTTTTTAACAACTCTTAATTGATTAATCAGCAATGCAGCTTTTTTTTTGCAAAACCAAAAACCAAATTTGTCTAAACTGCCAATAATTTGTCATATGTTAATAAAATACCTATGCCATTTGGAACATATACATTTGCCCCATAGTTGTCTTTTTGTTATTACTTTATGGGATCAAAAAATATCGAGATATATATCGTATTTCGCCATTCAGCTTAAAAATATCGAGATTGGTCCATATCACCCAGCCCTATTCTTAGGTAACCATTTTTTCATCATGCCTTTCTGCAGTTCCGATATCTGGCTAACTTCTCTATCTGCTGCCTCAGTCTTGGCTTTCAACCTCTTTGCTCCATGGAGGATACTGCTCCGTATAGCTAATGTTCATCTTCTAGCCAAGCATCTCAAAAGTCACTGCTGCTGTGGTGCAAATCAGCTTGTCCTTCTCAGTGATGGTTGCAGTAGTGATTGCCCATAATGTTGCATTTTCATCTTCTAGTAGACCAGTGGTTCCCAAACCTGGTCCTCAAGCCCCCCTCGCCCTGCTTGTTTTCCAGCTGTCTCTGCCCAACCCACAGCTGATTACCTCAGTCACTCAGAAGCACTGTTGTTTTTTGCAGATATTTAACCACTGAGCTGCTAGTTCTTTAGATGTTAGTCTAGGTGTGGGGTTTCAAAGTATCCATAGGTCCTACATCCTCTGCATGTAATCCCATTCACTGGAGTTACTTGTGTAGTCACATTCCAGTCGTTCCCTATTCTGAGCTCTTGTCCATGAATGTCTTGTTCTTGTTCCAGTAGCCCACATATTTCCAGACTGTTCTGGTTCTCTAACATCAGGCAATAACCTTGTTGAGCTGGACTAACTCTGTTTGTGTCTCTGTCATATCAGAGGTAGGCAGAGTTAATTGTAAGGAGGTTTTGCCTAAGGACCTTTTACAGGCATTGGCATCTATCCCATTAATATTACAGACAACATTTTTTGAATTGATCTGAAAAAAACAATGAATGAATAAGACTGCCTTATGGCATATTGGACTTACAGGACCCTGTTATTTCAGGTATGTATTATACTGGATTAGTCATCTAGTGTTATGTAAACAGCTTCTCAATTGACATTCACTATACATAAAGTGCTTATACCATGTAAGAGTTTATCCGTATCACTCACTCCTACTCATCGGACCATTTTTATTTTGTGTGAACTTCTTTATAAAAGAAACCTGCAGCTCTCAGTGCAGCTGTAAATACATAACGCATTGTCCACATTGGTTTTGAGTATAGTTACTGGGTCATGTCTTCCACAAGCTTGTCTGCTCAGCAACATTCACTTTATTCAGGTTTCCTGCCACTCTTTTGCCTTCAATCTCCCCTGCTGCCTTGGTGTGTGTGTGTGTGTTTGTGCATGTTTTACCGTGGCAGGCAGGCAGGCAACAGGCAGGCAGATGTCTGACAATATTCTGACGTTCAGTCCTGCTGTCTGCCTATGACTCAAGGATAGTCCACATGCACACAAACACTCACACATACACACACACACTCTGGTGCTTGTTCCCTGTCCCAACGGGCCTAATTGGCCCAGCCTGCTTAGTACAGCATAATTATTTAGCACTTCTGACAAAAATATTCTGTCTGTGTGCGTGTGTGCTTGAGCGCACGCACAGTAAAGGTTCCCAGTGACACTTAAAGAAGTCCCTCGAGAGCTTGATGTCGACTCATGCTTTGACACATCTGTCGCTAGCTGAGGGAGGAATACCTTTCTGGGTCCAGAAAATTTCACTCACTCACTCGCTCACACACACACACACACACACACACACACCATACTAAAAGAGAAAAAAAGAAAGATATGGAGGGAAAAAAAGTTTTTCTTTAACGCCTATCACAAACTCACACCGCACAGCCGTGATTATGTTTTCCTCAGACGACTTATCAAAAATAATTCTTCACTCTCTCCTTTTCTTCCAGCCTCCAGATTGATTGCTTTGCCTTCCCTCAGTAACAAACTAAACCCAGTGTGTTTGGCTCAGTGCCAGGCTACTGGAACAGTGGCCCCCTGCTAGAAAGAAATCAGAACTGCAGCGTTGGCGTGTCCCCCCCACCCACAATCCCTCCCACACCGACTCCCCTCCATCGCTTTCTGTCTCTCCACCCCAATCATTACTCCAATCAGCCGCCCAGCACTATAGAATGATAATTCCCTTTTCCTGTGGCGATTCGTTGCATTAGTCATCAGGCAGTTTGTTTAGAATAATGGCCTAACCTTACGCCTGCCATGATTTGTGTTTGCATCTGGTAGGTTGCTGCTACCTTGCCTGCCCACTGTCCAGGGGTCTTGAGCCATCAACAATATGTGTTCATGGTCATAAAATACCATATTAACAATGTTTGTTTTTCTGTCAGGTGGTCATCAAGCAAAAAAACCCGACATATTTTCTCTTAAACCTTCTTTCGTTAATTTCTGACCACCTGGTGGCAGAAAAACATCAGAATGATCTGATAGATAAACAAACTATCATAGTTGCCTACCAGCTTATCTATGAAAACAGAGAGTAACATTTTCATAAACTTGGAGGCATGTTTCTGTCCCCTTTCCTTTCGGCTCCATTTTGGAACACCTCCTAAAAAATATCTGGCTCTTATTCTCTCTACTAGCTAGTCCCTGACTTTCTGTTTGCCACTTGGTGCTGGGCAGCTAGCAGACATTGTTTATTGGAGCTTACTTGCTGAAAGCAGCCACTGGAAAAAAATGTTAATGAGAACAGTGACACTCACCCATACAGTAAATGCACCGTAAAATCAACACAAAGAACGGGAGCACCGGTGTGTTTTAAGATTTTGAACACGTCTATCAGGGTTTAGCTACACAGAGAATACCTGTTTCTGGGATCAACTCATTGTTGGGTTTAGTCTTAGTCTTTTTTAGTGTTACAAGAGAATAATAAATATTTAAAATATCACCAAGCATATCCTAGTAGTATGAAGACATAGTTTCCCACAGTGTATTATAGTGGAGGTGTTCTTTTTCAGATTTTATAAGGGCATCTCCACTGTGCTACTGTATGCTGCATAACATAAGGAGAGCTCAAGCCACACAGAAAATTAACTCACACAGAAGTGAAATCATGCAAAAGCTACAAATTTAATCAGTTAGACAGCTGTTTTTATATGATATGGTAATTAAATTGATCAAAATATACAATGCCATAGGATCTGTTTCAGCTAATCGGGGACTTTGTTTGATCCCATTGTACATTCGTAATGGCACAAATAACACAATAATAATGATGGAGCATCTAGAGTCATCTTTATGAAGTTGTTTCATCTCATTAATGTTGGCTTGGACTATAAATGTTATCAACAAGATACCCACACTTGTAGATGGTTATAAATTTCATTTTATGTATGTCTTTCTTTAAAGAAATTTCTAAATATGTTGTAGATAATAATAATAATGATTAATACTTTATTGATCCCCTTGGGGAAATTCTTTGTGGACAGGCTGCCCCATTACGTGCCAAGGGTTCGGGGTTCAGAGTCTTGTCCATGGACACGACATGTGGCCAGGAATCAGGGAGGGACCGAGAAGTGAACCACCAACCCAGGGACTCATAGACAATTGACAATTGCCTACTGTCCTACCTACTGCGCCCCTGTCAAATTGTTCTGAACGTCCTTTTACACATGAAGGCAGGCCAGCTTATTTACACAGAAAAATGTATGTGCACTCAGAAGGACAAATGTGCATATGTCTGGAAAAAGTGTGAAAGAAAATCTCAAAGTGCTGTCACAAGCTCTAAATACCTGCTATATGCAGCTGCTGTTGCTCACTTTAAAACTTTGATGAAGTTTTTTTTCCCTCATGTTTGGTTCTCCATCTGCTTGGCTTGTAAAACTGAAAAATACTTTGAGTTTTTCTCCTCTATTTCCCCCTCGATACCTGAGATTTATTTTCTTTTTTTCTCTTTTTCTACTTCCTTGTCGTTATGTTTTCTGTCTTAAAGCAGGCGCGCCGAGTCAAGCAATACACCGTGTTTGGATGTGTTCTGACACCTCGTCTTCACAAAGCCTGATTTCCCAGGGGGAAATGGGCGTTTGGCATGTTTACATTTTGCTCCCATTTCTGTGTCGCATCAAAAACCTTCCCTCTACTTTCGTTTTCCCACCACGCTGAAAACCAGACATTCACAGACGAATAAAGATGCTGACCCCTCTCTTACACCTTAAGCAAAAGGAAAATACTTGTGATCAGACAAACAAGAATTGCCATGAGAGACAATAGAAACCCCAATTCACCCACTGGAGGTTACAGGCCATGCCATGTGTGTTTAGGCATGTGCATAAGTGTGTGTTTGCTTGAGGGATTTCTACTCATTGGTCCCCCCTTAAAATGCAAAGAAGTATGTTTAGTTGTGTGGAAGATGGATGCTTTTGGTGCTTAAACATGTCCTCTGAGGTTACAAACTTTTAAACTTTTAAAAGTTTGTCTCCAGGGCCCACTCCAGCTTCTCCTCGGGTAATACGAATGGGGAAAGTGAAACGTCAAACATCATTGCAGCCTTGTCTTGGGTTGTGATATCAGTCAGGTAGGTGAGATGGAAGGTGAAGCGCTGACAAGAAAAACAGACAGAAACGTGCTCGTCAGCTCTCGACTCGCTCTACTCTTCACTCAGTATGTAATTTTTGACAGGGTGCCCCATTTTAACAAGCTGACCAAAGTCTCTCCTTATCCAGTTGTCCAAATCCGTTTAGAAATTTTTTTAACTTCAGATATATTACTCATGGTTTTAACTGTGTTTGCCTGGATTTTGATTCATAATAGTCATAGGTTAGTAACATTAACACCGACCAAGTAAAGTAAATTTGGGGCGGCATGATAGCTCAATGGGTAGAGCAGTCATCTTCCAACTCAAGGGTGAGAGGTTCGTTTCCCAGTCCCGGCAGGCTACATGTCAAGGTGTCCTTGGACACGACACCCATACCCTGACCCTTGGCGCCTCACAGGGGTAGCCTGTCCACAAAGAATTTCCCCAAGGGGATCAATAAAGTATCAGTTATTATTATTAAAGCAATTGAAATATTTGATAACTTGAAGCTACAATAGGGAACTTAAGCTAGCTTTAGCATGAGATGTGAAGTCAAGCCACTCAGCTCCATCCAGCACTCTCTCTGTGCTCTGCTATACTCTTTATATCAACTGCTACACTAGTCATTGTCAAATTACAATAAAGATGAAGAAGCTGCAAAATTTAACAGTCAAGTAAAGTTTATTTAAAATTCTCTCATGGGTTAGAGGGGCGAACCTCACTCAAAAACATTTAGCTTTAGCTTTTGCACAGGAAACATAAAGCTGTTGGTTGAACTTAAAGCACTTATAAACTTCACAGTTTTAAGTTTGTAAAGTGAGGTTTAACATAAGATTAACTTTGCATTGTAGCTCTCTGTGTCACTTTACTGTAGTTCTATTCCATCCAGTGCTGTTATCTCCTCGCTTTTCCCTTGCACTGTGATGTGCCCTGTCTTTCTCTGTCATCCTGTCTTCACCTTAGATATCATAAAATATTTTGATATTTCATCCTCTTCCATCTGAGCTCTTCTCCTTTTAGACATGTACATGACTATGCCTGGAATTAGCCTGGTACCATTTACTATATATTGGTCTGAAGATAAATCCTATTCCCCATCTCACCCACAGAATGTATGAGTACATATGTATGTATAGCGTGTATAAGTGTGATCAAGCCACTGAAGTGAAGCGAGGGAGAAGTGGGCTGTCAGCCTGATTGTACCTCTGGATTGGCTGATCAGTTGCCTGGAAGCTTGGATATTACACAGCACAGCTCATCTTGGGGATGACTTTAACCTCAGCATGTGCAAAAGGCTGTGTGTGTGTGTGTGTGTGTGTGTGTGTGTGTGTTTTAAACTGCCTATCATGCAATTATACCACTGTTCAGTATCATCAATGCCAAAAGTTTACCATGAAACTCTTACAGCAGGACACTGAAAACATTAAAATTTCTACAGATAGACATAAAATGTTTTTGTTTTGTTTTTCCCGATGAGTTAAGAGTTATAACTGATAAACTATGAGAAATATGTTTTGTTGTTTAGGTTGGGTCACTGAAAATGCCTCAAAGTAGTATCTAAGTAAAGTACTTGTGCAGTTACTGTCATCTGCCACCAGTTAGACCACCTCTGCTCTTATAGTATTGATCAGTACAATAACCCTACAATCTGTCAAACCATGTCCTCCATCATTTCATAGGTGCACAATACTGACAGCATGATGTCTGAGATTTCAATAAAAGGCTAATATAATGATACAGTATATTGACAAACCAAATATTACCCTCCTCTCCGGGTTTCTTTTCTTTCATCCACCATCAGTAAAATGCTCTCCTTCTCTCATTACCCTTTATTCCTGCAGATTTATTTCATTCCTCCTCTGCTTCCTTTCCTCTCTCTGTCACCCCCTCTAATTTGAAGTGCAATAGTTTCCCTCTGGCATGAAAATATTGCGTCATTCATCATGTCTCTCTAATTCGTCTTAGATATCCTCCACCCCTCCACCTCTAAACCCCCACCCAGCCACCCACCCACCCACCCTCCTCCCTCCTCCAATCACCCACCACCCTGCTCCACCACTTAGCTGTGATATTGCCCAACGAATACAAGGCGAGTCATATCCATCCGTGCAGTGATTTTTGATACATTTGAACAGACATACAGTTCAGTAATGTGCTATCACTCTCTCTCTGCTTCTCACCTTTTTTCCTCACATGCACACACTCACACACATACTCACACTGACTGTATGCTCTGGCCAGTGTCTGGCCCGTCTCATTGTGAAGCGATGGGTGTGGGCCATTTTTGCGGCTCAATGCTCAGTGCTAAGCTGTTTGCTGCGGTGACTGGCCAGAGGTGTATTGGGCTAAATTGAACTGGCTGCTGATTAGATGGCTACCTACTGATAAGGCCGGTGTGGAATTTCAGCCTCAGCTTGTGCGTCCCGGAGAGTCGAAATGTAGCTGCGGGCTCACTGCCGAGTAAGTTTGCTGAGAAAATATTGTAGATCATTGTTGAGATGGCGCCTTGCCATCTTCGGACAAAGTTTCAAGAGCCCTTCTGTCCATTCAGATTCCTTCCACTTCTTCGCTGTCATCTTAATGAAAAGCCATAGCTCATAATTGTCTCAGTGAATCTCTTCACAGGGATAAATCTCATCATCAGTCTACATAATTTATTCTCAGTCTCTTGGCTTTATCCTTTTACTTTTCTGTCTTTCATGAAAGACCTAATCCTTTGGTCTTATTTCCTTGCCACTTAGCAAATGGACTAAGTTTTAGAGCTGCAACTGTAATTTTTCTTTTTCTACTTGACCATGTTTATATGATTGGTATTTTGATTGGTTCATTGTTTGGTCTAGATAAAAAGATCTTCAAAATGCTTGTTGTTTATTATTATTTCTTATTGCATTATATTAAATGGAGAAAAGGGTAAATATTTTCAGATGTTAGAAGCTGGATTTTTCTTTGACAGATTAGAAATGTAGAATCTTTGCTGTTCTCAAAACAGCAAATTCAAGGCTTTCATCTGTATGTAGTGGTCTTTATCATATTCGACTTGAAATGCAATTAAAAGCTAAAAAAACATTTAGTAAGTGGCCTCTTGATATAAGTTAGTTTTGTCAGAAAATGTTGCTTAAGTTGAAAAGCTTCCAGCTATGTAGGTGTATTCTCTGGAAGGCTTTTATTGTGAAAATTCTACAGGGACTTTTGGGTGGTACAGTACACTACAGTTACAGTTCAATGTCATGAAAAATTTTAATAGAATGAAGAATGAATTAGTGTATACAGTACTTCATGACTAAATTGTCATCTCTGTGGGAATATACTGTATTTTCTCTTGTTTTCCACCCAAATACCATTTTTAACATTTTTAAGCTGTAACTGATCCATTAGGGCACTAGAGCTGATCACAGCTCACACTGGATGAGAGGTGGGGTGCACCCTGGACAGGTCGCCATTCTATCACAGGGCTACACATTAAACATTCAGCATGTAAAAGTGGAAGAGCAGTGGAATAAAGATGCGACAAACAAATGTCACAGTATTTAAATGCTGAGAAAAAGGCGAAAATAAATAAACAATCAGGACTATAAGAAATTTGATATTTTTTATGTTAGTGCTTGGAGTATTTTTCATTCTATCTTTGCTAGTCTGTATGAAATCAGGCCATCCAGTTGTGTTTATATTGATGTTAGGTTTATCTACAATTCATCTGTCTCAGTCGACACTGCGGCTCAGTGTTGTTACCATTCACAGCTCTTTCTATCATTAGCCATGACAGAATAAATCTGTATTGAGCGGCGGCCTGTACCTCGTTCTTATTAAATTGTATTTGTGGTACATGGTGCTACAGCAGGCTGTCTGTGATACTGCTGACAGCAGCAGTTTAGGAGCCTGAACTCGCCATTCTGACTGCATGCTGCTATTATTGTGATCATCATTCAACTCTATTCAGGTACAATATGATGTGTTTCTTTTTTTTGTCTGCCTTTATTTTCCTGTGTTTTTTCCACTGGGTGACTTCCCTGGCTGAAAGTAAATATTCATTTACCGCAACAACATGCAGTGACACTGACACATTGGCTAACTTGGTCTGAACATTTGTGACACCCAAAGTACATGGTAGATAAAACACAATCAGACCAGAAATCATAATGTCTCTTCCTCGTCTCTGAAACTCCAGTTGTTTTTCTTACTTTCCACTCATCTCTCTTGTCGCTTTGTGTTAATCAGGTGGAGACATTCTGTTATAATCATTTATATTTCCGTCAAGTGAGAACATTTTCAGTGGGAACATCCTCATCTTACTTTGTACTCCTCTCTGTTTTACATAATCTTTTGCACATTCAGCCCACCTCAGAATTTTGTTTTGAGGTCAGTGGGAGTGACCGTCTAGTCTAACAATATAAGGGAGTTAGGTGGACACATGATGTGTTTTCTATAGCTGGAACATATGACAATGATGCCATGCCACTTAATAACACTCACATTAATTTATAACCTTTGAACAGATATTTGGACTTTCATTTGGCTCTTAAACCAACCAAATGCTTATTTTTCAGGAAGATATCACTGCAGTGCACTACACTAGTCCAATGGAGTAATTTCAGACTGCTCATAATGTATCAGGCAAGTTGGTGTACAACCTGTGTTCATTTTTCTCGCTTTATATTGAACTGTGTCCTTGTGATTCCTGGCTCTAAACAGTAACATGCTGGTTAGTAAACTATCTACTAAAACTAGAAAAATGAAGACCCAGGTTGTGCTTTAACACATTGATCAGTTGAAGAGCCTCCTTAGACCATGCTACAGTCGCTTACAGATTAGTTCGTTGAAAAGACATCTGTTGAAGCACCCTTGTGGATCAACTTGAATTAGTCAAGACAGACTCACCTGATGATAAAGATGACAGCCTGCCAACAAGATGGTGGACTTTTAACCTCAGTTGGAAGTTGTCAACATGTTCTACAAGTTAATCTCCTTGGAATGATTCTAGGTGCTATTGCCTTTACCATTGGCATCAGTACCATCGATGAAGACGGACTGTTGTGTCACCTTTGTGTGACCCAAAAAGTTGCACTGAAAGTCCGAGCCATCACATCCAAAAACAACTAGCACACACCTTCTGTGTCTGCATGAAAGGTATCATAAATAAATAAATATCCATACAAGCAGGGGATGCTAGTCTGTCTTTGTCATTCATAAATGGAAAGTAGAAGACCTAGGACTGTGGCTGTGTAAATTGCTTATTATTATATTTGCTTACTGTTTTTACACCACTCTTGCTCACAACTGTTTATAGCTTTGTCTAATGGAGAATATGTCTCATAAGAAGTTGCAAATGGAAGTGGCATTGTCAGCCCATAGTCTCTTGGTAGTGGGGAAAGAAGGAAGATCTGGATGCAAAAATTGGATAAAAAACTTCTTTTTCTCTTCTTGCACAGTGATTTGCTAAATTGAACATAAAATCTGCATGGTCTCTTTCTCCTACAATGGATACATGCTTTTTGAAAGGCAGAATTTGTCAATGGGACAGATCTTCATGTTTGTTGTAATGCATACTAATGCCGTATATGATGTGTTGCCTTTTTCAAACTGACGATGGAAATAAAAGCCCATGCGTCCTATAATGGCATGTGTTAGGCTAATCATGAGAATTAGTAACACTGACGGAGTCTAGTGGCTCGGCTGTGTGGGAGAGTGACACTGTTAGCTTAGTGCGGCTATTTCAGGGCCCTTCCATGCTAAACCATCAGCACCCACACATAGGAGTGCCAGCACTCACATGCAAAAGGAAAAAGTGTTGAACTCCATTAAAACAGAGATGCATGTACAAGCCTTTCTCTGTGTTTTAGTTAGTAGGTGAAGCTACTGTAGCTTTGTAATGCTTTGTAGACAAAAAATATGAACAACATGATTTTCATTCTTTCCCAATACTTTTAATACCAAAAACTAATTTGAATGTGTCATATTTTTCTAAATCTCTGTACCTATCATATATTGGAAAGTTATTTCTGTTAGTATATATAAAGTTATAAACATTCAGAAAACAATATGAGAACATAAAAGGACAAAAACAGACTTAAATTAATTGCTCTTTGTAATCCAACCTCTCCTGTCTCTCCTGTCTTTCTACCTCGCCCACTCGCCTCCTTACATTGCTTACATTGGTCTCACTCCAGTGGATCAATGGAAACGTGACGCCTCTGACAGGAATACTTGTAATTATCCTCCCACACTCCTCTCTCTTGAAGGTAATTGGACGGCAAGTCCCTTTTCGACGTGCTAGCCATCGCCCACGCAAGATCTGTCAATCTCCCCCAACCCCCTTCTCACCGCCATCAGTACTGAGTCCCCCTACTTTCACCAAATGGTTCAACAGGTACCTGCCACCTAGGGAACTACATGAACCAAATCTCAAATTAAATGCAGTTTAGCTGAACTGACAAGTGAGGCACAAATACATTCTGTATGCACATATAGATATAAAGCACAGTCTGGCAGTGACGTACATTTGGTTACAAAGGTGAATAATTGTTATCACTCACCAGTTATCCTCTCTCACACACTGTCAATACTGAGGACAACTGAAACACTACCAGTTTTTCTCTTCTCTTTTAGTCATTTCTGTCTCTTTCTCCCAAAATCATACATGAACTTTCTGTGCAAAAGAAATTTACCATGAGATTATCTTTTTTTGGTTAATTCTATACCTTTGTTCCCATTCATTATAAATGCACATCAATGAATACATCAGCACTTGCTCTTCTGAATCTCTTCTACATTTCCCAAAGTGTAATCTGACAAAATCAAGTTAAAAAAGCTTGAATTGTAAATTCAGCTATGGGTTATTCTGTACATAATGGCAGAGACGGCAGTGGTAAGAGAAGTTATTGATTATGAACTTAATTATTTGTGAATGCAATGGGTGTTGTGGTTTATTACATTCTGCTCTATTGATGCTACCTTCAATGGAGAGATTGGTATTATCTATCACTGGGGGTTTTCTCCCTTTGTACAACAACTGTTGAATGTCAGTGTAGGAGCAAGTCTATAAAGAACATGTTTTAGCTAATACCTAGTCATTTACAGGTTGTTACTGACACTTACACACACAATTTTATTTGGTATTTGTTCTGTTTCTAAACGAATAGTGTAAACATCTTTGATAAAATGTGATCTTTCTAGACCCTAAGTCATAAAGAAAATAAAAATACACAACTGGACAAAATAGACCTGGGAATTTCAAAATACTGGGATTATTCTAGTAAATCCATACGATAAATATCATTAGTCTGAGTGTTCTCAGAATAGCTTAAAGTTATATATATATATATATATATATATATATATGCACATATATATACTGTATACACCTATTAACTGAGCAGATCATCTTTGACCCAAGATAAATTGTTCCCAGTTGTCTTTCCAAAAAGCTGCACCAATTACACCAACTGTTCTCTGAAGAAAACTCACAGCATTGAGTCTAAGGCTGAAGATCACAAATTCATTGTTGGTCTAACGAACAAATTTATTTCCACAACTAATGGTGATAGGGAGGCATGTTAATTAAAGGCTTTGCAAATCTCTTGAACTTATTACCTACTGTCCTGCTAATGAGCAAAATGATTCCAAGTTTTAAAAAAATGAAATGTGGAGAGAAAACAGGCTTTATCTAGGAGGACATTGAAATGGCTTATAGCTCTTTCCCTACTTCACCTTTACAGAGAAATAACTCTTTTTCTTCTTCACTGCCCATATCTGTGCTGTAATGGCAAGTAATTTAAGGGAAATTAACATTTTGACATGTTTCTCAGGGGTTGAGGAAGAGTGGGGAGGAGAGGATAAGAAAAAGATGATGAGGAGGAAGTATGGAAAAGAGACGAAAAGGAGTATGAATTAGTATTTAATTCACTATGGTTGAATCTCTGAGTGCAAGGGTTAAGTGCGGTTAAGTTAAACTGTCATCTATGGTCCCATTGGCAGAGAACCCTTTACTGTAAGTGTCTAATGGATTTTAAAGCCAGCAGGGAGGGCCAAGGCAGATGGTGCACAGTCGGAAGACATCATGACCATGGAACATTAAGAACACATAATTAAAAAATAGATATTCAAGTTTGATTGTTGTCCAGATCAGCTTAAGAACATGTTGAATAGACTCAAGAATGTCCACCATTAGTCATACTAAGCACATGTCTGTCTTTATAGCCAAATTTTGCTTTAGCATGTTCCAGCCAAAATTTGTGAGTGCAGACCTAATATGGAAATCCTTGCACAAACAGCCATAAAGTTGCATCTGACAAAATATTAGGATCTCTGGAGTTTTTACCCATTTGTATTTGATGAGTTTATTTTTTATAATCAACTTCTGTGGCTCATCCCATTCTTATACAGTATGTGCAGTGGTTCTACAAAGTCCTGTTCCCCTAGAAGGCCAGAGCCTATGCATCGTAAAATATGCTCACTTGTTTTTCCTTCATTATTACATTTTACATCATTTTCATTACATTTTTTGGCACATGGCATTTCTTAGACAGCACAGTAAAGAGGGACAGTAAATGTGAGGAATGACAGGCAAAACAAAGGTTCCTAATTGTAATCACAAAGTCACAGGTTATACTACCAGGTTACAGCAAAATATGCAGTTTTGTTGTTCCTCCTATGGTACAGTAATTCCTTCTTTTCTGGGGATTTCCCTTCAGATACAATTCAGCATTATTCTTTAACTTCCAAACACTACATTTTCAGAGATTGCACTAGAACCACTGAAACAAATTTATGTCACTTCAGGGAATTGGACACGGTCCGCAAAATCGTCTCAGTTTTCAGGTTTTGGAGTGTGGCACATATCGGTGTTTTCCCTACCATTGTACAAGGGGGGCGCCCCGCCCCCCAACGGCACCACCCACCCCCCCAAAGCCGGTCAAGTTAATTTTATTTTGATTTTTATTGAAAATTGATTTCCTGTACAGCACCAGATCACTTTAGAAGTCATTTCAGGTTCCCTTTCTTATAGAACAGCTCTGTATGTTGTTCTTTTATTAAACTAACTAAACAGCCTCATGATATTTTAATCTTATGTACATGACGGCTTCATTTCTGTCTCTGTATCACGCGCGGCGGAGTTCTGCCGCGACGCGCACACACAAAGACACACGCGCACTCACACACAGGTGAACACACAGAGCGCGCGTCAGGAAATATGACTTTTAAACACACACACCGGGAGCGGCACAATTTTTTCCAATCATATTTCAACTGCAGAGCTGATATTTAGCAAACGAAACCATCTATTTCTATGACATAAGTGCATTTTCCTTGTTATGTTGTTATGTTGTAGCATTAAATAACATATTTCTACAGTCTGGAACTTTCCAGCTGTATATAGAATGATTTCTTGTGCGTTTGGAGACATCGTGTAAAAGGATCCATATAAACATTTCCACAGGGAGAACTTCTGTGCGCATTTCTGCAGATGTCCACAGCGCTAACTTTATTAATTATTCATGATTATTAATTGTCCCCAACACAGATTCGGGA
>JAUMHL010000016.1:14100978-14133397 GCA_032362345.1 Sandelia bainsii | reverse complement strand
TCAAGAAGAGTGGGATGCCATGCCTCAGCAGACAATAAGTCGACTTGTGAACAGCATGAGACGTCATTGTCAAGCTGCAATTGATGCTCAAGGTCACATGACACGTTATTGAGACATTGACATTTTTTGTTGTGGTATACTCACCACTGTTGTTGGCTTTTGTTTCAAATTTCAGTAAGTGAATAGGCAAAGATATTTCACCTTTGACACCGATTTGATTGAATCCATTAGAGGGTTTCATTTGTAGTGAAACAGCTAGAATTATTATCTGATATATTTGAAATCAATAATCTACACACTTTCAAACAGCCAATAAGAACACATCACTAAAGCTGCTTTTAAGTTTTTGACTATAGAGCAGCCAGTTGGGCCTCTTGATTTTTTTAAATTAATTAATTAATTAAAATTACACTTTGATTTCAATCTGTACTTTTGTACTTTTTACAAAATATAAAACAAGTAATGATAAAAACATTAACTTCCATAGAATATCAGGATGAAGATCTCAAATACTTTTGAAACACCCCAAGAACACCAAGAATTAAGCTTTATAGAGTTTCTGTCTTTCTTTTCCTTCTTTACCTTTGTATTCTCTCGTTCTCTTTGTCTCTCACTTTGTATCCCCAGCAGGGTTATGTGGATTAGCGCTGAAACCTAATGAAATGTAATTACCGCCTTTGTCGATAAGAATCGATCAGCTCGGGTCTCACAGACCCCTCCTCAGAGAGGGTCCCGGAGGGGCCAGTGTTGCACCCACAGCGGCTAACATGCTGCTGCCCCCTCCCCCACCGACAAGGGTTTATTTCCTGTCTGGTTGCCATGAGCAATGAGAGATAGCATTGACAGGGCAGTATGAAGTGGAGTCAGATCTGTCAGATGGTCCCTCAGCATGGCCTCACAAGGGGGAATGAGATTCCTTATCAAATCAGCCGGATTAGAGAACGAGTCTCAGGAAAAAAAACGTCAATTTCTACATCAGGTGTGAGAAGATGTGCCACGGTTTGGCATGTATGTGTGTAAGACAGTCTGTTGCTTAATTTGCCTTTTTACTCTGCTTCACTTCATGCAAACAGATATTAATATTTTGCAATCAGCTTGGTAAGTTTTATTTCTAATTATGATTTCTGTTTCAATTTTCTTTCTGTTTTCAGTTTGCTAGTTTGAGATAAGTCTCTTTCTTATTGCAATCATTCATGGTTAGGGGCTTTTATAAAAACAGCAGCTATTTTATGAAACCAATGAGAAAAGAGGTGAGTGAAACTAATTATGTACCTTACTAATTGGCAATAAAAATACACTGTTCAATATTGATTAGATAAATTTCCCCAATTTTAACATGTATTTGACTACTCATTTAGGAATGTTACAAACCACAGCTTACTGTGATTATTATTTTTAATTTCAATGATTTGCCATAGTGAAATTGGCATGTTTTCTTTTTTCATGACTTTTTCTTTTTTCTTTTCGTAACTAAATACTTGGGTTTTATCTGACTTTCTTTTTGTAACTGTAAAAACAATAAGTTAGTCCTTCGAATGGGAATACATTGGTATTTCTCTACACCAGCTCATGATTAATCCAAGTAAGAGGCAGCGTAATCAAAACCCCTGACAAATTAAAAACATATCCAACAGTTTATTTTAGAAAAACCAAACCTTAAAGCCAGTAGCAACAACTGTAATTTAGCTCACACAGCACATGGTAACACAGGGAATGGATAAGGAAAACACAAGTGTCAGGTGTAGAAATGCAATCTGAATATAAAGAGGAGAAAAAAAAATCCTACCCAGAAATCACTAGAACTGTGTATTAACAGCAGAAGAACTGGAAAGTCACTTTTCACAGAAACACATTGTTCTCTTTATGACATTTTTGCTGTAGATAACAGTAGAAAAGATAAGAGAGACAAGTCAAATAAAATAAATGTTTAATATCTGGAGTAATTCATATTTGCAATTATGTTTACAGCCATTAGGACGTTATGATTCCTTCTTTGTATCTGTCCATTTGATTGCTACCACATTTTTTTTACATTAAGGGGTGGGACTGGCATGAATTTAATCTAACAGTGATTAGTACTGAGTGTTAGATTAAGGATTAATGAGGAGATGTTTGGTTTTTGGTTTAGGCCTGCACACTATTGTGTGCTTTTTTGTTCTATGGGAAACTATCTCTGTGTGGTAAATGGCAGCAAACATGCAAAAGGTGGACAAACTGAGTTGTATCTCTCCCACACACTCGCACAAACATTACTGTAGCGGTATGGGGAAGGGGCCAAGTGTGTGGGAGAGATGGAGGGAAGGATCGATAGAGCAGCAAAAGAGTGCTGTAAACCATAAGAGAAGACAAAAGCCTCCTGTTTTCCCACAGTGCACCAGACTTTGTTAGCCTGGGAGCTACAGCGCTACCACCAACACTCTCTCACACATACAGAATCACTTGCATATAATCACCTAGCTCGACTAGAGTAATGAAGAAAAAAATAGCATGAACCCAGGAAATATCAATAAGCGTCTCTGGGAATCAACACAAACTTTAGCTGAGGTAGGAATAGTTTTATTCTCAACTTCTCTAGACCACCGTCTATGGGGGATTGATCTTTATTCCTTATTTATGTTCTATGGCACGTTGCAAAAGCTATTTTATGCTTCAAATGCCCACAGTGTTCGTCGGAGCTCAAGTATGGGGATGTTTGTAATCTGTCTTTAACCCTTATATCTTTTAGCATTGTTTCAAGTAGGGCTGTTTATTGACAAGAATCTGGCAATGTGATAAATATCACAGTACAGAGGTTATGATTCAGTGCATTGCAGTGTATTGCGATTTTATGCAAACAAAACATCTATTTAGTGTAAGGGGGTTTAAACACAACACAAAATGAACCACTGTGTGCCACAAATCTTTGGATGCAAAGTGTTAATTAAATTCAATACAATATCACAAAACACAATAGCACAATACTCTGTCAATATTGTCTCACACCACTAGTTTCAAAGGCTGTGTAACAAAAACAGCAGTCGGTAAAGGCGGGGCTGATTTTAACTACCTTATATGGCGACAGGAGGTTAATCCAGAAATGATACATCAGCATTTTATTAATGTATAAAGAAGAATCAAAATTTTAATGCCCTTATGTATGCAATCCTGAATGCAATGCTGCATTTACCAGGAGGTGCCGTGATTTGTTTCTAATCCAAACAAGGTCAACATTCAATGGCCAGTGGACCAAACACGCCAAAAACTCCATCAGGTCCCCTGGGTAACCTGGCTGGCAGTATTTTGTCTCAAATGACAAATTGAAATTATTTAGTTAAATCAGATAGTTCAACAACATTCACATATTTCTCAATAGACGGGGGCATTTTTGTTACAAGAATCAGATGCAACACCACATTTGTTGTTCATTTAAAGTTTAAAGTTTAAAAGCTTAAAAATGTCATTGTTTCCATGAGAACATACGCATTTTTAATTGTGCTAGCATAATTGCAAAAGTTTTTTTATTGATCGATTAGCCTTTTAAATTGACATTTCATTAGGAAACATAATGTGCCACTGGAATATTACAGCCACCTGACTGTGCCACACAGTCACTTTTCCGGCTTCAGTTATTTGATGTCTCATGAGTTAAGACTAAGTTTTAGAGTTAAGGTTAAAATTAGGTTTTGAGAAAGGGTGGGGTAGGGAATGCATTATGTCAATAAGTGTTGTTACATGTATAATGAAGCATGATTGTGTTTGTGTGTGTGTGTGTGTGTGTGTGGACTGAAATGCTTTGCTGATGATGCGCTCACACACACACACACAAACAAGCAAAGCACAAAGGCATCATTGGCATATAGAACAAGTCCAGTTCAGAGCACACAGTGCAAAGAATCGGCACAGCATGTATTTGTTTGACCGTACACAGTATCACAACAGTTAGCACAGAGATTGGGTTTATTTAACAAGCATCTAAGCAGAACCAGCAAAGCCCTCACTAATAATAACTCAAACAAATGCCCTTCCACTGTATGAGAGCAGTGGGAATACTATTAATACTCATGTAAATAGCGGGCTATTTTCAGCAGGTTGTTGTTCTGCTCAGTGGGTTGGGGGGGTGTTGCAGCATCTCATTTGTTGTACTGTCATAAAGTAATTATAATTTAACCAGCTGAGAAGGGAGGGGCCTGGGATGACTCAGATAAAAAAAAGTTCTCATTGGAAACGCTGTTGTTTGTGCACAAAATGTACTCAAACTCAAAAAACAAAGTATTGTGGTGCATCTGTACAGTGTTCCTAGTGTTTCATTTGCATTTGGTGGCCTGACAGACATTAAGTGAAAATTTCATAATTTTCAAAAATCTGTCTTATTTTTGACCTTCATTTACTTTCTTTAGGCATGCTGTTAGAAAAGCCACACTATCTTCAGTGGTCAAGTGGCCACTGAATTGATTCTTGAATCAGACCCAGAAGGCCCATATCGCTATGTCAGTAGAGGCCACAGGACCTAAGTGTAGAGCTTGTTCAAGGAGATGATAATAATAACATCCATCCATCCATCCATTTTCTTAACCGCTTGTCCTCGTAAGGGTCACGGGGGGGTGCTGGAGCCTATCCCAGCTGTCATCGGGCGAGAGGCGGGGTACACTCTGGACAGGTCGCCAAATAATAATAACAATGAAACATATTTTTACTTTTGTTTTGTTTTGGTTTGGTTTATGTGCTGAGATTTTGAGATGTCAGCCACCACCACCAAAGTTTCCAGTCGGTGCACTATTACTCTTTTCATTGAAACAAATTTGTAAAGAGAAATAGTCCTTGTGAAGACCCTATGAACTCTATGTAGTCCCTTTGGAAAAACCAATGACAACGATGCCTTTAAACTGTGACATTTGTATGCAGCAACCCACCTCGTAGTAATAAGTATGACATGAAGAAAGCTGACACAATGTTGAACTAAAACCAGAGGTGAGAGGGAGCGTGTTAACTCAACGTATGAGTGGATGAAAAGAGTGTGGGGGTAAAGAGGGACTAGGAGGTGGTGGTAGTGGTGGTGGGGGGTTAAAAGCAGACCAATTAAAAGAAGCCTCCCACTTGCCCTGCTGTTACCACAGCAACTGCCAGGTGGATTTCCTGGTTGTTGAAGGAAGTTAGAGTGCTGCAAACCACCAAAGCTTACTTTCTTCTCTCTACCTGATTTAATTTCCTACATTTTTCCTTTCTCCCTGTCACTAAGCTGTTATACTAATATTGTCGTGGTTGTGAGGTCAACGTCCAGCACCTGTCTAAAGCATCCACCTTCTTCCTGCATTCCCTCTGAAACTCTTTCTTCTTGGTTTTATTTATTTCTCCCATGCTTTTTCTTTGTACTAACAGCTGCCTGCCCATCTTCCCTTTTTCCTCTCGCACCACTTTCCCCATTTCTTTCCCTGTCTGTCAGTTTCGCTTTCATTTCGCACCCCCAGAGTGAGCGGATTCCTGCAGAGGAGTGGCATTTAGAGAATCTCGCTCTCCTATTGCTGTCGCACCACTGGGGTTAGAAAAAATCAATCCCACTAATTAGATCTGTGCATCACTGTTATTTTGTCTCTATGTGTGTGTATGTGTGTGTTCTGCATGTCCTGTAATCTATATTTAATGTTAGGAAGCAGAGCTTTAAAGAGCGCCACAGCTGGCCTGTTTGCTAATTAATGACATTTTCCCCTTTAATTACCATTCAATGGAAGCCTGTGCTCCACTGTTTTCTTTTTTCTTTCTTTACTTGGTTCTCTTCTTTTCTGTCATCTTCTCCCCTTCCTCATAATTTCTTTCTTTTTCATTATTTCCCACATTGCTCTTTATCTTCTCTGTCAGTAAGGACCTTACTTTTATTTCATTGTCATTTGTTAAATTCCACTGTCACTGCATTCTTAAGCAAGACACTGAACCTAGTATGATTAACCCAAGCATAAATTATGATTTTTTACAGGGTATTAAATGCTGTGTTTTCATGCACCTGCCTTAATCACATTTTTCATTTGTGCACGTGACACATGTGGCTGATTTATTCATTCCCATAATAGTAGTTGATAGAAATGCACATTAATAAGCATTTTCTTTTGCAGATTTTCTGGAAATTTTAAAAATAGGCACTGTATTGGTAATTGAACCTGACTACACAAAGACTCTACAGCCATGATAGCACACTGACCTAGGAGACCTAGGCACACTGGTGGTTTATTTATGCAAACATCGCCATGCTAATATGCTCACAGTGATGATGCTAACATCCTGGTGTTTAGCAGGTAAAGTCAGTGAATTACAATACATGGGGGTCATGATTGTGCACTACATATAATGGCAATCCACCCTACAGCTGATGAAACACTTTGCTAGAAATCTAAAATTTCATGGTGTTAACTGCCAGTGGAAAAGTCAGGAGACTAAGATCATCAAAGTCTATACTTTCAAAATAAAAGCAAAAAGTCGAGGACTTCAACCTGGGGAGACGATGAAGGTCTTTATAAAATGTGAATCCATTTCATATAGTACCCATTAATCTATTTTAGTACGTACCTGAAAGTGGTGGCCAAATGACCATTGCTCCAAATTGTGACAATCTTCGTCGTATTTGCAACCATTTTTAGATAAAATGTGACGGTGCGCACCAGCACAGCTTGGAGTCTTGTACGGCTTTTAATCAACACTGTGTAACTTGAAACACCAGCGAGTTAGAGCAAGAAGAGAGTGATTACGGTGGAGAGCTACCATGACGCTGCTTTCACCATAACGTGGGTTGATGATTCTGCTCTGCCTTGTACCGGTGTCCAGTCAGTGGCAACTCTTGCTTGGCCCTTTGGTGACAAACAAAATATTAATTTCTTTAAAAGAGAAGATCATTTAGATCCTCCTGTGCTACTACAGGCCCAAATGTCTGATGGCAAAGGTCTATTCTTTCCAAAAGGAATGACTCACATATTTTACATGGCCAAGATAATTGCAAAAAAAATAACACTATGTATTGTATTTACTGCTCTGTGTGGCACAACATTTGCAGAGTAAATTGAGTTTGCAGACTTGACTGCAAACTTTAAACATGAAACATCGTAGAGCACAAGAACAGTATAGTATAAACTAGGCAGGGACAGATGCACTGATGGAATGTTGCCTCTGCAAGCAGCATTTAGATGGCAGGAATCTGCTAGACTGTCTGCGGAAAAGGCTGAAATGACAGTGTAGACTATCACATTGTGAAGGGAAGCTGCCATTCACTGAACTCAAGGGAACACATTAACCATGTTGAGCAAATGCTCAAGGTAATTTAATTATAGTATCATGCTATGGAACAAATGTTTTTGTAAGAAAAAAGACGCATTGGTGGAAGAACTATTCAGATCCCTGTACAAACTAAGTATAATTCAGTTCAGTTCAGTACCAATACACAAATGTACAAATACTGAGGTGTTACATTGCATGTCAATTTAAATGTTGTCTAAATTTTGTGCTGGTGCTCCTACAATTTTAGTAAGGAGCGCCAGTGTTACTATTGAAAAAAGATATGGACGGAGCCCTGCTGATCAACTGATATTGCTCCAATAGAAGAATGTTGCTAATGTGTATTCAAAGTGAATTTCAATTTGATTTGAAATGGAGAATATCAAGTTCTCATTTCTGGGATGTTTTTGGTATTTCAGCTGAAGTATTGACTCTGGATATTGGTCATTTATCTCTCCAGACATTGGTCATTTATCTCTCCATCTATTTTATTAGTTCAGAGGCAGAAAGATTTTATTTCAGCAGAAATTTGTTGTACTAGGCAGCTTCTAGCATTCAAAATCTGAAATCTGGGCGTCAGTCCAAAAAATAAAGCAAAGAGAAACACAGAGTTTCCAACATAATTTAAGATTAAAAAGCATCTTCCTTCCACTGAGCATCTCTATGCATCCTTTCTCCCCCTTTCCATGTCTCCCCGGGGAGGGAGAGCAAGAGCCAAGTCTCAATCAGCCTCTTGGCCTCATCATTCCTCCACTCTCCACCCTTTCTATGCTCCTTACTCTCCTTACTCTATACCTCTTTCTTTTTAGGATCTTGGTCTTTCACCACCTGTCAGATACCTATCTCTCTCCTTCAAACCACCAATGTGTCTGTCAAATTACATTTTTAGTGAACTTCTAGTGTCTGAAAAGACTGAAATGTGAAAAAGGTGCGCTTCAACTGGTTGGTTCAATAATTATTCAAAATTTTTCTGGCATTTATGGGACATTGTGGACTCAATTCAAAGAGCTTTTTGGAATCCAAAAAAACAGTTTGTTGCTCACTTTTTCCTTCTTGATATGGCAGAAATAGCTTTCTGTGATTCAACAAAAGTATAAAAAAGAAATAGAATCAACAACTTCAGTGGTTCCTTTGACTGGACTTGAACTAACTGTGCCTTCCTATTTCTCAGCATTAATCACTAAGTAGGATGTACTGCAACCGTCAAACTCAGAGTTGAATTGGACTTTTGTGACTCATAAACATCTTTGCTGGAAGGGACAGGGTGTCAGCTGGGGGTGATGTTAGCAATGAGTGTTGCTTTGGCTGTTTTTGATCTGTAATGAGGATTAAAACCTCTGAGATCAAAGTTACACAGTTGAAGACATGTTGGCTGCCCACACCTCTGACAGAATGCTTTGACATGGCTGACAAAGTGCCCGTTGCTAAGAAACAAAGTGAGAAAATAGCATGGTACAAACAGAAAACCTATAGATTAGTCTGAGATTCAGAACATGCAGGTGTTCAAACCCTTAAGTTGTAAGCTTTTTTTTAATTTTTTATATTCCTGTTTAATTTAGGCAGGCAAAAGCTAAAGTTTTCAGGCATAATTTACTCTGAGTCAATTTATATTTGACTCAGACATCTTTTTTATAGCTATTGCTCAGGTCGGGGAGGCAGTCTGACCAACTGTTTGAATCATCTCAGTGCTTTCAGAAATGTTTGAACGCGCTTGGTTTCAGCATGCCATTTCTACTGTAAGATGCGAGGAAAAAAACGTTCTGCTCTCGGTCAGGTTTCGTGTTCTTTCTTCAGTCATAATTCTATGTACATTCAAATGGTTAACTCTTGCTTTAGTGAGTGGGCTGCTTATCAGTATTCTAATTCTAATGCATGAATGCATGTTCTGTAAGCACAAATCCATATGTAGAACAAGAAACTACAGGAAATACAAGTGTTTCATGTGAGTGGTACAAAGATTTAATCGTTAAGTGTTTCTCTGTATTTCACATTTCTGGGTGGAATCATCTGTCCAGTACACTTCTCCTCCAATATTACATTTGCCATTTGTCCACCTCTAGTGACTAATTCAGCTTTATTTCTCAAATGCCAGCACCTCTTGAGTGCAAGGACTCTGAGAGTACAAAGATTGAAATGCACCAGTTAGCCTAATTTTGTTTCTCCCCCTGCAGATGCCCCACTGCCAGTCGGCTGAATCAAATCTCACCCTCCAGTCATTC
This sequence comes from Sandelia bainsii, assembly GCA_032362345.1. NCBI lineage: Eukaryota > Metazoa > Chordata > Actinopteri > Anabantiformes > Anabantidae > Sandelia > Sandelia bainsii. The sequence goes on along the minus strand of JAUMHL010000016.1, from coordinate 14,123,945 downwards.
ATTCAGGGTTGTGGAATGTGGGCTGTCTGTGCTGCATCTCTAGCACTGGCTGTTCCTTCTTCCTTTATTTACGCTGTGTCTGTGAATATCCCCTTGTATCCCATAGCAGCAGATGACATATCACATCCCTCTCAAGCTTTTGTCAGGCAGCTAAATCCCGTCGCCATTGCTTTGACAGGCCAACAGTGGAATGGGAAACCTTAACTCACTCCTCCAGAGGCCCGGCAGACAGCGGCCTTGCCCCACAGCTTCTGATCAATTCCGCTTCCTCTGAATATCAGTAAATCAAGCAGCAGCAAGATCCCTCCACTGGTCCGTTGACACAGACTAATTCTGCCGGTTTCCTCGATAGTGATCTCACTAAGACCCCCAGTGAATGGTAGAGAGAGAGAGAAAGAACTAGAGTTGTATAAAAAGCAAGCCAACAGGTCTATGGAGCAGGGATTAGTGGGTAAAGTGGATTAGGAAGAGGTATTCTGATATTCCGCCCAGGCTGCCGACAAGGTCTTTAGAAAAGCAGAGGAACATCTGCTAGAGCTTAGTGAGGCAATAAAAACACTGGAAATCAGAATGGCTAGAAGACACGCGTTTACACACTGAGAGATTTACAACAACGAAGCCATGGCACGGGACCGAGGCGGTGGAACATAACAAAACCTTCACACTTTTATATATATATATCAATGTATGTGCAGCAGCACAATCACCCCAGGTGCTTGTGTTCTTGGCTCTCTGCATCTGTGTGAGTGTATTTTTGTAGATGGAGTGTGTCTATCTGTGCATTTTAGAGTGAGCGCGATTGCACCAGCTAGGCTAGACAGGTCCTGGCAAATTAGAGTTTACTGTATATCCTGATTGAAGCCTTTGTGTTTTGAAAGACATGGGACGTACAGTCTCTATTGCTCTTCTTTTACCTCTGTCTTTTGTTGTCTGTTCCTCCACCTTTATTTACAGCTCCATCGCAGCACTGACATAATGAGGACATGAGTTTCAGATGAGATGAAATGAGGTAATACAAGGCTCCTGTCAGCATCGTTTTCTGGACAGCTTCTAAAAACAGCCGGCGCTGCTTCCTTAACTGGGCCATTAACTTAGAAGGAAGCCTTCAAATTCCTGCTTTGACTGAGCAAACAGTCCAGCAGGACGGTAATGTGCAGCTGAGTGTGATGTTGCTTTGATGGGACAGGCAAAAGCGCTGCACGGCTGAGTGGAGATATCAAGCAAAGATGAGACTCAGAGAAATTTAGCATCAGAAAGAACTGGGTGACAGAACTTTTACTGTACTATTTTTACCTTTGTAAAAGAGTGAAAGTAATTATTTCAACATCAGTGATGTAATTCACCAGCGATAACAGATTCACTCATTATATCTAATAATGTAAGTATCAGAATATCAGACTGAAAAATCAAGAGGGCTGCTTCTAATTATTATTTTCATTATCAATTATACCAGTTTTCTATTAATAAACTGATGTTGTGTATGACAAATGATGACAAAAATGTCAAAAGTAAGAAAATGAATGTTAATAATCTGCCACAATAGTCCATAACTCAAATATATATTCACTTTACATTTACATATTTTTTTTTCCTGAATGAATGCGTGAATGATGTTAATGATCAAATACCAAAATTGTTAAATAATCTGTTGATCGACATCTACAGTACATCTGGCTGCCAACTCATTTCTCAGATGAGCTACGTTTCACATGAAAATATTTCTACTTTTAATTTGTTGATATAAGTTTCAGTAAAGCTGTTGTGAAACTGTAATCACACAGTCTTTATCAGCAGATGGAGTTTGCCCCATTTTTTCAAGTATTTCAAATCTATGTTCAAAGCTCAAGATCAAAGCTGAGGTTTAAACTTAATTCATGACCTTGGAAACAGAAACTTGCTACGTCTATTGCCTGATGAAGGTAATTTGATATGTTCAAAAACACCAGACACCAAATGAATCCTGTGGTGAGACTGTTTTCTCTTGCACTGTGTCCAATGTCATGAATGAACTTTTAAATTGATTAATCATTGAACCAATTCATTTTAATGATTTCATTAGCAAAAGTATGATAAGAATAGTGGACGTCAGTGCAGCTTGGTGTGAGGATCATTCAAAGATAAGGGTTATGCCAGAGTTAAATCTACTTTTGAGTATTTTTAAATGAACAGTTTTGTGGGTAAGCTTATGAGAGCTGCTCCCACATTATTGCAGATTATTATTGATATTGATATAAATTGATCGCTGGCATTGACTTTTGGCTGTTTTATTGTTGCATTAAGGTCTAAGATTGCATAGTTCCAAAGAACAAATGTGGAGGCTTACCCTGACCTTTCAGCATCACTTGGTGTATACGTGTGTGAGTACGGTAACTAGCAAGTCTTTTTGAATGTGTTTTCAAGTGTGTCATTGTCTGTGTGCTACTTTTGTACATGTATGTCTCCCTCTGATGTAAGTCCAGTCAGGGTGTAGTGTGTGTGAAATATTGATGCCAAGCAGCACCTGACCACTCTCAGGGGAGCGCCGTTTAAAGGTTGTGGCTCTAACAGCATGCTTCAGGGAGCTGCAGTATATCGCTCAGTTTCCTCCCCCCAAGGCCTATACTGTATTTTCAATCTTTTCTTCCTGGCCTCTGTAGACTCACAGCAGCAGTAAATGCACCCTATATTTCTTTTTTTTATTTAAAGCCATGATATGTTCTCTGCCAAATCTGCAGGCTGCCGCACAACTCTGTCCTTGTATCTAACACAGTAGCAGCATGTTGTGTTGACACCAAAGGAAAGCCAAATAGACTGCTCAGGCTTTTCAGATGCACGTTTTCTTCTCCGCTGCCAAAGAAGAATAGTGTTTTGAGGCAAGTGTGGGCAGAGTTCTGTCATGAGTTATTTTTAGCAACTAGTGGAGCAAAGCACAGTCAAAAGGGCATGTTGCATGTTGTGTTTGTTTATTTATTTATGGTAAGCATGTGTGCACGGCAGCTACTCTGTAGTAAAGAAAATGCAACAGTGACTTCCGGTTATCAGCATATGCCATCAAATCCACAGTACCTTGATGATCATTGAAATGCAATGGTTAATTACGTTTGTGTGAATGGAGATTTTGAAAACGGAGTCGCCAAAAGTACACACTGATGTGCACAACGTAACAGTACGCATAAACTGACAAATCACTAAAAAACCCTAAAAAAAAAAAAAAGCGCCCTGAACCTGAATGCATTGGAAAATTTCATAACTACATAGTACATCCTCATCTTCTACATTTGTTTTGACCTCACCTTACTGACACTGTCTGAATACAAAACGTATTGAGATAGTGACACTAAAGATGTAAAGAAACCTTAATAATTAATAGTAATGTGACAGAGTGTGAACACACTCTTTGAATGAGGTCTTTCTCGTGGTAGACTACTTGTTTTCTTCAGAACTCAAAGTTCTTTTGAGTAAGGACTCCAGAGTATAGTCGATTTGTAGAGCTGCAGTTTAATTTAATTTAATTTAATCCATCTACATTGTATTTTGCCTCTGGTCTTTTGCCATTATGTTTGAATAATAACAGTTCAGCTGCTGAATTTTCGTCCCCACGCTTTTCCTATGAGGAATCATTTTCTGCAAAGTCATGAAAAGTCCTGGCTGATATCCAGTTCTGTACACTGAGGACTTTAAGAGGCAAACTGAGGTCAGTCAGGGTTTTTTCCCCTTCAGTTAATTTTGTTATGGTTCCTGTGGATGTGTTCATCCATAGATATACATTATAGATATACAGTAAGTTCTGAAAATGCCGACCGTGTCAATATCCACATTGTGGACAAACGTGTTATTTTTAATATATTTTTAATCCCTGTCTTTTAACTAAAGTGAAATTTTGTTCATTTTTATACACGGTGTTCTCATGTATCATGAGATTCGTGTAAAAGTCAAAAGTGTTTATTTGTTCACACAGTTTGTTTCCCAGAACAGAGATTGATTCAGAGGCTAAATTCACTCGCACTTGAGGGTTACAGCACTAAATGTTAAACTATCTTATTTTCATGAATGTTGGCGTGCTGCTGCATTTTCATGTTTTGTCGCTGCAAATTTTTTCTTTTTGTTTCGTTTTCAGAGACTTAATTTAGTTCAGAGACTTTTTTCCCCCCAAGAAGCGGTATCATCAGATGACTCAGTGAAGTATCACATTGAATATAAGATGCTTCACCTTTTATCACATAAACGGGTGAAGATGAAGAGATTTTTTCTTGCCACACTTAGCTATGACATCCAGGTGAGAACAATTTCAGATTTAACTAGTTTTTTAAATTATTATTGTTTGTAGGGTAATATCTACATTATCCTTGTCTCTGTGCTCACATAAAAATGCAGTATGCCCCCAAGGCTGTGTTACAGCCAGATGTTAAGTTCCTCTGTGCTCTTTCTTACCATTTGCCTCCTTTTGCCTCGCTCTCCCAGTTCCCAGTCCAGATTCCATCTCTCCCAGGTCCTCCTCTGTTCGCATGTGTCAGCATGTGAATTATTCCCAACAGCTGGGCAACAACAAACCAGGTGTGCAAAGATGTGCTGAACCTGTCTTGTTTAAATGTAGTTGAACATGTGCTTCTGAGTGCGTGACATTGTGTTTCTGCATGTCCGCAGGTGTACTGTATCTTTAAGACCATCTGATAAGGACAGACAATCGGGTATTAATTATCAGTAAAGGTATCAATCTTGTATTGGTTAGACTGTATTCTTTTACTTTAAATATTTAAAAAAAATCTTTTTCACATTATACACTATACCATTCTCACCACCATGCATGCTTGTGAGGTAGCTTGTCAAAGTTAGTATTTTCCTCTTTCACATAAAATGCCACCCATGGTCAACTTAAATTCATGCCAGTCACAAAATATAACATAATCCAACCAGTTAAAAGATTTTACAACAAAGGAAAAGTAACACAGCATCTCACTTTTTGTAAAAAAAAGTTAGAAGTAAAATATCCCATTTCTGCACTCTACAACTGTATAATAAATAGACCTGTGTTCCAGTGAAACATCTACAGCCTCAGCCAGACTCTATCCAAAGCTTCATGTAGAATTTTATGTTTGTATCGTAACAGTAACAAGAAAATAATAATAATAATGAAAGACAGTACTAATATGGGGTTTTGGTGCCTTGTCGAAGGACACCTCAACATATAGCTAGCCGGGACTGAGAATCGAACCGCTCACTCTAAAGTTTGGAGATGACTGCTCTACCCACTGAGCTATCATGCTGCCCCAAAATATATGGTTAGGGTAATTTTTTTCTTAGATGCTATTGTGGACTAAACCAAAGCCCAAAGCTGAGTGGAAACTAGACATGTTTGTGAGATGGTGAACTCTGGTGTGTGTGGATGGTGGTTGTCTACTGGATGTGAAAGTGGATTACTAGCATGTTAGCAACAAGCATGTGGTAAGTGAATCCAATTAGACAACTTTTATTTACGCGGATTACGGATTTGTGTTGCACAATATCAAATATTCACTGATGGTCACTGGTTTTGCCTTTTCACTTATAACCACAATGCTTATGTCCATCTTTTACTCGTATATGACCGTGTGTGACAGAGAGAGACAGAGGGAAAGACAAACAGAGTCGAGGAGAATGAGACAGTGACAAAGTGTGCAAGAGTGTGCATTGCCGTCAATATAGCAAGAGAATTGAGTTATGCTCCTAAAGCTGCTCCTGCAATCTGGCCACCTCATCTTCATCTCTCTCCTCCCTTTTCTCCCCTTCTACTTCTCACTCTTTCATTTTTTCTCCTTCACACACTAACACACATGCTCAGGGTACGAGACTGTGTGTGCGTTCGAATGTGTATTTGGGTCTGAGTGGATTTCTGTGTGTAGGAGGTGTTTTGGCAGCCTCTGGTAGTAGAGTATAATAACAAAAACTGTCCGGTTGGCATTCACTCGCATATCCCAGTACGCCCTTCGTCCTTCGCCCTGTCCCCCCCCCCCCCCCCTTCCTCCGCACTCTTGTTTTCTCCTTTGCCATCCCTTTTTTCTGTGCCATCTTTTCGCAGCACAGATGAAACTCTCCTTCACACCAACTCCTACGCTCTTTTTACTCCTCTCTCAAAGTATTTTTTTTTTTTATCATTGGCCTGTCTAATTCTCTGCAATACATTTTCACTATTTCTCCATGGTATTGTGCACTGAGATGCTCATGCAGTGCTTGCATTTTAAATTTGTCCAAATCACATTTGTGACTCTCACTCTGCGTGTGTACTCTGAGAATGTGTGTGCTGCTTTAATTCTATTCAATGAGCACCAAATGTCCTAACAAGGTTAGAAAGATGAGCGATATCTTCTCCTGTAATGTGTGGACATTTTGGCTTATGCTTATGAACTGTTTAGAACCAACTATGTTTACTCCTCCCTTTAAAATACATGTACAGTTAGTGGACCAATAGCATAAAGGCATATAGCATACATATGAAAGCTATTTACTGTTAATATCTGCTAGTTGAATAGGTCTGCTTTGTGGTAATGTAGGCTGCAACATGTCTTTTTTTTATTATTTCTTGTACTATTTTGTATAGTTCACTATAGAGTGTGTATAATACCAATGGAGAAATTATTGTCAGTGTTAATCTCTTGAGGCTGGATACTCTTCCCTCAGAATCTCTAAAATTGAAAGAGCAGTGTTTTTCCTTTTCTGTCCTTTATTTTCTCATTCTTCACGCAATATTTTTCATTCTGCATGCAATTTTTTAAATCATGTTCTGTTTTTTTTTTGTTTTTTTTAAATCCAACTACCAGTGGGTCAGCTAGGCTGCCTACTAGCTGGCAGGCATCACTGTCTGAAGCGTTTGAGTTTTATTCCATACAAACACAAATTAAAACACTGCTAGGAATTATTTTGGGCAATATCCAAGTTTACAGGGAAAGACAAGATGCCCCTATCACAAAGACTACGGGCAACACTGAGCAAGCCGTATGCATGTGTATGTATGTAGCGATGAAAAATAGAACTTCACATGCTAAATCATAAAAACATTATTGTTCTTTAATATTGCAATTAACTTTCCGGTATTGTTCTGGCTTCTTGTTAACACAATTGAGACATACAGTACAGTATGTGCTCAAAGCTTTATTTCTTTTGATGCTACAGTACTTGTGAGATTAATTTCATGGTGCAGTCTGTATTTCTCACTCCTGTCTCACTCTGGCTTATCTGTAAATATAGCAAGATGCATTATGTTTGACATAACAATACTAATAGGATGCCACTGAGCTATGTTCTAAATGGATTTTCCTGTGTAGCCATGTTGATAGATATGCAAGTCCAACATTGCAAGGCAGGTACAAAATGCTTTACATATATTTTAAAGACCTTATGTAGCTTCATATTTAACCTGAATAAAAGTGTCAGACTGGCATTTATATTTTAACATTAGCTACAGTCTACATTTGGTTTTCTGCTGCAGTGTGATCCTACTGTGGTTGGATAAAACACTCAGCAGTACCTGTTCATGTCACTAGTAGTTGGACTGGAGTCAAATAAATCCACACTAGGGCAGGTAATATAGTGAGATTTATTCATCTGAAATGAACTCTAAGACTCCACACCTAAACGAAAGCTGCATAAAAATGAAAACAATTTTGGTTGGCAGAGATGTTTAGTCTACATCAAAATAAAAACAATGTTTTGATGTAGACAAGAGATCAAGGGATATTAAGGCATGCTGTATATGAGCAGATATGTTTCATTTAAGTAAGATCAGAGAAAACAGTGAAAGTATTTAAAAAAAAACAAGATGAGAAGACTGGTTCATTATGCTTTCTGATCTTTCCTCCCTCCACACTGTCCTCTCATTATCACACTCAGAGACACCTGACTGAGTCACAGCAGAGTTTAAAAAAATGTATAAGAGATAGTGGACGTCCCCTCAATGTAATGTTCAACCTGTGAAATGAACTTGTATCATATGTCCCACCGGGAGTGCTTCCCTATGTGAGAATTTGTGATTTAAGGGAATAAAATCAAGATAATCAACTTGATAGACATACTTGATACTAGATACAGTACCTGATTTACATGATGAAGAGTTTGATTATCACCAAGCTTTATTCATTAGGAATTAAAATATGCACACACGCTTTCACAGAATCAGAATGAGGTTCAGCTAAATTCTTTTTAGGATACTGTAAGTCCTCACTTGTTTTCTTTTACATCCAACAAAGTATTTTCTCTGAACACCACTCCTCTTACAACTGACACAGTGTGACTTTCTTGAATGAACAAAAGTACACCTCTGGCCCCTTTTGACTGTAAAAGGGAGACCTGGACTTTTTGTAAGCTATCAAGTTGGTATTCTTTTCCATTTGAACTAGTCAACTAGTCAACTAGGGTGTTGAGGATACAAAAAAAGCCATTTCACTTGCTGTTTGTTGTTTCCCTATTTGTCAGTAGGTTATATCAAAATATGTTTGAGATTTTCCACACTTTGTTGGAAAATACATTTAGTTTCTGATTTATACTCACATCCAATTACACAGCCTGCATTAATAAGCCCTTTTATGTTTTGGTGTAGGAGTATTTTTGTTGGTCCTATTTGTATCAGTATATACATTTCCTAACAGATTTTCCACAATTTAAAAGTTTCTCAGCTGTTGTCACTGAATGTTTCTGCTGTTGATAACAGAATAAAGAGCATTACTATAGTGCAGTCTGGAGTATAGAAAAGCATGGATCACCTTGTAGCGACCGGCTCACGCTGCACGTAACCAAGGCACGTGACTGCCAGCCGCCAATCAGAATCCCCAGATTTCCCCCGCGCAGTGTGAATCCGGCGACATGAAAAACATTTAAAGATGGCTGAAACGCTGTTTGAGGGGAGGTGTAGTGTGGTGGAGTTGGTGGAGTGAGAGAAGGAGAACCGGCTGCAGGCTGAGTTTCCTCATCCCCGGGATCGGAGGTTTTGAGACCTCGGAGGATTGTTTATTCCCAGTTTGGATTCGGTCCAGCGGTGCCGGCTTCGGGTGAAGCCGCGGCCGATATTACTAACAGACTGGGACTCACCAGCAGGACACGGGTGCTGTGAGTCCTTGTAAATATTGTAGATAGTCTCCTTATTTTCATTACTATATGCGATCATAGACGCTGTGGCTTGGTGGTGGGTTTTGTTTTGTTTTGGCTGGCTTGGAAGGATCTGCGGCAAGACCCGGACCGGACTTTTGTTTCCCTTTATTTTTTCGCCCTTTACAAACTAGACCTAACTGAACTTAATAAGGTTGCGGGTAAAACCCGGCCTGTATTTTAGGTTGTATGGAATTTTCATTTGTTTCTTGTTTCTTACAATTGTGACTGTTTTATGTTTTTTGGGTGGGTTGACCAGCGACAGAACCCATAACACATTATGTCAGACTTGCTCTGACTGGCACCCCTTTTTCCTGGTCAATCCCACTACAACCTTCACTAGATCTGCGGATGAAAGAAATGACCTGATCTTGTTTAAGTGTCTACACTGGACGATGCAAGATAGCAACTTTAGTTATCTGAATGTCGTCGGAGTTGAATATATATGCTCAGTTATCAAATATAAGACTTAGGTTATGGGTCTAATTTTGAATGTTGTTAGATAAATCATCTAGACAAGATATTGTTAATACTTCTAGTAGTTGGGGCAGGTGTCATTTTATTTTTTTATTTTCTGATTTGGAATAATTAAGCTGTAGGAAATTACTGGACATCCAGTTCTTAATTTATATATATATATATATATATAACTTTATTGGGAGTTAAAGTCATGCATCATCTGTATAACAATGAAAGTAAATGTTAAGCTCTGAATCTAAATGAATATAACACTCCGGTTCCAGTCAGGTTTTGGGTCTGCGCATCATTTTTCCCAGCATCCCACTAGCATGTATGTAGTAAATAAAAGTGGAAACAAAGTAGACCCCTGAGGGATGCCACAAAAGAGAGGAGCACACGAGGAGAAGGCATCTCCAAGTGTAACACAGAAGGACACTTAAGAGATTAACTAATCCAGAGCCACACCACTGACACCAGCATAGTTTTTCAGATTTTCTGCATGAAAGGGGATCTCTATGTGTGCTAGAGAAAAAGATAGAAACAGATTACGCATTACTCAAATGCGTAATCTGTTGTAGAAAGGTCATTGTTCTGTCAATTTCCATATGCAGGCAAAGCAGTAACTGCAGTTTCCTTTGTAATTAGAGTTATGCATGACTGTTCTGAGACCTGTGTGTCTATTCCCGCAACAGATGTAAGGCCTTCAACCTCAATCAGTAATTTCCTGTAATACCACCGGCTTAAACAGTGGCTCTACTGAGTTCACATTCTGTTACGTTTTTTTTTTTTAAACATTCATTAAAAATGGTCTGATTGTTTGAGAAAATGTTTTGGTTTATGTTGAACAAAAAGGGAATTTAAAGGAGATAATGGCCCCATAGTTAATGTTTTTTCTTTCCACAAGTTCATCATTGTTGCTTTACTTGTCTGTTATGAGTAGAGTGGCATAATTTGGGTTTATTTTATGATGACCCCCCACCCCCAACCCCAATACACACACAGTAGAAAGAACAGAGTGATAATAGAATCATTGATGAATGAGCTGAATGCAGTTAGGGAAGCATGAAAGAGAGAGAAGGGGCGTGTTGAGATTAACGTAGCACAAAGCAAATTGGGTTTGCCATTATTACACAATTCAGACTGCAGAAAGCCCCTAACCATGAGAGACAAATGAGGCCTGAGATTCATAAAAGCTCCATTAAGGGGAGCAAAGGGAGTGAGGGCAGACCATCAATGGGTCTGTTTAATACCAAACATTTATAGATCTGTGTCTATGGCCTGTGGTGTGTAATGACTAGACTGTAGGGCTCCTGCTTTCCAGGGACATTCAGACTTCTAAATTAGTATCAAAATAGATTCTTTGAAAGCTACCTTATTCAATCCAGTTCACTTAGTCTCGATCACTTGACTGCGATTCTTGAGATAACAGGAAAATGCAATTTAACTTTTTCAGTCTCAAATTTTAAGCGGACGGCTTCTTCTAACCTGTTTTTTGTACCTGTTTGCTCTTTTAATTAAACTAAAACTAGATCCTAACCCTGTGGTGTTGTTCTGTTAATTCCATCTTCACAAATCTGACACCATTTAGTTGTTCACTCAGATGTTGGCATTAGCAGGTACATCTAGAGATCAATGGAGTTGTCACCGACTCTATAAAGTCATCACCATAACCATAATACTGCCACTATCATACTCCGCTTAACTGACTGAGAACACATCATCGCCCATTCAGGCTAATGTGCTAATACGTCTTAGAGCTAATGTCAATGAGACGGTGGGACTCGATGGATGAAGCCCCAAGCACAAACCAGATTATCCGACCGTCTGACTGTCTCTCAAATGGCCAGAGTAGGGGAAATAGAGTGTCTCATTATCATCATCTGCAGACGGCTCTTCACTAATCGAAAAAAACAACGCCATCAGAGTCTGTGAATATTTGCTTAGCGGCAGGAGCACAGAGGGCTGCTTGCTACCAGCGCAGATTGGCAGACGTAAGTCGCACACACTCATCACAAGTAGTGTCAATGCTCAGCACAAGGGCATCCGTCAGCAGTATATAGATACAGATGGTGGGTCAAGTTTTAAAGTGAGTGAGGAGAGAGAGAGCAATGAGGCGATTGGGGGATAGAGGGTTTCTGGAATTGTTTATTGCTGAGCTGTAATTGGATAAACCTGGCATCTAACCTGTTTAGGCCTGTCACATTGCTTCATCCTCATGAGGCCAATCTCAAATGCCCTGATTGAGTTTATGCTCAATTGAAACTTCTTTTTTTCCTTCTCTTGTGTTACGAGTGCTTCAACCAAGAGGTGTTTAAGTGTGATGGATTTAGCTCTTTTTTTGTCAGTGGAAAGTTGGAATGGAGAGTAGCAAGGACCATTTTCATTTTGGTTTAAATCATTACTGATGTTAATATGCGCTTTCTGAGTTGACATGTGAGTATGTCAATTCATCTTTACATCACATTTTGGCTTTTTCATTCCTCAGGGCTGAAATCTGACATGAAATTGCCCCAGGAATGTCTCTGCACCAGTTTTACACACTGCCAACAAGTACATGTACAACTGCCGCAAGCAAACAGAAAATCTGCAGTAATTGCCACGAGCAAACATATGCTAGGGTCTGTCAATCTCAAGAGTGGTATTCATAAAAAAAAAAACAGAGAGATGATCATCTTTCTTTTAAATGCTACATGATTACAATGAACTCTATTTAAGAAGTGTCAATTACAGTTATCAAGCAAGGGATAAAAACCACAAGGAAGTCACATACCAATTTATGGGATAATAAGCTAATATACCAGTTGCCAATTCTAGAGACGCTTGATCAAATCATACACCCCTTGATGCAATTTGTCACCTTTAACAGAAGTCTTTATTCCAAAGAGAAATTAGATGAAATCATTTGGGAAGCTTAATGTGTTTCAGTTTGGTTATTTGTCTTGATTTAATTTATTTGCCGCAACAGGTGGGCTTGTGCAGATGTTGGATCATGCAACATGCAATGAATTATCTTGAATTCTGTTGTTCTACCTTCTATCACAACAAAAAAACACTCAAACTGAATAAAACTGACTCTTTTCTGTATTAACTAACATTTTCTTGCATTTAACCTGCAAAGTAGGAGGTGGTGCAGTACATCAAAGGTTTACTTTTAGGAAACGATAGGTGGAATCAAACAATTCCGGATTCATATACATTTGGAAACACCTGCAATTCAGAACTAGTTCTTGAGATGTAATACTAAATGCAAGCTACAAACAAAACTATGCTTGCTTACTATAAAGAGATGATGATCTGATCAGCCCAGAATCTAGGCCAACTTGGAAGTTCAACTTGTCTGGCTCCGGTCTGATTCTTAGGTTTTTGGCACCTGAGTTCTTGTGAAGATCTCGTGCACACATGCACCTTAGCTAGATCTAGTTTTTACGTCTCAGCTCTCTCTGGCACAGACTCATTCTCACACAGTCCCCTCCTCCTCTCTATCCCTTGTAGTCAGTTTCTTTCAGGCTCCTCCATTCACCTATCCTCCCATGATGATTCGTGCCCCTCTGCCTTCCTTCCTTCATGACTTACTTTCCAGAACCAAGGTGCTCTTTACATTTGAAAGACCAATTTCTTCTATTGGATTAATTCATCAAAGTTGCCTTGGAGCACACTGACCGCTAGAGCCGGAGCAGGGGAAAGAGACATGAATGTAGAGAGAGCATGAAAGGCCAGTATCACCAACTTTCTTCCTTTCTATGGACATTCCACCCAGAGCCATAATTTTAAACTACTGTAAAAGCCTGTCCATATCACAAAGTTTAAACCATTACCTTTCTTTTTCTTGTCACTTCAATTGACCAATCAAAGACTAGAGGTGTAGAATCCATTTAACTGTCCTGTTACACAGGTCAAATCCTTATGAAACATCAGCATTTAAAGTTCAAACTGCCTTGAAATTTGCAAAGCACATCCATGTTCCTTGGGGGCTTAACCATTTCTTACACATTTAATGAGCTTTCCATAGTCAAATAATTGGGTTGCAATAAACCTTTTAATTTCAGTGACTCTCAGGTATTATTTAAGCAGCGGTCACAAGAGAAACTGTGCATGTTTTCTGCCCTACTATTGAAAATGTTCAAAGAATCTTAACTATATCTTAAGTATCTTTTTCATCCAGGCCCACATATTTGTGTAGTGTAGTTACTGCAACCTCTCTGGGGTCTTGCTGCGACTGCTGACTAACTAATTTGCTGGTTGTTGGTATGGCAGTTTTGTTAAATGTGTTTGGAAATTGTGAATCATTGGATTTATGCAAAACAAAAGCAAATGAGGCAACAATGAGCGGCCCTGATGACTACCACGCAGAGCTTCTAGAATTTCCCTATTTTAGACTTGTAATAATGTTTTGTATTGATATAAACTGTTAGAAACATGAGCTTTTGTAATATTTTGTACAACTCAAGTTCTAGCTCAATTTAAACATCAATTCAGAGGGTGTTTCACCGTCAGTTTACTGTGTTATGCCAGGCCTTCCATGAGTAATTACTAACTGATGTCAACATCTGTCTTGTACCCATAAAACCCTTGTGTTTAGCAATCGTTACCTATAATTGGTTTCAAATATGCCTTCACTGTTAATGATTCACACAGCAGTTTTATTCGAATGTGGCAGTGAATCGGCTTCATTTGTAACATGGTATTGTAATCAAATTTAATCTTAAACCCTGGATTCAACCACATCCTTTTTGTGTCTGAAACACTCTAATTGGTGATTGGTACGTAGATGTGATTTACTTGTATTCACAGTTTTCTGATTCTGATTCTGAAATCACTACTGAAACTTTTCTCTTCTGTATGCTCCGTATTTTCTCTTATTGTATATGGGTTTTCTTAGTAGTATGTTCCTTCCCTCTCATGCGTGCTCTTCAGATCTATTGTCTTGCATGTCTTCAGATCTTTTATCACAAATAAACTATCACATTGTAATGTACAATTAATTCAGTTATTTGGTCATACCTTGGTAATGGCATTATCCTTCACAATTCTTCAACTACTAGTTACCAGAATACTTTTTGGGAGTGCAATTAGAGAATAGATTTTATAACTGCACTGATTTTATCAGTGCCTTTTAGTTCATTTAGTTAGAAATCTTACACAACCAGCTGACACTTTTCTTGAGGCATTTTACATTTACCACAGGCTGTATATATTTTTTGTGTTATGCACCTGCCGTAACTAATTATTGGAAAACATTTAGGGAAAAGAGACTGCATGTAATCTTAAGTCTTAACAAAGAAATATAGACCTTTGCTAATTTACCAAAGTTAAGTGTCACAGAGCATAGAAGATGTAGCATCTGCCATCCCTTCACAATTGAACACTACCGCACGGTATAATTCAATCAGTATTTTATTTTCCAATTTCCTCTGCTCTCATTGCTTGGATGGCCACGTTAACTTGTTTGCCTCAGTCTCCAGAGTAGATTAAGTTGTAATTGTTTTTTTTCCAAGAGGCCAGTGGGTTGAGCTGTATCAAAAGGCCCTACTTTGGCTTTCCTCTTTCTCGTGACCTGGGATACCTTCGACTTGGAGCTCCTGTCTTCCCAACACCACCCCTTGTTCTCTCTGTCTACACCTCTCTATATAGAGCCAAGGGTCGAGTGTGTTAGCCAGTGTTTCACCCCTGTTCATTATCAAGGATTTGATGTTGCCCTCAGATGACAGCTCAGCTCCTATATTACCTCGGCCACTTGCCAGATTTAAAATCAAATTAGCTGAGCAGCTGAATGACAGCCCCGCAAAGCTCCCTATACAAATACACGACCACACAAATGCAGAGAGAGAACAGAGAAAAACGCTTGATTATGCATTAAGACCTTAGACTTGAATGTCTTGCATATGCTGCTGTGTTTGTAGTAGTATAAGGGAACAGTATATTTGTTGTACAAGATAAACATGTAGAAAATGGATATTAATTTTATGTTATTTTCATAAACAAGCTCTAATAGTTCTCACCATTGCAGCATGCCCATCAATTCAACGACACCGACTAAAATGCGCTTGTCGTTCCTCTCAATTAACTTAAAGTCATAATTGGAAAAGGCTAAGTAGCTGTCGTCTGTCTTCAGCGTGGGCTGGGAAGCAGAAGTTCAGTCAGTGGCTTTTAAGACGTGTGTGTGCTCTCCGGTTGCTGCTGTGTGATTTGCAACAGCACACGACTGTCAGAAGCAATGAATCACATTACTTAAGTCAGTCATTAAAGACGTGCTATTCCTGTTACACAAAGTACTCACATCAACGGTCCTCGTGGCACCAAAGTAAGCTTTTAAAGCTATCACCTGTGACATCCCTATATGTTTGATTCTTACTAAATCTTTGGTGGTTAGTGCTTATTGCTGTGTGTTTTTCTGAGATCACTTGTCCATCAAACAGAGCAGCAGCACAATGATGTCTTTGTTCTTAGATTCTCTGTTTAAGAAATTGTGAGAAACCATGAATCTGAAAGACTGAAAGACTGCACTAAGGGACTGCTGTAGGATCAATTTACAAGACAAAAGAGTGTTCACAAACAGCAACACCAGTATAGCTTTTATGAGTTACACATGCATTGAATCGCAAGTGTCTTCTGTCATTAATAGGAAGTAGTGGAAACAATAATGTGACAAACATGTACTGGGGGAAACTTTTTTTCTCATTTACCACTACTGGCATTTAGCTTTGGTTATTACTTTTCCAGGTACTGAAATTTCTGTTTCCACCAAATTTCACTGCAGGTGAACACAAATCTGTTCAGCATGCAAGATCAAAAATGTTTTCGCAGACACAACATTTCTATCATTTTGAATGACTCAAAAATGCTGTTTAATTGGAACAAATTCAATTCAATAGAAAGTAGAACCAATACAACATAGACATTGATACTGGATAGACATGTAGCAGCTGAATGTTTTAAATATGATTTTCGGTGCTGTTGGTATCACAAACTAATTTCCAGCCACCTGTAGTATTTGCACTGGAAGCAGAACTTTCAGCTTAGAGTTACGTAATGACATGCTTTGTTTTTGCAATTTGGGTTAATCACTTTTACAGCTGGCTAAAGCAACTTCATAAATGATATAAATCTTTAATCAACTTAGGTGACATGCATCTCAGTGGGTGGATTTCTTTTTGTCGTATCTTTTTTTTTTTTTTTTGGATATCCTGCCCCTGACTAACAAATGAAAAACCTTCTCGCTGTCATATTGAAGACAACTCTGCACAGTCACTCTGCTGTGCAGTGTTGTGGTCAGTTTTACATGCAGTGCCACGAGGTGACTAATAAGGAGGAAACAGACTGATGCAAGGAGTCCCAATATCTTGCCCCCATGCTGGTTTATCCACATCTCCACCTCCCTCTGCCTTCCTACACCCACTCTCTGCTGTAATGAGAGTCCCTGGAGTGCTGGGAAAAATATGCCCCCTTCCTCTAACCCCCCGTGGTGTGTGTTCATGTGCTGTGTGTGCTCATTTGTTCATTGATGTAGTTCCCTGCAGTATTTATGTTGAGTTTTAATAGAAATGTCTTTACAATATAAACAGTTGTGCACAGTGAATACCATTATTAGCTTATGATGTAGACTGTAGTTTGAGCATGAGAGTTTTACTTCCACATAGGTGGCAGATTTACAGTCCTGTCTTTCTGCTATTTAGAAGTATATCCCAGAGAGGTGTTACAGGATATGAGTGAAATTAGAATTAGGTGTAACAGGCCAAGGAAGTAGTTAGCAAGATAGCAAAGACAACAGGCTGGCAGGGTAAGAAGCACAGATGAACAAGGCATGAAAGGAGCAGACAAAAGCTTTTAAAAATAACAAGAATGTGGTTAAAATAGGAAGACAGGAAACAAATGAGAATGAAGAGTGATAAGCTGTGGGATGGCACAATGTATGCATGCTTATATATACTACAGAGCTAATGGAATGGGGAACAATTGAGCAGGTGGGTGTGTAGACTAGGTGACTGGCAAGGCATGAAGGGCTTGGGTGACTAACTGGAGGGTAAGGTCGGGGATAAACTTGCTTTAACTACGCAACTTACTCAGCATATCATGTCATCAGAAATTAACAGTACGCCATGTGAGATACGAGTGATGAGTGATGGGACAGTATAAAACTAACTCAGCCACAGCTTTGATTCACCACAACAATAGTAGTACATGTTGGGGGGGGGGGGGTGGGGGAACATTTTTTTCCACAACTTCCAGCATCTACATACCTGCCATTTATGTCAGTGTTGCTGTTTTCTGTGCCGTGATCTCAGCCTTAACCTCTTTGAGAGCTGCTATGGAGTCTTAAGTTCATGAGGAAGAACAAGAATGATTAGGCCTTGCAAATGACTGGACAGACAGGCATATTATTATTATTATCAGTGATGATGACATCAGTTTATCTGTAGATTAAAAATCTAAATCTAAATATTATCTATGATTAAAACCAACCTAAAATAGAGTACTGTGTCCTCATTGGACTGACTATTATCTAATAGATTACAACATTTTCCTTTAATTGTAAAATAAAAAAGGTGGTCTTCACCGCGAAATGTGACGTTTTTTTTTTTATCTTTTCAGTCGACTGATCTTTTGTCCCTTTCTAAATGTCATCAGGTGGCCAACTACAGCAAAAAACCCACACAAAAGGATCACTGAGGCCCATTACACTACACGGAGATAGACCGTGTGGGTATGTCTAGGACTCTTGCATAGCCATTACTGTAAAAAAATAATTGATTGCATTAACCTGCCCTTTCACCATTTTACAAGTCAATCCATATTCCTAAGTGGCCGTGTAGTGTGGCGTTTTAACCTAAGAGGAAACGGTGTAATGATTTTGTCAGGCCAGTATTGAATTGCTCAGTAGTGTTGGTGTTACTCATGGTGTGCTGCTTTTCAAGCATCCACACCACAACGAAATGTCAGTGTGTCATTTTCTATTAAGATAAACTTACACAGACACACATTTATGCACATATTCACATAAAGCATTCGCACTGTGTTTTTCTCTTTTATGTGTTTCTACTTGGTTTGTCTGGTAAAGGCTTTCAAGATACTTTCTTTTTAGTAAAGCTGCCAAAACCTGTATATCTGTGACAATCAATATGTTTACATTTAATGATTGAATAACTGAAAATGACCCAAAGAGTACAGCATTTTCACAGTTTGTGTTGCTTTCACTGACATTTGTATTATTAACAGAGAGAAAAATCAGCATTTTTCAACGTACACAAACAATCTTTCTTACGATCAATAAAAACTGCAAAATATCCAATCAGAGGTGGAATGATCATAGTTTTTAATATAGAGCCAGCTTTTTGGTCTAACATCTGCAAACTGATATCAGTCTAGCTGGTATCCATTGAGTCATCAACTACCATGTCATCTCAGTGTTTTGTTCTAGAGTTCATAAGTTGTTATCAAGTGCACACTTCTTTCTGGTTGACATGAGAGGCAACACAGTGAAAAGTGCAATGTTTGATGTGCTACAAACACCATTAACTTAATCAATTCGATAACCCCCCACCTCTAGCCTCAGTCGCTTTCTCCGTGTCTTTCCTCTTTCAAGGCGGCGCTGAGGGAGAAATATAGATTTGATAAGGCTGCTTGCTCTCACTCCAAATTCATGCAGAGGAAATACATTTCCCCCCGGACAGAGCCAAGTCTCATCCTCCCTCTCTGGAAAGATTACAAAGCAGGCAGGGTTGGAGAATGACACAATCTGCCCTGCTATCCTCTCCTGTATCAGAAAGAGACTGTTCCTATATCAGCATCTATAGCGTTATGATGACAAGACCCCTAGACTGCTCAATCCATAATGTCTGGAGTTGCACCTGTCTGCCACCTTGTGTATAATTCATTATTATGTACTTATATCCTGCACGCCTCACAAAGTGCAACTCTGATTCATTGCAAAGGGAAGAGAAAGACTCTAAACCAGCTTTATTATGGAGTGCACAGTTCTCTACCACAGCGCCTAAGATAGATGCTGTGTTATGTTATGGCTTTATTAGTATCACTAAATCATTTGATAGCAACGTGGCTGCAACAGAGATAATTATTGGTGTTGCATCTTGCCATTTAATAGCGTGGCACCAACACATGTAGCTCAATGAGTCACAAAGGACCATCGCGCCTTTATCCCTTTCTGCTTTTGCACCTTTTCTCCATCATTACATGTTGCAGAACCATCTGTCCATGTGCTTTCCTTTAATATTATACTTCTGTATGATTCTCCTTTAACTATTTTTATTCAGGTTCTCTTTGTCTTTTTTATCCCAGGCCTTTCCTCTCATTACATAGTTGTGAGGACATTTTTCCCTGCTCTGCATTGCTACACAGTGCAGTTGCATTTAAGCCATTAGTCTTAAAATGTGTTTGTGTCAGTGCATGGCCTGTTGTTGTTCTCCCACCTCCTCCTCCTCCGCTTTTTCTAAGGCTGATGTGTCTTTCATTACCGTGGTCTGACAGCGCTGAGCCGAGTGGACGTCTGTTTGTCACCCTCTAATGGGGCTTGGCAGCCTACAAGGTGTGCACAACATCTCAGAGAGAGTGGCCGTCTCCTTCTGTCTCCCTCAGCGGAGGAAAAGACCAATAACACTACCTTACGCATTCAGTCCACTGTTCAATTTCACTTCACGTTCGCGTCAGTGTAGCGAATTGGATCAGGCACCTATGGACAAATTCCACGTCCAGTTGACTTGATGGGAATTGACCAAACCTTGCCAGGATCTCACACTGTGGTGGTTTTGATCCGGCTCCATCTGTCAATTGCAATATACAGTTTAGAAGTAAGGCTATCAAATCCATTTTGAGTAAATCCTGCTTTTTGTGTTGGCCTATCGACCCGCACTCTGCTGTACTGTTGCTTATCTATCTGAGCAAATGTTTTAATTTGATTCCCATCTTAAGGCCACAGACCACTATCTCATATGATTGGATTGGATCCAAATAGGAAAACTTGGTTTCAGTTTGGTATTGTATTGTAGGGCGTTTATGTTCCTTACTGATGTACCAGAAATTAAACACCGTAGACATCACAGTGGCTTCTTCCCGTTGAAGCATGTAATAAATAGGATTGTCTTTGTATTGCTTTACCAGTTCCTCTGGAATATATCCTCCTCATTTTGGCTTGTTAGAAGTTTGAGTTTGTCCACCAGCTATGTTTCCTACTCGTATCCAACATTTTGATGTTCACGTGCAGATTGTGTATAATATTCTTGTACAATAATAATAATAATAATAATAATATTAATATGATTGAATAATATTCTTATCATCAAAAATGAGACTGTTCTCACCAGAAAACATCAGCCTTGGTTGTTTGTCTGACAAGCTGGACAAGTCATGTGCAAAACCTCATAGGAAAATGTCATGTGATTGTAATAATAAAGACACATCCTGTTCTATATACAGATTGGTGACAGAAATATGAAACACACTGAATTCCTTAACCTCTAAAGTGAGGGAATCTGGTGTCTCTGGTCTGCTTTGTTTAGCGTTTTGCTAAGAGTCACTTCAAATCAATAAATCAATAAAAAGGTCTTCTGCATGTTCCCGTGATCAAACATTTCCATGCTGATGACAATGCCCACATCCATAGGGCATGAGGGGTGCCGTACTCATCTGAATCATATGCTTATGACCAGTCACTGGATCTCGTCACATAAGGGAGTCACTACCAGAATGCACGGAAGCTGTTCTGGCAGCACATGATGGCCCAAGACACTTTTTTTTTCTTAATCACACTTAAATTGCATGTACAGTATCACAATTAACATTAAACATTTTTCTGAAAATGTCAAGTTAATAAACACAGCAGACCATGGTTCTGGCTTTAACATCTATTTCATTGCAAGACACTGTAGTTTTAAGTCATCAAAAAATAGAAGAGCTAGATGGTTGAGGAGAATAATTTGAAGAAAATGGAATAAATCTGGTGGAGAAGACAAAGTAAGAGAGATGAGAGTAAAATGATTAGAAGGCAATCAGACGATTCAAATTGCAAAGAACAAGGTGAAAGAGAGAATAGATTCAAATCCTCCCTTTTCTTTATCTGTGGGTCTGTGTGACTGTGAGAACACCACAATGAGTGGCCTGTATCCTATATTAACACATTCAGACCAGAGCCCACATCTTTTTTATTAATCCCTACTTTAATTTGATCCCACAGAAGAAGGAGGAGAGGGAGAGAACCAGCGGGAGGTGGAGGGAAGGAGGAGTGGATGCAGCTGAGGGTTGAAACATGATGTGGGAGTCAGAAACCTGCTTTTCTCTGCTTGGAGATGAAAGGTTAAAAAGCCTGATAGATCTTTCCATTTTTAAATGCACCTCTGCGCCTGTGTGTGCAGTTCTCTGTGTGCATGTATGTGTGTATGCTGATGCACTTGTGCAGCGAGTGTTTATCTGTGTGCGTTGTGTGTTAGAATGGGGAAATGCTGGCTAATAACAACATGTTCCTTTGAAAATCGCAGCGCATTCATCCTGGTGTGTTCTTTCAGGTGAGCGGCACAGGGTGAAATGTCAACCATTTGAAATAAACAGCCTTGTCATGACAACTCTTGAAGGAGAGAACAATACTGGAGAGAAAGTGGGAAAGGAGAAAGGAGTGATAGAGCTAGATAGAAATAGAAAAGGGGGGAATGAAAGAATGAGAAGGAAGATGAAAACGTTTCCTTTTTTCTGCTCTTCCCTCTGAGTCTGTCTGTCTTTCCCTTCTTCCAAAGCTGCCAAATCTCTTTTTCCTTGTCTCTTTCTTTCTATATCTTTTTCTTTTTTTTTGACTAACACCACGCAGAAACCTTCCAGTGTCTCACTTGGCTGTTTAAAGAATCCACACATCATTAGCGGCTGGCTAGGTTTCCGTTTATTTCTTTTGATTTGTCTCTCTGATCTGCTTGTAATGCTTTGCTGCAGCAACAATTTGAGGATCATTTTGGTTTATTAGCATCGATGAAGTAAATCCACCCTATAAAGGAGCATTCGTATGCCATTTTTGTACTATTCCCTGCTCAGTTATAATTTAAGAATTTGTCTCTCTTCAAGCTGAACACACAGATTTTATGAATGATATTATCTAAAAATGCATCCTACATCTGCTTCATGAGCATTAAATAATGGAAAAACTCTTTGGACACATCAGCCTTGTATTTTAATAGCCAGAAACCCTACCTTCATGTAAAAGTATAGTGTGGAGGTAACATCTAAAATAATAGTTCTATAAGACGACAGAGTCAGTTTCAGATTAGTTTTAATACAGGTTTGCTTTCAAATTTCTCACCATCAAGGGCAGAGGTCTAGTCTCAACACTGGTAGGAGCACAACATGTCTGCAGGACATTTACAACAAGAGATGTAGGACCAGAGCTACCAGGATTATCAAGGATTCATCCCACCCCAATAACA
>JAUMHL010000016.1:14055123-14100878 GCA_032362345.1 Sandelia bainsii | reverse complement strand
TAACCTAATTGGAATTTGTAAAGTTTGCACAGTCTTTAGAATAGGGATGGCTCAGGATACATTTCACTGCATGTTGTGCACTGTATAACTATGTATGTGACAAATAAAGAATCTTGAATCTCCTCCTGGCCCACTTCCCCTGTTGTCCCTTTGTAAGCGTGCCCTGTGGCATCTTTACTTGATTTCTGTGTCCAATGTGTGATAAAATAATGCATGAATAAGATACATACCCATCTACGGTATGTTTGAGGGCAAGTTTAAATATAAAACAAAAATAGGAAAAGCGTTCAAAAGCATTGGGATGACGTGGGGGATTCACTCAGAAAAGGTTGAGAAACGCTGCTCTATACAGTCCCTGAACACCTCCCAGCTGATGACAGGCTTCTCATGCTACACCTTCTGTTACTTTCTTATTGTAAACTCTGCACATTAAGGCAAGTGATACACTTACGACATGAAGAAAGGAAATATACAATCTCTGGTATATTGCATATGCTTTGTGGGTGTCAGGGAGCCACTATTACACTGTGGGGGACTCCTGGAACTTGGTTGTATTTGAATTTTGAGATTGACATGCTAGTCGATGCGCCTCGTCAGGCAATGATACCTTAAAGTACACTTATATTCCTCCTGTTTGTATGGGCTTTAACTATTTTAGTGAAAATACCAGAAATCTGGCTGGAAATAAAATAAAACAAAATAAGTTGTGATAAAAGCCGGCAGATTTTTCCTTGATGCTGTAGCACTTGCTTCAGATTCCTTCTCTGTAGATAAAATATTCTGCTGCCACACATTTCATGCTTTGACGCCACCAAACAGGTAAAAAAAAAAGGGCAGGTGGGTCAGTGGTGTACCAAACTGCTACATCCTCAGCTGGAATCCAGAATGGGGCTCTTGTTGTTTCATGCCACTCCTCTCTCTGATAAAAGCCCACCAATGCCATCTTATGAGGGATTTTGCTATACTTGATTAGTTATGCTATTCTGTAACACCTTTTATTGTCCTCTAACAAGCATAATTAAAGTTGGCTGAAAAATCACTACATTAGTCTTGCTAAAATTTTAACTACACGTCTACACTTCTATGGAAACTAGGTTGACATTATCGCTCACGTATGCTGACATGATTATTGGCTTTGGCAATCAATGCAACACCTCAGCATCCTATACTATAAAGAAATCATTTGAACACAAGTTGTAGTGTATGTCATTCAATATTTTTTAATTCACACACAAAGAAATACAGTAATAAGCCAATGTGGCTGGTTTAGTCAGATTTACAATTTACAGTGAAATATGAAGCAAAAAGTGCAGGGGAAGTGCAGACCTTTTGTTGGCACTGATCAATACTTTAACAGGCTGTTACACTCAAAAAATATTTTCCTTCACTGACGTTTTAAATTAAAATTGATATCCCGACCTTGAAAACATACCTTTTATTTTAAATCAAGTCTCTATCACTAGCAGTTCCATGATTAAAGATAAAAACAATAATAGTCGAACAGCAGAAATTCCAGATCACCACCAAAATCTAATTGACAGTTCCTTTGCCCAAGGCCAATATGCTCTCCAAATTTCATGGCCCCTATTCTGCCAGGCGGATGAAACAATCTAACACAATATTTTGAACCACGATGTATTACATTCTTGGCATACAAAGAAGATGTGTGAAAAAAAGACTCTTTAGAGCTAAAAATATCTGTTCTGCTGATTAAAATGTGGCAGAACACCTGAAATATTCCTAAAGCTAAACCAAGAAACTCTTAGAATTAAATCTGGGGAATTGTCAGCATGAACAGTGTGAAATCATTACAGTGCTAACAGTTCAGAATATATCTGAGAAACAAAGATTTGGACTCATGCTTACATGTACTGGATGATATGTAAGTGTAACAGGCAAACAGGTTCTTGGGGTAAAAACAAAAAATACACTAATCCTAAACAAAAAATACACTAATCTTAATCTCTACCCATTCTATACAGTTTTGTATAACAACTGAGCCAAAAGCAGTGGACAGCACAACATATCCTGATGTGACGTCAGTGTATCAAGTCTTGCTGTGGCCAATAGGTTAATGAACGACCATTACCGGTTGTCACTGCTGTCTGTCCACTTCACTTAAACTGCTTCCATTGATAGATGTTAGACCTTTCTTTCAGCACTGGAAGGTTTTATAAATTGCTCACTGCCAAAAACAAAACGTCAAATCACTCACAACTACACACTGTATAAAATTCAACTCAGTATCTCTACAGATATGATATTTACACTGTACAGTGTGCAGAACACAATTTCCACCGATTTATAACCATGGACAAATAGACCAAGACCTAACCATAAACCTTATTTGTTATTGTGATGTTTTGTCTTTGACTGCGTATTATCTGGTGTTTGTGGAAAATAGCATATTTTCTTTATCTGTACATGTTTTACCATGTACAAAGAAAAATTACATCAGGTACATCTGTAAAAGCCCAAAATAATAATTTGTCCAACAAAACATTGGACTTTGGATTTTCTGTTTGCTACTGACATTCAGTGTTGGTTTCTTTCATCAATGACCACGATTGTGGTGCAACCTTAACAAAGGCGTTTTAACGATAACCATAGAAATGAATGACTCCTAACCTTAATGAAGTAGTTTTATCTAAAACAATTGGCTTGTCTCATTGGTGGATCAAAAAAAAAATTCTCAAAATATGTTATGTATATTTATTGCATATCTTTTAATGAACCTTCATAAACATCATCAGTAAACACCTTGTCTGCTTTTAAGAATTAGCCTGGTCTATGGGTAGTTGCATGAAATTTTTCCGAAAGTGAATATACATTTATCTTTTCATCTTTTTCATGGTCTTTTGTTCTATACAAAAAATAAAGAAACCTTGGTCACACACTTGTTTTTGCCACTACAACACTGGTTAAAGGAAGGTAGCCTTTGATGACATTATCTCCAAATTTCAACATAGAACGTCATGAGCACGCCAGTTTTTATTAATTTTGGACTCTTAGCATAGTCTGTCAAACCATCTAAACAACAATCTGACAAACAAATGATTGGTTTCACTCTCATTACTTTATGTTGAACAATGAGACTCTCATTCAAATATTTAAAAAATTTTTTTTTTTTTTTTTTAACTCTTATCATTTGGACCAGTTTTAGTGTTGATGACATGTCTTGAAGGTTTCTGGGCTCGTTTCTGGCTCAGAATTTATTTCCAAATATGATTAGGTTGGAAAATGCTGCAGCCCTGGAAGGCGAATTCCGTTTTCCCACTGCACACCACCTGGGACGTCAGTCCTGATTGTTCCAAAGTGACACCCAGCACCCAGACTCTGCCATCACTTGTCGGCGCTCACAATAACACTCTCCC
This sequence comes from Sandelia bainsii, assembly GCA_032362345.1. Classification (NCBI taxonomy): domain Eukaryota; kingdom Metazoa; phylum Chordata; class Actinopteri; order Anabantiformes; family Anabantidae; genus Sandelia; species Sandelia bainsii. Next base: position 14,097,504 of record JAUMHL010000016.1, on the reverse strand, counting down.
CAAATCCTCCCCTCCCTCTCACCCTCCCATCCTGTCTCTCCATTATTTTTGTCTATTCAGCTGCCTGTCTGGAGCTGTGACTGGTTCATCCTCATTTGCTCCACTCATATCCCCAGACTTGACATCGGCAAGCATCCACCACTGTCTCCTTTCTCCCTCTGCTGTTGATTGTTTGTGGGCTCAATCGTTTTATTGTTATTGTGGATTATTGTTGATTCACTGAAGTGACCAACCTTTACCACCACATTTTTGCATTTTGTGCAAAAAATCACTGCATCTTCTGAGTCAATGCTCTCAAATACATCAACACCTAAACATATATCCTAAATAATAGTAATCCAGTAATCCTGCTTCCAGTTCCCCCATTCACTCTTCACCACGTCGTACCTCTTCAGCTGTTCCCCTCACTTGGACCACTTTGGACTTCTCCCCCACACCTCACCTGTAAGTTGGCTTCGGTTTTGATTGTGACCTTAGTTTTCACCATTTACTCCTGGTCTTAGTTCTCCCTCTTCACTTCCAGCCTCACTCTAGTTTCACTACCTCATCTCTTAGTTTAGTCTTTTCCGTAGCTCCCCTTCATCTTAGTTTACTCTTAGCTTCCCTGTTATCTCTTCTCTCGTTGTTATTATTTTACAATAAACTTATTTTCTATTTTACTCTCTGGCTCTGGTCTGCTTACTGGGTCCTTTATTAATTAGCTCTGACAGAATGAACTGACCTTAAACAATGGACCCAGCAACCAGAGCCAGAGAGGGTTGTTACAAAAGCTACATTCCATTTCTCAAGAGAACCCTGATCCAGAGACCAAATTAGCTGCCTGGGGAAAGAGAAAATTATAAATTCTAGACCTTGGCTTAGTGAAATACCCGATACCCGTAGCCTTCTATCCAATACCATTAATCTCCAACAAGAATATACCAGACTCATGCTCAAAACCAAAACCGATCCTCTTACCCTTTTTGTTCCTGTCACTAATTCCCTCTCACACACACGGGAGCCTCAGACCGGACTGGACACCAACTCCACCAGAGACCCTGTTTCATTGAGCCCCGCAGAGGCTCGGGAGATATGGGCTGAGCTAAAGGCCCAGGCTAGGGACGACTGTTTTCCTGTCCTGTTGGACTACAGAGAATAGGAACCAGCGCCGTAAGCGGCAGTCGCGCCGGCACCAGCCTGATGTTCAGACTCCAGTTCCAACCACTACTCCAGCTCTGGCCTCCACCAACGCTCCAGCCCCGGTCTCCACTACAGCTCCAGTTCCAACCACGACTCCAGCACTGGTTTGAGCTACAGCTCCATTCTCCATGGCTGATCCAGTTCTGGTCACAGCCACAATTTCCAACTCACTTGTACCTGCTATTCACCGTGTCGACGCCTCCTGATCCTGGCCTCAGCCACATCGACGCCTCCGCTTCACCTGATCCTGCCCTCAGCCACATCGACGCCTCCACTTCACCTGATCCTGCCCTCAGCCACATCGACGCCTCCACTTCACCTGATCCTGCCCTCAGCCGCGTCAACGCCTCCACTTCACCTGATCCTGCCCTCAAATGCGTCGATGCCACCATGTCGACTCCAGTTCCTGTTCCTCTTCCGAGGCGGGACCACGTCGAGGATGTCGTTGCCGCTTCTCCAGTTCCTATTGTGGATTATTGTTGATTCACTGAAGTGACCAACCTTTACCACCACATTTTTGCATTTTGTGCAAAAAATCACTGCATCTTTTGAGTCAATGCTCTCAAATACATCAACACCTAAACATATGTTTCTCTCCTAAATAATAGTAATGCAGTGATTATTGTCTGTTATTCCATATAATTCACCAAAATGTAGACAGCTTAGGATTTCTGAACCAGTCTTATCCTGAAAATTACAATATACTATGTGAAACTGAGTTTCTGGAGTTTTGTATCCAATTGTATCTCAGATGCTGCTAGTTGAGGTTTAGTTTGTCTGTTATTGTGCATCATATTAAATCATTGCGTCATTCATAAAAAAAATGACATTTTCACCTTGTTACTCAGTCAGGTAGATGTAGTTTTATTTTGCATGCAGTTAAAATACTCAAGTGGGACCCAGAGAGATGAAGATATCAGAAAAATAAAGTGATAGAGGACAAGGAAGAAGCATTCCAAGTGAGATGTTGATTGTCCGTTTCCCTTTCTGGGTTTTAATCCACCTAATCTGTAATTAGTGGCAACTGTGTCACAGCCAGAACCGCTTAGAGAGACAAGATGGGGCTAGACCATCACATACACACACGAGGGAAAATGCAAAGAAAACTTACACACAAAACAAACACGCATCCACACTACTACAAAGATAAGGATACTGTATAGACACGTGTGACGTGAGAAAACAGGAAATGTACATAAAGAAACTAAAAGCTAAACACACACAAGATTTTTACACACAGTTTAGAGAAATCAAACACTCCATCAGCAGCACAGGGTTGAAAGCTTGTCTTCCCTCTGAAGCAGATAAAATGAAAATATTACAGCACATTCCAGAAATCCACTGAGGGACAAACTCCCACGTTATGCTTTTATATCCGCTCTGCCTTCTGTAAACACTTAGAAGCTTTCCTCAAAAATCACCCATCGACACATATTCACTTACCACTGCATCTTTCTGCTGTTCCTCTGCAGTGGATCTTATGGTGCTAGCCTCAGGCTACATGCTGCTCCTGATTGCTGCGCACCCGGACTAACGGCACATCAAAAGTGGCCCCCGCACAGGGCTGTGTGTGTTTAAGCGAGTGTGTATGTCTAACATAGGTCATTTCAACTCTTTTTCACAGATTAAAAGGCTGAAGACAAATGAAGAGCAACTAAGTAATCTCTCCCTCTCTGTCTCCGCAGGGTGTGATTTAATAAGATTGATTCTCACAATAAATGACTGAAGAGGTTTTTTACGTCTCCATTTTTACACGTTCACTGCCTGTGACAGCTCAACATTGCTTCGTTAAATTTTAATGCCTGCGTCATTCCTGTACATATGCTTGCATAATACATTTGAGTCAAATTAAGGAACCCATAACAATACTAAACCTTATAAGATGAGGATGATATGTGATTTGATATGTATTTGCATAACTGATTCCAGCATTCATTATAACAGAGGTCTGGTCTAGTGGCTCCTAACCTCTTTAGCTTGCAAAGCAATGTCCATTTGCAACTTCTCATCACAGGCTGCAAATGTTCACGATCTTGTAATTATTTCCACCAGAGACTGATTTTCCCATCACAAATTATTTTATTTAAATCATTTCTAGAGACCCGGAGAGGAAAATGATCAAAAGTTTAACGAGAAAAAAACAACAAAATAAGATTAGAGAGTGCTCAGATCTAATCTATCAGAACTATGTATTTTTATTCTTTCCTGTCTTTTTAATTCTTTTTATCAACTTGGAAACCTTAATATCAAATTTGATTATTTTTACACCCTAAACCTACTACTGAACTATTGATTTAATCCAGCTTAAATCTGATTTGTTTTGGTAACTGCACCTTTTGGGAACCACTGATTATGTCCACCTTAAATTTGTCAAGAACTATTGAATAAATCCACCTTAAACCTGTTTAGGGAACCTCTAATTCATGTTGCGTTCGATTCCACATCGGAGATGGGATATTTTTGATAGAAACTCGAACCAAGTTCAACTACTCAGACCAATAAGCAGGTGAGTAAAAACATTTCAAATTGTAAATTCTGACTTAACTGATTATTATTAAGTGTGGCAGCCTGTTTCCTTAGCTATGGTTTATTCTCATTTGCTTCCCAGATGTACAATATAGAAGCTCTGCTCACATCACCATACATCCGTGATAAGAAGACGAGTTCCGTTTTGGAAGGCTTTGAACTTGGAACTTGCAATGTTCAGCTTAGATATTTCCAACCTCCGATGTGCAACAAATGTAGTATAAGTCCCTAACCTTTTGGTCAAGCATAAAATGTAGTGAAAACAAAATAAAATGTTTTATAGAAAGTACACTGCAATGTTTTCCTTCTCCCTTTTCCCAGTATATCTGTATTTATATAGCCAGATAAAACACATTCTGCGTCATTCTAACATTTCAGTTTCTTCGAGTGGGAACAGATCTTGACCTCAGCCAAGCGGAGCAGCACTAGCCCCAGGCAAATGTTACATATAGGGTCTTGTAACTCTATTCAGAATCCATAGTGTGGAGAGAGAAAAGGCATAAAATCAAGATACACTTTTGAATGCGTGAAATTTGTAAATTTTGTCAAGCACACAGCATTGTTCAAGCACAGGGATTTTTTTCCCACTTTGTTTATCTCATGCCGTGAACTTATGTTTCATAGGAAGAGTTTGGAAGTTGCACTTGTCAGTCCCTGATTGTCAAGCCATGTTTTCAGCGCAGAACACACACTAGACACACTCACACATGCCACCCATGTTCAGAAACTCAGAGAAACTGTCAGAGTTGTTTTTCTGCTAATTGTCTATGCTAATTTTAGACCCAGAATAGCAACAACAGTATTAGTACAAAGCTTTTCTTGGTGCCTTGGGGAAAATAAAAATTATAAAAAGGAGCCTGGTAAAACCCAGAACCTAAATCTTAGGTCCTAGATTCCAAAAACTTAATTTTGTTATACATCGAAATGGTGCACACAGTTTAGGTAATTATTTATCTTCTTTACAGTCTTAAATTTATGAATTTGGAAGAGCCTCTCGGGAGTGAAAATAGCGTTCAAATTGCATATATGCAAGACAGCCACTTTGAAATTCTTACTTTGACAAAAGCAGCAGCAACTCCCGTTATTCAGGTGCCTATATTTCTTACAGTTACAACCTTACCATCTCCAAAATGCGTCACTAATTGGCTTGGGCTCTGACCTCCAATCACAGCGTGACCTTTGAACTCGTGAACCTGGTGCTGGGATATTCCCATTTGGGTGGCTTGGTATTGACTCAGAGGTGATTGGTTCAGCTAATTGCTATTTGCATAGCTTTATTAGTATCCCAGCACTGCCTCCATGACATTTCAGTGCTTTTTCTTTTTTTCTTTCTCGCTCTGTCTCTGTGGCTTCGTCTTGTTCCTTGCATTCTGGGGAGAGGAATTAGACAGTGTTTGGTATGTGATTAAGTATTCATGCTTAAAGTAGCGACGGGCACATCTCATGCGAGACAGTCATGGAGGAGGAGAGCAAACATTAATATGCGCTTAATAACTCTTTCTATCTGCTTCCCTGTTTTCCCATTTGGTCTTTGTCTCTGGTTGGGTTTCCCTTCACATATTTTTAGTGAATTATAAAATATTGAATTTGAAAGGATGAATAGAAATGGAAAAATCTCATGAAATTTTAATGTTTTTTTTTCTCAGAAAGAATCTATTTGGTAAATATCAATGGAGAACCTATAGGCTGAAAAGTGATGTAAAATTGGCATGACCGCTTCACTCTGTTCAACAAGCCAATAGGGAGTCACAACATTAGAGATTTGTGTTTGTGACCTAACGGTTGTCAATTGAATTTCTAAATCAACAGAGTACATTTGAGTGAGTGAGAGAGAGGTGAACTTCCAGGTATGTGTGTGTTCAAAGGTGCCAGCTTGAAACAACAGCACGATCACATGGATTGAAAGTGGTAGCATGAAACAGATACTCCTAAGGGCATGTTCAGAGTGACATTACCACTATGTGAAAAATGCTTCTTTCTCATTTATTTGAATGAGATAACTAGGTTCTAACAGTAGGGGTCCAAGTATAGCTTGACTTAACTACTGCTGCAGCCAATCAAATGTGTGCAACTGCACATTCCTGGTGGAATATTTTATAACATGAATGAGGCAAATATTGCTGTTTGCCTAGTAATATAGAGATGGAGAATAAAATTATTGGTGCAATGATAACTCTTTCTAGTTTTAAAACCCTGCTGTGTAGTGTTTTGGTGTCTGGTAAGCCATTCAAACTTTTTTATTTTTCACATCTTTTTGGCAATGTGTTCCATCAGAAATCCAGTAACTGCTACAGCATTGTTTTTATGAAAAACACTATTCTAACAAGCCAAAGCAAATTGCACCTCAGTGTAATCCCACAATTGCAAACAAAACAACCTTTCTCATATAACTATTGTCATTTGAGTTCAGAATCAAGCATACTCATACATCTTGTTTTTTTTTAACAACAAACCAAAAATAGTCTTTTTCAGTGTAGGTTGGTATGGAGACGCCAAATGATTTAGATCATTGTGTGAAAAACTGTTTCTACTGTGTGTCTACTGCTACACATGGCATTTTGATGTCACTGCATATAAAGTTACAGTGGATCACTTTACTGGATCATAACACAGAGAAGAAAGGAAGCAAAATATAGCTGACCCTTATGACAAAGCCTATACATCTTATACAGTAAATGTGCTAAAAGATACACAGCTCCAGTTTTTTGTTTTATATGTCTTAGAACTTCCATCAGAACAATTAAAACAATACTATAATCACATAAAAAGCTCATGTATATATGCTTTCTGAATATGAATAACTTACATCTCATAGAGTTTTTTAAATGAACTATTTCTCTCTATTGCAACTGGCACCATTTGTCTTCTGTTTGAATAATTTCTCTTCAGCTTACTTGATGGAAAGATGCCAAATGTAAAATGTCAAAATTTCCTATGTCTTTTTATGGCTTGTTGCATATTTCTGTAGTCTGTGTATGTGCACTTGTGTGTAAGCCATTTCCTGCCCAGTGCCTTTGCGATTGTCCTGTGGCCTCTGAGCTCACACAGTGTGTGTGCATGTGTGATTGGCTGAGTGTGTGTGTCTTCCAGAGTGAAATGTCAGTCTCATTTCGCTGTTATTACTTCAGGGAGGAAGAGGAGGGCTTTACTCTGTAATCTTAGCCTCCCTGTGGCCACTGCTCAGCCCCTGATGTACCTGGGAACACACTCGCCACAGTTACATGGAGGCTTTTAAACACCTTATCCTCAGACTATTCCATTACTACTGCAAAACAATTTGTTTTGTATTTTCATTCCTGCTGCGCACAGCACTGTGAAACTGTGGGTGAAGGGTGACAAATGCTTCGGTTAAAAGCATCACGAAAAGAGCATTTGATTGACTGATTGTTTGTGATGGATTGCCCTGCGGGGGTGTGGATCAGAATAATGAACACCTTCACGTCTGGGGTGGTTATTCAAAGCACAACTTTTCCCTCAAAAGACCTTCCTTCCAAAACAATTGTCCAGAATTAGCTGTGAGGAAAATAATAGCTGTGGTCGTGGTGCTGGAAGACGTCAAAGTACAGTTCTTAACCAAATGCTGTAATGTGTGTATAATGCATAGACATCAACAAAGTTTCTAATATTGCTCTTCCAGATTTCTCACAAAGTTCTCACAGTTGCCTTGGTATCAGTACCTTAGATTAGGTGTTGCATTTTTGTTATTTCAGACAAGAATTCAATAAACTAATGGTTAGTACGGCAACACTGCTTTCTAGCGCATTTGCAAGTTGTAAGCAGTTTGTTTATACACATGTAGGCCTATAAAACTAAATAGTTGTTGATTCCCATTAACGTTGTGCTGTACTTCAGTGTAAGTAACCTTTTGCAGATAAATAATACGAGCTTATTTCTGATTATAGTCAGCACTAGCTATGTTAGCATTAACATTAGCAGCCTCTCAGCCCTGCGTGTTTGGTGCGTTCAAGGACAGTACAGAGTGTACGTCATCTGCATTTCAGAAACGGCAAAAAGCTGCACCTTAAACATGCCTTCATTCATGGATGTCATGTTAAAATAATAATTTAAATGCATGAGCTTTTAACCTAAAGGATTAATCAACTATTCCAAAATAAAAAAATAAAAAATAGTTGTTAGGTGCAGTTTGACAGATATCAGAAATTAATACAGCTGCCTTTAACTAATGCTTAGTGCTAAAAACTCCCACTTATTTAGACTATTTCAGTTTTGTCTAAATACACAGACATGATATTTTTTACACATTACACAAACATTATTCTACTTCAGTATATCAGTATTTGATGTCCCAAAAACACATCCATAAATCTGCTTAAAATTCATAGACTAATAATAATAATAATACTGATAATCATCGTGTTTGGATGTTTTGACTTTTTGTGGTGCCATCTATCCATGTAAGTGACTGGTGAAAAATGGCTACAAGCTGTGAACTAGGCCAAAAAAAGTGCCTGTCATAAGTTCAGCAAGTCTGGCGTAGCATCTATAAATTCCTTTGTTTTGTCAAACCAACTGGTGACAAATCAATATGTATTCACAGTGATAGAAACATATAAAAAAGCCAATTCACATATTTGAAAGGCTGTAGACGCAGAAGTGTTAATTATTTTGGCTTGAAGATTTACTTCAAATGAGGAATTTCTTATCAAAACTGCTGTAGATAAATGTTTAAATGTTTTTTTCATGTATTGTGAGTTTTATTGAGAATATATGATTTATTATTTTACTGAGTTTGCATCTGTTATTGATAGTCCTTTACTACATCAAGTAACATTTGCTGCTTAATTAAATCAATGCTGTTATTTCATGGCCGTTTATGTCCTGTCATTGTTTTATCTTTGTACCTCTGTACAAGAGAACATGCTCTATAATGCAAACCGATAATGCTCTGCAGCTACAGGGAGTCTTTGTTTTTCAGTTTTTTTTCTGCTGTCCGTTTTCATATCAAGCCCAACCGCTGAGCCGGCTGTGCTCTGGCTGTCAGTGAATATGTTAGCATGCCAACAAAGCATATGTAGATTTGCTGTACACATCTTTTCAAAGCCATCGTGTGTGTATGTACTGTGTAGGAGTGGAAAAACAGTGCCCTCAGCCCCCATTCCCCTGAGCCTGAGGTAAAAGGTGTCTGTTAAAAACACAAACATGAGTCTGTTAACTTGTAGCTATAGATGCACAGCGAGAGGTGAGCAGGTCAGTTTCATATCGCTAACATGTTTTTTCGCCCTGCAAAGGGAGACTTGAGGAGGTGGAGGAAAGGACATAGAGGGAATGGAGGGAACTGAGGAAGGGGCAGACAAAATTGAATTAGAAATCTAAGTCAGTGGATTAAGAAACAGGACTCTTCATTTTGGCCTTGTTGTGCAACCATGTATATTTCTCATTCGCCATCGCTTTCTCTCTGTCTCCCTGCCCTGCAGCGTCCCCGTGATGATTGATACGCACCGAGAGCGAAGCTAGCTACAGAGACAGAAAAAATCATGCATAAAACATGAGTGTGGTTTATTGTGTTTTCTGGGGGGCCAAGGGAAGAGCTGAAGTTATGGATTTATGCTGTTTGTGATTGGATGAGAGCCCAGACCCATGGGACAGATGTTGAGCGAAGTGTGGGGCATGGGGAAGGGGTTGATGGTTAAGGTATTTAGAGGTAAAGCAAGAACTTGTGTTGGACAGGTGATGACAAGTGGCGTGTACTCGCAGTGGCTGGAGGGACCTTCAGGTTCTGCACTTCCACATATTCGCACTTCACTCTCTGCAGTGAAAGTTGTCATCATAATTACATCATAACAACTCAGTTTTATCTTTTCATTTAGCTGTGAGCAGCCAAATGGACTGAGTGGGGTTTTCTGAAACCTCGCAAAGGACCGTCACCTTGTTGGGTTACGCTGATTAATTGGTTTGCTGATACGCCTGGTCACTACTTATTCAAAATTGGATATTGGCCAGCTTGATGGATGTGACAGTGTTTGTTTGATGACAGTGTTTAATTGATCAGTTTCTATGGGAAGTCATTAAACTGAAATCATTGTAATGAGACATTTTGATTGGATTCCACACAAGTATACTTGAATATATTTTCTTCTTATTATGGAGAGTTCAAGTGTCCTAGTATACTGTGTACTGTGGTTAATGAGCTTTTCCACCCTGCCAAGAAAAAAAGTGACAACAATACAGAATAACTGAAAACTTTAAACTAAATGGTAGAATATTTTGATATTAGGACTGAAAGCACAAAAATAAAACAAGACTAATCACGTGTGCTATATGATCGCAGTGAGAATGAACAACGGAAAGTTAAACATGACAATTTGCTTTAATCTCCTTTGCTGAACAGCAGCAACGTGAAAGAAGACATCATTGTTTTCTTTTACTTTTAAGGTTCAGATCTCAAAAAGTTCACATGATGTTGACAATATCAAAAGAAGTTTAAAAATTAAAATGTATAGTACATATAAATCTGTCACATTTTAAGAACTAAGACTAGGCTACACTCATGGCTATAGACTAACAAAACTTAGGCCTAATGGAGCAGTGTAAGTTCTGCGCTTTGGTCTTGGTTGCAAGGCATCACACACTCATTTGGAAAGCAGTGGCTGAGCTGACAGTGTTTTACTGCTTATAGTCTATTGTCAGCTTAAAGTTTTTATCATGCATCATTTGAGGACAAATGATCCAGATGGAGTGTCATCACTCAATTTGGCAGAAAGATGTGTTTTTTGTTTAACTAGATCCTTTGACAGTTTATCAGATTTAGGTAGGCACCTATATCAACAATGGTTGATTCATTTCCGTCATGTCATTTTTTTCAGTGTCATCACTTGAGGTTTATAAAGGTAATAGATGCTAATTACACCTTACAGAATTGACAAAAGTAGTAGCTATTTGGCACCTTATATCTAACATGTATGATAAAATTAAATGATAAAGCCCAGTAAGTGCACAAATTACTAATTTACTTGTCAATTTAATTGCACAAGGGGACCAATAAAGTATCAACTATTATTATTATTATTATTATTACTACAAATAACTAATTTTTGGGTACTTTTTATCACTTAGAGCCCATATCATCCAGACATTAGCACAAAGTACGCTGTATTTCCCCTCTTCCAGTCCTCTGTGAATTCTCAAATGAAAATCACCTTTAATATTTTGTTTTTGTGTCCAACAGGACAAATGCTGTTTCATTATCACCAGCAGATGATTGTGTCCATGCACAGAGCCTTCGGCGAGTGCTGCAGTTATGAAAGTTTACCTCTTGATTATGGATGGGTTAGCCATGACTCGGTGATCTCTTATCACGTCTGTCTCTCCGAGCAGCTCATATTGATTGGTGGTCATAGAGCAGGAGTGAATCTAGCTTATTGATCTGCTTTGATTCCTTTGTTTCATCTCCCCCCAGCTCAACTAATTGGGCTCTTCTTTGTCGACAAGACTGACTTTTACGCCTGATATTACAGAGCTGTATTTATTCCCTTGAGGGGAAAACCAAATTAAAGGGAGTGTTTTGCCCCTTCTTCTTCCTCTTCTTTTTTCATATTGATATAATTCATATAAACCCTTTTCTCCAAGATGCTCATAAATTCAGAGAAGAAATCATTATTTTCTCATAAATGTGATGATATTGCTCTCATCAGGCAGACTGTGATGTAAAAGCACTTTATGAGATAGGCTATCTATCCCACATATCACATATCACATGACAGCTGCCTTGGTTTCTGATTGGCTGAGCAACGTAGATGGTAATGCCATTTCATTAAATAGAGACACAAAGACATCTTCCATCTGGCAACAGAGGATTCTCCTCATCTGTCTCTCTGCCAAGGGAGAGTTAAAGATGAAAAGTAACCCGATGCATCCGTTCACTCTTCCTCTCTCCCTACAAGGGACGCGGTGTCTCCATAAAGACTGTCTGTCTCTGTGACTGGGTGTCTAGTAAACAGAGATGCATTGATGCCAGCGTGTTCCCTTTAGCCCTGAGGCTAGTATTGACCAATGCATTACTAAGAGTTTTTGTCCAGCCGAAGTGATTAAAACATTTAACTAAGATTTACTTAGAGGTTAGGGACACAAGACTGTCTGAGGGAGATGGACTGCTTGGCAGGCGGGGGGTTTTGGGTTCAAATCCTCTGGGACAGGTTTGTGAGCATCTCTGAGAGCTGCTCCATTAGATACTCTGTGCTATTCACAGGGAAAATTATGGATGCATGGGTTCACAGAAAGCAAAGCAAGTGGTTTGGGAGAAGTGTGGGCGGCAGAGATTCTACAGAGGTGGGTTTTTCGGCATTAGGTATGGGACAAGAAAAAACGTTATTATCAAAGGTTAAGAAATCACAGATGGAAAGTCTCCATTCTGGTGCAGCTCCAACAGGGGAATGAATGCTAATGGCACAGTTTCTGACTATTCTTCCTTAAAACACAAGAATAACATATTATGGTACTACAGTAAATGTTGACTGCACTGGTACCTTGTGAGGAAAGTTAGAGTGATTCTATCAAGGCTATCGAGTACAGAGGTATTTGTCCTGACCCATGGACTCTGGATACACTTTAATACACTCTACAAATTCAGTGACTTTATAAAGCAAATATTTAAGGACTACACATCCTGGTCAAGTTGTATCTTGTCATTTGACCTCCACTGAATGTGCTATACACAAAAATAAAAATGTCAAGCTACAGTGGCCAGGATGTGCTCATCTGGGAATTGTATTTGTTAAAAATGTTACTACTTTTCTGGGGAATAAGGTAGCCATTGGTTCCCTTGGTTTGTTGGTTAAACAAAGAGTTGTGAGAAAAGAAAACTAAACAAGAACGTTCAACACAGCATCTGTTTATGCCAGGGAAATCGCTGATGAGCGCTGCCGGTTTTGTCGCCAATACAGGACAGCGTTCGTAAACACACAAGGAAATAAATGGCAGTCAGTAGCTCTGTGCTAGTGCACTTTGTGCCGGCAATTATGGTAGCGCACACTAGGCTAAAACTTATATTAAACACCAAACGGCAGGAAAAATAAGACAAATTATAACCTCTTTGCCTTTTGATATGTTTTAGGACTTTTTTTGGGGGGAGTTTTTGACCTTACTTTGAACACTCCCTACATCCATCCTGTTTAACTCTCCATCTCTTAGGAACCCTCTATCATCTATTATCATTCATACATACATTGAGGCTAGATCATTCAGGATGGTTCACATGCATGCAGCACAACCTTTTTTAGCACAATTTAGATTGTGTGTTCAGTGCTTGTTATCCCCCCCCTTAGGTTTTTTTTGTGTGGTTGCATCTTTCTGGAAAGTGCCTGTGAGACACTGACAAATTCTAACATCCATTATACCATTATACATTTCTATAACTTATTAGATGTTTCAAGTGAGATATTTATTTTCTTCCAAAGACGTACATATACAGCATTGTTGGTGTAGGCTTGTCACTAATTCTGACTAATGCTTTCTTGCGTTTTGCCAAAACAGCAGTTGCTAAGTTACAGTACACTCTCTTTGTAAGTATTGATACTGATTAAAAAACGTATTATTTACTATTGAATTCTCCTCTTCACCTTTATTTTAGCAGGTTCTGTTAGCATCATCTAGCATAAAAAAATTAGGGCAGCCAGCAGTAACCAGTTCAGAGAATTCAGCTTCCCAGAAGTTCATCCATCCTTCACTAACAATGACTATAAAAACTTGGTCTTAATTACACATATCTGTATGACTATTATCATACACTAAACTGTGATCCTCTGGATTTTATGGGAATATAAGGGTCATAGAATGTCAGCGAAAAAAATAATTTGTGTCATGTTTGGAAACAGACAGCTTAAAGGTCAGTATGATAGATAAAGACTAGATAGTAACCTAACCCTGTAATAGTATTCTAATAGCTTTGGTAACTGTCGTAAACACCTACAAAATTAATTTGGCCGCTATTGGTTTTATGGTGCTTCCCTGAGGGGGAAACTGGGAACCATTATCTATAATGAAAATGACATAGGAAGCTCAGCTTTCTGGAGACTTGAATATTTCCCTAAAGACTCCTTTCACTTCCTTGCTGCTGTGCATTTGTGTTTTGCTCTGTACCCGCTCCTACAGTGATGCCTACGTTGACTTAAATGAGCATTTTGCAGCCCAAAGCAAAGGATTGTAAGCATTAATGTGAAATGATATAGTTACTCCTCATCACCTTAAGCCAAGAATATGTTTACACTGTAGCTTTATCACAAGTTTTCTGTGGCTTTGCTGTACATTGTAAGATCATCAGAATGAACATGTATAGTTACAGACGTTTATCAGCATGTCTATAGGGCATGCCAGTGCTCCAGATTGCATGCTTTCTGTCTGGTTTCCAAGCTGCTTCCAGCTCAGTCGCATTCGATTTGAATTACATGCATGCGGTAGTGAGTGCGGGCCTTGTAATTTCAGCGAGGAGGTGTCATGTTTAGTTACGCTCTCTGTAATGGAGAGATCCTCTTTTCATTACCCTCGCTTTTCGATGGGCCACACCACTGCAACATGTGGCAGTGATCAATTTGAATGTCATTAACACTGGCGGCTTTAAGGTCCAGCCTTCTTTCTACCCACTCTCTAAACCGCAGTAATTGAATCAAGGAAACGGGTGGTGTTCGAGAGCTCCTGGTCAAGCAAACAAAAGGATTATTAACATCGCCAATGACATTGTATTTACAGGAGAGACTGAGGGAACTGTGCCATTTACAAAGCAATTTGCTGCTGTGATGATGCAAGAATAAATAAATGGGAATTTGTTGTTCATTTGTGCATGGGGACCAGTAGTGTGACAAGGGATATGACAGCCAGAGGAGTCTTACACCTTTTTAGTCAACCCTGCCTCTTAAAAAAATATGTTTTTATGCAACTAAACTCTAAACATGATTATGTTTTTGTAGGGAATGTTTGACATTGGATGGATTATGTACTACTGCATTAGTTGTAAGAAGGTGGTTGGGGTAGATGGTGGGCATATAAAGCTCATGCCTGTCACACCACAATTTGACTCTGGTCTTGTGTATAGTTAACATTAGGCAAGGAAGGCATCTTGATTAAGGTTAGAGAGAGAATATGATTTTATTTCAACATATATAAACTTGTTGTGTGTGGACATATTGTTTATTTTTCTTTTATTAAGCCAGACCACAATCTTTTCCTAACCATAACCATGAAGAAGGTTCAATAACACTGTAGTCAAACAAATTGAATTTTGTACTGCAATATAGGCTATTTTAGTGGGAAAAATACGCTGTCTGGGAACCGTGAACTGTATGTTCACCGATGTGATTTCATTTTCTTTCAACATTTAACTGAAGTTAATTATTAACATATCCTCTTGTTAACTGAAAACATAATTTGGTTGCAATTTTGTGTTTGCAGTTTAGCTGTATAGAAACATCATTTTTAAGAGACAGGGTTGAATTAGGTGGGCTTTGAATGACTGGGGACACTATCTTAATATGGTGTTTGATGCCACACTGATATTTAACATTCAAAACATAACTTGGCCTACTCTAACCTCTAAGAAGATTAGAGCTATGCAAGCAATATGCATACATGATACTTTTTTTGTGTGTGATATGTGCTTGTTTGTGTGCATGCAATCATCTTTGGCTTCTTGAAAGTATTTTTATTTTTTTCTTCCATGTGTGCTTGTTGATTTAGACTGCTGTAGTAGTGTTGCGGATGGCAGTCTATTTTCTGTGAGAATAAAAATCTAAGCCCATCTGCAATTTGTCTTGATTAAGCAAGGTCTCCATCTGCGAGCACCGATCTCTTGTTGGTGTCTTTTCCCATTTGCAATATATTTTATTCCAGCG
Organism: Sandelia bainsii; assembly: GCA_032362345.1. Lineage (NCBI taxonomy): Eukaryota > Metazoa > Chordata > Actinopteri > Anabantiformes > Anabantidae > Sandelia > Sandelia bainsii. Next base: position 14,081,959 of record JAUMHL010000016.1, on the reverse strand, counting down.
CCCCCCCTGTCCACTTAACACCCCCACCTCCTTCTCCAAGCAAAAGATTAACAGATTATAAGTAACATGATTGCCTGCTTCCTCTTTTCTTTTGTGCTTGCTGCCTTATTTTTCCTTTTTCAGGAAGAACTGAGAAAAAAAATCATATCTCTTATGATTTGCCTGTGTGTTCGTGTGCAATATCAAGACAGTTGAAACCACCTAATATCCAGAATATTGTAATTTCATCTGCACAGACACACATTCATTAGAATTCAGCTTAAATGTATGTGACCAGGTCTTTTTCACCAGCATAGTATATAGAGGTGTATCATACACCTAAGCAATGCATAACCAATAACTGAAAAAATACGACTGAACAAATGAAAAGATATAGAGGCAGAGAAAGTGCAGAAGTAGAGAGAAAATAGAGGTGGAGTAGACAGTTGTACTGAATGAAGGGAGCAGAAGAGACTAGAGAATAAGAAAGAAGCAGAAGCGAGGATAAAAAAAATGTGGGGAGAAGGAGAGATGGCAGTGGTATAGAGAAAGGAGAAGAGTGGTGAAGCAAAGGATGGAGGATCTAGCAAGCTGGGTGGCATTAGTAGGGAAAGCCTCTCCACTTCTGCTAGATAAGAGATGGCCCTGGCCAATGATGTGGAATGGTTCTGATTGGCTGAGTCTGATCCCTCAGCAGAGCGAACCAGGCTCTTCTCCCGGAGCCCAGAGCACTACCGTAACACTGTCGGATATTTCATACTTCATTCCTACAAATGTGACTACTGCAGGGTACTGCAACTCTAACCTCATCCCCATACTGTTCAACATTTCATACTTCATTCCTGCAACTGTAACGACTGTGGGGTACCACAATCAGAGCCACAATCTTGCATTCTTTAGGATGAAAATGGATTTGCGCTAGTACCGTAGCATCAAAACTTGTTGACTTACAGCATTAATACTGGAGGGTTTTGCAATTCCAACTAGCAGCTAGGTATGTACAAATTACATGTATGTAGATGATTCTGCAACTCACATTTTTCATTGAATGCCATAATTTGTTGCTAGTTCAGGGAAGTAGTCTGTCCTTTATGCAGTGAGGCATAAAGTAAGGCTGGCACATTTGACTTTCATGCATCTTGTCACAGAGAGTATAACGCTAATATTTGCCCGTGGGTGGATAACCAAACAAGCCTACCAGGGCACAGGCCCCCTGGGCAAGAGCCTATACTATTTCTTGTAAGTCATAGACCTCAGCTGATTTGGATTAACCTGTTACATGCAACATGACCACAAAGAGATACTAATTGTAAAGAGCTCATAAAGGACCAAAAGGGCACATGATGACCAAAAACTGACACAAAGAGAAGATTAACAACCAAAAAGACACACAAAATGACCATGACCACATGCAGTTGAAACATAATGAAATAGAGATGATGACCAAATTTATGCAAAATGACTACACATAGTTACTATACTACACAAAATTACTATAAAGAGAGAAATGACCAAGAACCAAGAATAGACCCAAAAAAAATAAATAACCAAAGCGAAATAGGCTACATGATGTGAAGCACTCATTTGTCCTTTTGCCTGCTCAATTTCTCAAAATCTGTACATATTTTCTTAACCTTAGGTAAGTGTAAGCATTTTGTACCTCAGTGAAATCCCAATCCCAATCTCATACCTGGAAATGATTCTTTATTCTGCTCTGAACTATATGGATAGAAAAAAAAAATAGAAGCAATGCAAGTACATATTCATAGGCCTGTAAAAAACACTGTGCATACAATATGTAACTGTTGTATCTTACATTATCAAAAGCAAAAAAGAACAATTACAGTGGCAGTGGATGAACACTGTGTGCTGCTTTCAGGCATATGCTCTTTATTTCATTTAATCAGATCCCATGGAGGTATTATGGTGTGTCATTTGATAGGAAATTGTGCACAAATACAGTGGTAATATATACAGTGTAACATTAGAAAGACATCATTCTCAGAGATAACACCAGAGATAATGCCACAAAACATGGTTACAGTTATTTACAGACACCCTTACTTCAACACAGTTGGCTCTTATGCTGTCAGTGTAAACCATGACACCAAGGGCTCCTATAATGTACAGTAGCACTACGTTCTCTGCTTTGGTGTTTATGTTTCTTCACTTCCTAACTACAATCATGACTACTTTTGGGCATCCTGACCTCACTGTTACCTAGCAAACCAGCTGGCTATGATTATGTAGCATGGAAAATTTGGCAGCTGGGCCTGAGGAGCCATCTGGCGCAGCGGGAGGTTTCTCCCAGTGGGCTGGTCAACCTGTGGGCCAACAGTGTGGAGAGTCCAGCAACGCTGATGCACAAAGCAAAGGGGAAAAAAATGTAGTCATGTTGTGTTAAAGTCCTGCTGCATGCATAAATGACATTAAGAACTGGGCGAATGTGACAGAGACAATACATCTGACCCTAAAGTGGATAAAATGTGAGCCGCAGAGAGCATGAATAGGTCACCACTCAGTTTATGTTGTTTTGAGGAATCAAGTACAGTTTCCAGAATATCACTGATAGTTTGAATAGTTAAAACTGACAGCCACAGTAGATAGAACTGAAGTGGATTGGCTCCAGTTTAGGATTCACTGTTTTTAACACAAATAACATCATGTAACAAGCCACCAACTGACTTCACTTGAAGTGTTAATTAGATTAGATTATTGTAGATAAAAACTGAAATTATGCTTGAAGCGACACAGGATCACAACAGAGAAACAGAGATGGTTGGAGTAAAAACTATGATGTTTAGTGAGAATGCATGCATTTAATAATAGAACAAGACAAGAGTTGTAAAAAAGAGGGACAGTATAGTCACTACGTTAGATATGATTATCAAACAGACTTAATGTAACTGTGTAGTGAACAGCTTTTATTCTGAGAGTAATCTTTGGGTCACACAGTTTGAGTCTGTCTTTATCTATGGTTTGCCATATGGCCCCGTGTCTGCCCTCTTCTATATCCACTCTGACTGCTTACAGTTGAACCCTGACAGGAAGCTTATAGCTGCAAGGTCAAACCTAAAGTCTGAACCTCAAAGGCCCACAGGGTGATTGGTGCACAAGCAACAGATTAGCGTCTAGCTGAACTGACGAACTGAACTGAAACTGAACCTTGAGTTTTTGAAGCTGAGTCTTAGCGTCGTGAGCTGCTTTGTATCCTCGCTTTTATCAGATCAAATGCTGACAAGAGGAATGTTAGCAGAAGGCGAATCAGCAACTTGGAAAAGCTGCTGGAGGACATAAAAAGCTTCCTAAGAGACGAGGACGACTGCTTTCTCCTTATCCTTCTCTCGTCTTCTTCGGCTAATGTACCTCTACGCGTCTTCATGTGTGCTATGTGAAGATGTGCTGGCTTGCAATTATTATATACATATGCATGTGTTATATATCTATATGAATGTTATGATGGACCTGGCTTAGTGGTGAGTATAGGAATAGTTAGATGCTAACAGCTTGGGAGGGAGTCATGGAAAACAAGTGTCAGTGAACCAGTTAATCCTGACATTACACATGTAATCTGTTCCTTTTTCAGTGTATGTTTCTTTTGTATTTTCTCCAGATATGTCAGACAATCCCAAAGAGGAAACTCACCTCGGTGTACTATCCCGGCAGCGATAGTGTCCCTGCAGGATGAATTTTCAGCCTTTTTCAGCCCATTTTCAGACACTTTGTTTCTTCACACAGCCTTTTATAAGCGTCATTCGACATTTTAAAAAGCTCATAATATGTAGGACTGAAATATTGTTCCACGGTTGTCGGTTCTTTTATGTTTTTAGATGTCTTGTTGTGTAAAGGTCTGTCAGTGCACAGTTGACTGATTTTCATGTTTTATCACCAACACATTTAGAGCTCAAATGATTAATTGATTCAGTGCTTAGTTAATCAGAGACAATTTTGACAGTTAATCCTATAAGTCGTATTTCTAACAAAACTTATTATTGGTTGGAAAACGAGCAGTCATGTTTTATCCCTAATTAGTGTTTGATATTTAATAGATGCCAATATTTGTCTTAAACATAAATAAATATGGACAGTTATCGCCCCTGACATCTAAATGACCACATACAAATGTCAATATGTGTTACCTTTCTCTTCTATAAATTCTTCCTTCATGCCTGCATGTGTGTTCTCAGATGCTGTGGGTGGTTTCTTCTCTTCTGGCTTAACTCCAGAGAGCTTCACTCTCTCACAAAGCCTTCAACTGGACCTTACACTGGGAAAGCGAGGGCTATTGGCTGCAGTGTTCAGTGGATGAGGAGGGATCAACCTAGTGTGAGAGAGAGAGAGAATATACCTTCGGGTGGGAAATTAATTGAGCCCGTAAATTCTCATTGCAGTGAGATACCACTGCTGATAAGCTACTTTCTGACTCCATTCCTCTGTGTTTTCTTTTTCAAATACCCTAAGAACATTTTAGCAGTAGTTTGTGGAGCACACTGAATAGAGGCATTAGGTCTGAGAAGTCAGACTTTGTATATGTGCCTGTCTACAGCAGTCAAGCCTGTTTTCCCTCAGTAGAGCTGATCACTGCATAACCACATCCACGAGGCAAAGCGTTGTCAAAAAACCAGGAAATCACAAGTAGCACTTAAATTATCCTGTTTCATTTTTGAACTGAGGGAAATAGAAATCGTCATGGTGTGTGTGTGTGTTCTGTGGTTTCATGTGGGGCAGAGTTTCCATAGAGACTAGACCAGCTAATCCGACGAGCTGTGGAAGACGGAGAGAGCAGGTCTGAAGTGCTCAGCATTACGGCGGCTTCTAAAAGCTCCCTGCCTCTCAGCGCCTTAGTCTTCATTACCTGCACATCCCCTTTTGATTGGCTGCGTTTATCCAGAGTACCCCAGGTTTGGGAGGGAACTGTAACCCCATACACCCCCCTCCCGCCAACACAAACACACACGGCCAGCATCATTCAAGTTGTCATAGCAACCCCTGAAGGCAAGAATTTGGACTAAACTAGATATTGTATCATGTTCTGTACCCAGTAGTTTCAAGACAATACACTGTTCTTGTCTGGCCTGCTTACACACTGCAAATTATGAAACACTACAAACAGTAGAAAAGACTGATTACAGTGTGTGGTTTTTAGGTGTTAAAATTATATGAAAAATGAATTTTGCATGCCCTTGAATGTAGAGTATGTGGTTTTCTGTTTGGGTTGGATGGTGTTGGTTTGATAAGCACTCAGTCATCTTGTGATTGAAATAGAGAATTAACTGAGTGTTTTAAGCCCATCTGCTTTTGCTGTACAGTGGGTTCACGTTGCTTATCTGTAGTCATGGACATTGTTTAATAAATGCTGGCGATGCACCGTACATGAGACTTTGAGGTTGCTGTGGGATAGAAGAAGCATTCTGGTATTTATAGAAGTAAAAGTATCACTACATAAATAGAAGATACCCCAATAAAATGATATGTCCTATGTTCTCCACCAGTTATGTGCTTTTTGTCAGTCGCTTGAAATTGGGAAGAGTACGGTCAGATTATCAGAGCTTTTAATGAGGTTAATGAGAGCAGTGCGGCGGAACCACAACAGTAAGAAGCTGTTTTGAGAGTTAGTGGTGAGTTTGTCGCTTGTAGTGACTCCCTTCACATTACACTTTGTCATCTGATCTATGTTGATTAGTGTAGCTTGCACAACCACCACTTTTGACCACTAGTAGCATTATGAAGCAGTGTTTTGTTCATTTTCAAACTACTGCTTGGAGTTACTAACAAAAAATAAATAAAAAAAATGGACCTTAGACCTGAACATAAACTTTAACTTTTTACTCTAACATTATGACACATTATTTCTGCCCTTAACCTATTGGATAGCTTCAATACAAACTGCCCTGACATCAGTGCAGGTACCAATCAGAAAAGTCAGTGACTCCCTTTCAAATATCTGTACTTCAAAGTACATGCAGACATACGCATACACTGGTCTTTCCTGCTAAGAGGAAATGCATTGGTCACCATTATTTCATTCCCAAAAGGCTTTCATCTTGACACAGCTTCCTGTCTTTATTTCTTTCTTTCTCTCTAATACACTCATGCAAAATCACCTGCTGAAAGCTTTTCATCCTGTTCTTTCACACCTTCTTATATTCTCATTCTAGATTCACCCTGACCCACATACTTTTCATTTCCCTCCAAATTCTTCCACACTCACCCCTTTTTGTCAACTTCATTTCAACCTTTACCTTCTTCTTCTTCTCTTTCAGTCTATTACTTCACTGTAGGGGTGTCGCCACTTTGGGTTTCTCTGGGATTTTGAGTTTTGTGTTGCTGGTACCTCTGTGTAGACATTCATTTCCTTTTAAATTTAAATTTAATTCTTATTGGTGTAGAAAAGCCCCTGAAACTCTGCCACTGAAATACTTTACTGTGAAAACAGGACCATAATAACAACATAATAACACAATAAAAAATCAACAATATTATATCGTAGGACTGACTCAAGTGTTTTCGGGCCCTCAGCAGAATGTTTCTTCAAACCAAATTTTGACGGGCCTCGAAATTCCCTGAACTAATGTATAGCATAATCCAAGTTTTCTAAAAGAAAACACTTGGCCTTAAGATCCTGAAGAGCAGTTTTATCGATTATACTTCACTAGATTTTTTTAAGTCATTTTATGGTTAAATTGTGCCCGTTTTGAAGCTCTAAAAAAACAGACACCTCTATTTTGGAGAAGCCTGAAACAAAACACTGTGCATTTTACCCCATTTTGTTGGTAAAGTGGTAATCAAGTCATAACCACTGAAATTAAGTTACATCATTTGTTTGGCTGCTAATAAGGGCTGATACTTTATGATTTTAATCATTTAAACATGGCAGTACTATTTTGGGATGTTTATGTATGATATAAGATTAACGTAATGTCTCTGTAATTGGTGTTTGATGTCATATTCACGTAACTACCAGGGGAAAAAAATATTGTCCTATCACTAAAAAAAAACATTATACGCACGTGTACAACCTCCAACCCACTGCTCACCTGTTGGAGATATCTCATCTCCTATGGTGTATATTACTCCCTGACATTCCCAAATTCGGTCCTGGAAGTCTGATATTTGTTGTTTTAAGAGGGCCTGCTGTGTCTTTTGTCTTTGTGCACAGGCTTTAGCTAAAAAAGTGCTGTTGTGACCAGAGTAGCATTATTAGTTCTATCCAGGGCTGTTCCGGTGTGCTGTTTTCAAGGACAGTATAGGGTTTAAGTCAACTGTGTTTCGAGAGGCCTCATGCCAACGTGCTGACTACAAGAACACACTGTTCACTCTCGTCTAACATATCCCTGACCCTTAGAATTAACATGTTTATGTGGTCATCTTATGTTATTAAGCAGAGCAAATTAGAAAGCAGTGAATATTGTGATGTAGTAATGGTGACCTTTTTGTTGAGTGATTGGTCGACATCTGAAAGAGTAAAAGCTTCAATACATTTTGGTTTTTGTGATATTACCAGTCAGTAGAAGAAAATTGATAAACCCATTTGTAAATATGGAAAATCAGTGATACACAGACTTAATTTGAGGATACTTTTACTATAGGCTGAGATGATTCATGGTTTCTGAAAGAGAGAGTAAAGATTACAACCTCTACTAAATTGTATGTCTGCATGATACTGTGTCCATACATGTGCAGACATTTGCTTTTCCTACAATGTTAATGTCAACCCAAGTGTGTATTTAATTGGTAGCTGTGGTGCTCTCTTTCCAGAGCCATGTGTGCCTGATGGTAGCTGTGCTGGCTGCTTCATTCATGCACACAATGCCAACTATAAATCCATAATGGAGGGAAAGACAATGGCACATGAGGTAATTTCTGTCCAACCACACCCACTAGGCTGTAATTGTGCTGCAAGGCATGTAAAGGAAAATCAGCGGCTGTGCGAGGAGACTGTCAAACCCTGGGAACACTCTGGCTCTGACAACTTTAATTGGTAGTTGTCGTGTATATCCCTGTCTTCATTAGCAGCCCAACACTACCTGCTTCTCCTCCCACAGACATGCACACACAGCTATTGGTGAAAAGGTCATTAGATGTGCTCGGTTTAATAGCAGATTGTCATCCACAACTGCCGGTGTTCTGTGGACACTACAAAAAAAAAGCACCTAGAGGTATTTTCATTCACTTAATTTGTGAATACCTGTTCCTTTGCATTGCAGTGGAGCTATGTTTTTTTTCTTTAAACGAGCAGTTACAACAGAACAACTGACAGGACCATTTTTCAGACTGTCTCCAACCTCTGAGGAAATCACAAACAAGCAAAACTGAAAGAGTATTGCTAAAGATTTACAGTCTCAAGAGAATTTTCGTCATAGAAATCTGACAGATTTTCTTCTCACTACAAACAAACCATCTCAAAACCTTCAAGACAACTTGTGCTTCCTGATTCTACAGTTGTCATTGGTGCAAGCAGCCTGCATGAATGAAAGGCTCCACCACAACATAACACTGTGAGTTGCAAGACTGGTGTTTGCAATGATGTAGGTTTTCTTTCAGAAGTGGGTTGACACGCCAAGCCATCAGTGCCCTTTGTAAGTATAACAAAAAACAAAATACTGTATTAATTTCTGTATTTTAACTCAATGTCTCATAATATTAACAGATACTATAACTGAGAAGTAATGGTAACATAATCATAAGTATTTACAGTTCAGCTGAAACCACAAAAAAGTGGGGCTGCACCTAACGATTATTATTATTATTATTTTGTTGCTTAATCTATCCAATAATGATTTTTTTTGTCTCAATTAGTCGATTAATCTAATTATTAACTTTTCATTTGTATCTATTGGTTATTTTTTCATTATTTGATTAATCCTTTTGTTAAACTACCAATAAATAATAACCCTAACTTCTGTCAGAAAAGCTAGCTGCTGTGGTAATGTGAGGCTGTTTCAGTTTTTACAATGCACCATTTTATTAGATCTCTGTTTAAAAAAATCCCACACTTCTTATGATACCGTTCAGACTTTTTGGGATAAAGCATTTTCAGCATGCTGGGACGCTGTCATAATTTGGGATGAATGTAAACACAGTGACGCATCAACAGGTTAAACACCATTCGATATATTTACGTAGTAAATGTAATTGATTACATTAATGCCTCAGCCATACAAAAAACATAAAATCACACAAAAATGCAAAGATTTTAAAACTCAAATTCTGTATAATTTTAGAAACAATACTTTTGCTGCCCTAGCTTTGATTGTTGTTAAACTTGTTTTGTAATTGGATGCATATAAACATTACATATATTACCACCAATTATAGTGTATTTTCCCCTGCATGGTACTACCATGTACATGAACATGCACATGCACAAATTGCACGTTGATGCCTCATTTTAATCTCTCCAGTGTTTTGACATCTGTTAAATTCTTTAACTACAACTTCTACACTTCTTCTTTGTATGTCAGAGGAAAGTCCCTCAGGAAAATGATACGTTATTCGTACATTTCCCCGTTGTGGGACTAATAAAGGTTCACCTTATCTTATCTTACTAGATCTATTACTCATACCAGCTCTCCTGAATTGCATTTCACCATCACAGCTGTAACTGAAGTAACAAGCTCCACCAACGGAATTGAAGGAATTGCTGTATGTCAACATTGCAGCACACTGTAGATCTGTTCAGCATATATACAAGAGTGTGTCCATCACTCACAGTATGAATGCGAGGCTTCTACGCTCTGCCTATGTTGAAGGCAGCCACTCTAGGTGGCCAGAGAGAAGCCATGCATTATTGAGGAAGGGCTTAGGGGGTAAGAGTGGATTAGTCTGTATTAACCTCCAGAGGAAAAGAGAAAGGAAGGGGATGACATGATGAGGATCACCCCTGGCCATTTAAACTGCTTTAATTAAATCCTGGATGGAGAGGGCCACCTCTCAGACCTTGAGAATGAGGGACAAAGAGGAGAAGAAGACGAAAGGGATGGAAATGAGGAAAGTTAGAGCAGTAGAAAAAGCAACTGATTGGAAAAAATTGAGAATAGGAAATAGACAAGGAAGCAAAGAAGATGAGACGAAGAGAGAAAATGTGTGTGTGCGTGTGTGCATGCTCGCTTGCAAAGTCTCCCACTGTGATGAGGCAGACTAATGAGTTAGCCTTTTGCCATGCCGGTCACATGTGTGTGTGGTTGACAGGGACCGGGGCGAGCTGATAAATCAGCAGCAGAAATGAGATTTATAAAAACCTGATCCCCATCTCAACCTCCTGCCTCGCTCCCTGGCCACCCTGTCACCTTGCTATCTTCATCTGCACAATTTAGAGGTGCCGGGGGGGCGGGAACGGGTCCGCCAGATATGTACCAGGAAATGTAGCTTTCTGTAAAAGAAAGAAATATTGCATGTTAGTGTCGAGCATTACTGCAGGGTCACATGACTGAACAGATGACTAATTAGGTGACTGTTCGCTATAGGTGTCAGTACATTCTGAGCTATGTTGATTTCACATTGCACATGATAATTACAGTACAAATTGAGGGTTTAGCTTATTTATTATTACCTCCACCATGAAAGCTTTTACTTGCTTTCTAATTTGTTTATTTGATCCAAACTTGTGATAATTTTCACTGGAATTTGTTTGAAAGTAGGCCAGAAGCAGAAGAATGTTTAGTAACGTTATAATACTGTAAACTGTAAATATATGTTTAGAAATAGCATTTTGCATTAGCATGGTACGAGTACAAGTATGTGCAAGTCACACACTTGGGCAAAATAGTTTCTTTAATCTCTGTTGTTATTGTGAATTATTTGAACCAGTGATTCCAGGCTGGCACATAGAAACACAGTCCATATCAAACACTTCATCAGTCTCATCTAGGGTCTCAAATGTAATTTTGTCTCTCTGTTTTGTGTATATATCATCTTAGCATTATCAGTCAGCAGTAAAGTGTAGCTCATTAGAAGTGCTATTACAATATTCTAATAAGAGAAGCCACAGCGAGGCATGAAGACACAGTGTTTGATTATCTCCACTCCGCCTCACTGGCTCCACCCCTGTACATCCAGATCCTCTGATTCATCCAAAGAGCAGCACGGTTTAATAGGCCCCCGTGTAATGAGCGAGCATACTGTCAGGTACAGCAAAGCTCAGGAAATGACTGTGAACATCAAAGCACACACACTTTGATACAGCACTAAGTAGTTTAACAGAGGATGACTAGAAGAAAGGAGCTAATAACAATATTTTTCCTGTTTTGTGGTTTGGTTTTATGGTTGAAATCTCGTCTTTTAAGTTAGTGTGACTGTTCAGTTTAATTTATCCAAAAGAAAAAAAAAATCTAATAATGCTATAAAGGTGTCCAGTTCATTGATTTGCAGGACTGCCTGCAATGACCCATTAAACAAGAGCTACTATGTGCTTTTGATTTGTCAGTTAGATGATCAACAGAGACTTTGTCATCGCAAAATCATCGTCTTCAAGTAAATTAACTCAATATCAGTCAAACAAGACACCCAAAGATGTTGCCTTGGGCTATGGAAAAAAATAATGTGCATTTTTCACTTTTTCTGACATTTTATACGCAAACCAGTTAGTTAATTGAGAGAATATTCCGTACACCAATTGATAATCAAACCATCAAACTACTCCAGCAGCATAATAAACATCTCTGCTACTCATCAGCATGCTTACACCCATATTGCCTTCACAATGTGGCTGAATACAAAACCTTTGACTTAATTCTCGCTCTGGTGATAAACTGGAGACACATTAATTAAAGACTCTGATAAATTGAGATACTAATTTCCTATAAAGGTGTCACATTTGCTAGGTAGTGAAAAAAACAGCTGAATCAGAAGTAGGCGCAGTCCAATAGTGTTGGCAACATGTCCATTTAGCGACAGCACTGCTGTGATCTCAGTCAAGTACACAATAAATGTAGTTAGATGTCAGTAAACATAAATACATTTACTTGAAGCCTTTGCATGCACTTGGTGTACATGTGCAGTTGCATAGACAATTTAAAAGCACTGAAAGGTGCCCGGACAGAGCAGAGCATTGTATGGTCTCATGCTGCACCTTTACGACATTACATTTTTCAGCGTGACAAATTGAAACAAGGGCACTTCAATGAATGATACAGCAACTAAATGAAATGCAATGTATGTGCACCGCTAGATATTTAATCTCTAGAGATGTACTACTTTTGTTTTCAAAAGGCCAACACAAGGTAGGTATTCTAATGGCTGAGTAATTGATGTACTCAGTGTGTTGTTTTGTTGCACTGTTGCATTTGCCCAGTACTTAATATTGCAGCATAGACAAGTAGAGAAACCCTCTCCCTGCACTTTGCACCCCATCTCGCCGGTCTTGTAATTCAAGGGCCAAGCAGCCATTAGCAGGGCAGTAATAGTGGTATTCTCCACACATGGCGTGCCTCTAGGTACTGTGCAGTAATCTGCTGAATTTTATTGATTTTCTTCACCTTACTTTCTAACGCCGTTTACAGTATGTCGAGGCTGCAGATGGAGAAGGGGAGTCAATTCACACAATAACTCCCACAACCTGGAGATCAAAGCTTTCTGGTTACTTTCACATTGAACAATGAGCGTTAACAGAAAGGTGGGAAAGAGGTCATCTTTTGCCTAGTTTGTGAAATTTTTGTTAGTCATATATTTATATATATATTTTATCATCTGCACCTGCATCATCTGTCTATTGGTGATTTGTGAACTGTGCAGAGGTGGGAGGAGATGCACAGCAGGAGATGTTAGCAACAGTCAGGTAGTGCAGTGCAATTCTGGCCTTTCCTTTCAGATGACTAAATCCTCTAAACTATCTGAAGGGTTCCAGCACAGGTATGTGCCTTCCATCTGCGAGCCTGTAAATGGCGATGGGATGAGGTGTGCATTTTAAAAGAGCTGTACAGTTACACATGCCTCTTGCACCTGATGAAACCTTGCGCAACCAGTGCCAGGCTTGGTAAAACGCAAATCATACTGGTTTATTGTTAATTGTTTGGGCTGGTGGTTCGTCTCCACTTTTCCTGATTGCTGAGCTGCATGTCGAAGTGTCTCTGGACAAGACACTGAACGCCAAACCCTTGGGACCTTAAATGCAGCTGCCTGTCCACAAGAATTTTCCCAAGGGGATTAATAAAGTATCAATTATTATTATTATGTTGGCTTTTGATTTCAGCAACTCACATTCTTACCTCTGAGCATATGAGTTGCAACCTTCTTTTTACATTCATTACACCAAACATAAATTGCACTTGACCAGCAATACTGCATTCTTTGTTGTATTTCACGTGAATATAGCCTGTGTTTTGTCCAACTTGTGTGATTAAAATTTTAATTTTAATTTCAAAAATAGTGCCATTAAACTAGGGCTCTAACTAATGATTAGCCCATTATCATTACATAGACATCAGTTATTTATTTTTACCAAATAATGCTTTTGTCCAAAAATATCATTGTGAAATGCCTATAAGAATTTCACAGAACCTAAGAAATTGCTTAAAAAAGAAAAAAAAAGAATAATTCAAGACAGTGTTAAAGAAACTATTCAGATTTGTTTCGTTACTACGCCAAGTAAAATAAAAGCAGTGTGGTTTTTTTTATTACTCTTCATATTCAATAAAATGCCATTGAAGCCCAACTCCACCACTGAATAAGAAAAGAGCAGGAAAAGAAAAAAAAAACTCTTTCACAGTTTTAGACATACTGTAAACAATGCCTTTTTAAAACTATTGTCATTACTCTATTCTATATTTCTACAGCTACAGTTGGCTCTTACAGCTGCCTTTGTCTCTCACTCTACTTGTCTACATTTAATCAGGCTCCCTGATATGAAACTCCTGTCCTTTTTATAAAAGCCATTCTGTACCCTAGTCATCAAGCAGAATGACAAGCTATCTTAGGCTTCTATTGTGCTAAGCTGGCTGTGCCACACATTTACTCTGAGAGCTGATAGCTCTTTCCATTTGCTAATGATTAGTTTGTACCCCAGTGTGAGAGCTGTTTGTACCCAGTCTGCAAAGGAGAATCATATTTTATTAAGGAGAGAGAGGTCACAAGAACAGCAGAGAGAGGCTCTGAGTGTCCTTTTGCCTATTCAATAGGTTTGTGTATTTGTATGCCATATTTTGGAACAACTTGTAGCCTTAAAATTGGCAAAATTCTCCAGCACCTTTTGTCACATCTGACGTTGTTGAGTTTGAGTGATGTAAAGACTTGTTAAATCATGTTGCGTGTGCTCAATTTATGCATTTGCGTCTTCTTCCCCCTGTATGTTATGCTCCCGGGTATAAACGCCCCCCACTTTGCATATTTATGAAGGCAAAGGTGCAAAATCCACTGTGTGCACCCCTGACATTGCTCAAACGAAGCTAAATGTTACCGTACTCATTAATGTATTGAGCACAATGTATGACAACCGAACTTGAGTTTGTATTATGTCATAAAGTAAATGCTGATTCTCGTGTGTGGGGGAGTCTCCCAGGAGAAATAATCACAGCAGCTTAGCTGATCTCACAATAAAACGTCACCAAAATTTCACACCCATTCCCCCAAACCCCAACGAAGGGTGGGGTGAACTCGAACCACCTCTGACACTATCTCTCGAGGTGCTTAAAGGACTGTCCGCACTAACCCCCAGTGTCGGCTTGGTACCTTTTAAACAGCACATCAAGGTAGTGTATTAGTGCATTGTAAACGGCATCTATCTGAGAAGTATCTAGATTATACAAACTTTGTACATAGGGAAGTACAAAAAGATATTTTGGAAAAGTTTTTAGCACAAAGTTGTACCAGCTCCTTTTCCACAAATCCAAATGATTAAGTTGTTGTTGAATTAACTATTTTAATGTAAGAGGTTCTTGAATCATTACCAGTGTTTTAAAACTAACACTGTGCAGTGGTAGCATTTCCAGCAGTGGCTGAATATGCAATTTTTCATTGTGTGACGGCCTAATAAAACAGTGTGTCTGCATGTTTATACACTCTTCAACTTCAGCAGCATGGTAGCCTGTTAAGCTCAGGCTTGTGAGGCTGTGTGTGTGTGTGTGTGTGTCTAAACACGTGTCCAGCTTTTTGATTGATAGATATTGAGCCACTGTATTTGCAGCTGAGATTCAGATCCAATCAAATCTGTCTTTACTGTGTTTACTTACCTGCAGTTATTGTGTACACTTTTTTGTGCATTCACTGAAATATACACACACACACACACAAGCACATTATAGGAAATAACCAAAAAACCCAGTCGGATTTGCGCTTTTTTATTAAAAATCATGAAAATGTCCATCACTGCCACCAAGATCACTGGGTCCCCCCCAACTTTGGCATAACCACAGGGTTTGTTTCTCTATAGCAACTGCTGCCCACTTATGGTTCAACTTGCTGAGAGAATAACAGGCTGCTAAAGCTTCCAACCTGACCACTAACCACAGTGCTAACACATCAGCTGTGGTGCAGACACAACCACAGCCAGCCATTAACCAGGCTGCCAGCCTCTCCTGGTTTGGCAGCTGCACTCTGGGTGTGTACAGTGGTCCTGCTGGGTGGAATATACTGTACTACCATCCGTAACATTCAAATACATCAGTATTTCTCCAAAGGGTGAAAAACATCTTTGAGGGTAACACACTACTAACAATGTATGCTATTTGTGTTTAATCTATTGAAGATATGAATTACTAGCCAAAATATCTGCCAAGATACTAAATTAAAACCCCACATATCTATCGTTCACACAGACACTTGTAAAGGGAACAAGGGAATATGCAGACTCTGAACACAAAAAAAGACTGTGTATTTAAGCATGGTATAGTACTCAAAGGAAAAAGAGACATGTGACACAATATACACAGGTAGAAAGTGAAGCATCCACATTGGTTTTGTTATTGCAAAAATAAAACCTTATGGGGTCTATATGACCTCTCTTTGGGGTTGGAGTTTGATAGCATTTAATTTTTTATTATTTATCCAATCCCTTATTATTTTTAATAGTGACTAAGTAAAATTATAAATAAAAAGATAAATAAGAAGGCAAGAAACAGACTAATAACTGTGTCCTATGTCCACAGTCTACAGCACATTCATTAGAAATCACCCAAATGTAGGCTAAAACAAGAACTAATAAAGTTTTCAATAAACAATAAAAGTAATTTACTAAAGATAAACTCACCTGCAAGGTTTGATGGTTAACTAGCAAAGGTTAGTGGTGGCTTTAAATGAGAAACTGGTTTCCTAAATCACTTTTTACACATTGGAAGAGGGATATGTTAATGGAGTTCAGCGACATGACAACCAGGAAACAAGAAAATTACACTGATCCACAAATTGTGGCAGTAATATGCTAGTGAACGCAGCAACATGTCAGCAAAATTCCTGACTTGGTGAAACTTTATTCATGGTTTTAACAGTTCATGGTGAATTCCTCGCTGTAATTATGTTCTCTTTAGCATCTCTCTTAAATTACATTATATGTCTGTTCAGTTTTTCATTAAGAATAAGGAAAATCACTGCATTAATTACTAGATTATAATTCTCTGTTTTTACAAGCTTGGTGTTTTGTAATGCATATGCCATCCCATGAAGCTAAATGGATGACATTTATCAAGTTTTTTTAGTGCACTACTATACACCAAGCCAATGGCCCACTCTCCTCAAATCCCCCACAACCCACCAACCCGATCCCCATCTTTGAAGCGCCAGTGTGATTGAACTCTTCTCTTTTATTTTTCCCCTGTCACTTGTTTCTCTCTGATTGAATGTGTTTTATCTATTCTTGCAGGGGGTGAGAAAGAGGAAGAAGGAGGGAGGGATGAGTAGGAGGCGACAGGAGGGTTCTGCAGTACAAGCCGTCGTGATGAAAGGGGTCTTTTACTCTTTTACTCTCCCTGTCTGTCCTGTTTTCAGCCGTTTGAGGCGTCTCATCAAACGGGCCTGAATAGTAGACGTGATACTATCTGTCTCTCCTCCACCACCACCTCCCCTCTTCTTGGTATCTCACCCACACATCCCTCCATCCTTTCCTCCCTCCCTATCTATCTTGACTGTCCTCTATCTGCCTGCAACCGCTGGTATCCATCTACCATTCACTCTCTCACAATGCTGCTCAGTGACCTCTGACAAAAGGCCACAGGAAAGAAAACTGAGCTGAACTGTCGACATTAAAAGTTCTGTTCTAGATTTCTTGTATATCGTGTTCACTTTATACGTGGGATACTGCAAGTATACTCACTGGCCAGTTTATTAAATATGCCTCCCTTCTCGTAGATGGCTCACTCTTTCAGACTGTACGTGTACGTCAGACTTTAGAAGATGGTAAAGGTGAAATATTCTCTGTCTGAGCCACACTGCCAAAACTGTGATGTAAATGCTTTTTACCTGTAAAGTTGAGGTGACAAGCTCGTTGCCAAAGAGGAACTGTGAAGTGAAAGTGGAAATTTGAAGAAACAATCAATAAATGAGATACTGATATCAAGCGTTGCCATTGAAGCTTAAAGCAAAAGAGTGACGGTGGAGCTAGAGAGCTGGTGCTCCCTACCACAACCACCACCATGAATCCCACCTCTTGCATATTAATAGCGAATCCCTGATACTCTGGAAATCTGACATTTCTTGTCATAAGAGGACCTCTCACTTGCCTTTGTGTGGGGCTTTACATCAAGAAAGTAACACCTAGGAGCACACTGGTAGGCTAATGGCTTGTGCACATGCCACGTAACCATGGATGCTAGTGGAGGTGGAAGTTTGATGTTTAAAAAAAAGATGGGAGCAGAAAACTAGTGGGTAGTCAAGTTAAGAGGAAAGAAAATGTGGTAAAAGCTCAGCAGTTGAGAGAAAGAAAATGCTGGCAATCGGTGAGAAAGAAAGATAGGGTTAGGAGATATGTTTAAAAGGGTGCTCAGGAGATGGATAAGGGGAGGAGTGGAATGAGAGAGGGCGAGAGATAATGAGAGGGAGGAAAAGAGAGCGGGGGGAATGAGAAGATAGAGACGATTTCCTATTCCGTCAGACGCACTGTGGCTCATTCATTATATTCCCCAGGCAATTACCCAGGCCACCTGCTTTGTCTCTCCCCTCATTGTTTCCATCTCTCTGTGTCTGTATCTTTCTCTCTGTCTTTCACTCGATCTCTGTCTGTCATTCTCTCTATCGCTCCTTCACCATTCCTGTGTGATCCTTGCTGTTTTGCCAACTATTTCCCCTCACTCTCCTCATTTCTTGGTTTCTCTCCCTGCATTGTCTCTACCTTCCTGCTTTTTTGTGTGTGTCTGCTTTTTTAATGTGAAAACACGGACAGATTGGTGTGTGTGTGTACGCGCATGGGTGTATGATGTTCGGCCAGTCCTAATGAGCTCAGTCTTGCATTTAGCAGGGTGCCAGGTCTCGACTTGCTGCTGCTTTACTCGTCTTAAATGGTTGAATTTGCTGAGCGACTTGGGTCAAACCGCAGACCTGAAAATTTCTCCAACTTTGCTTTTTAACGTCTTTGTTCCAAACCACAAAATTGCTGTTAGTGTAAGAAAAATGCTGTATTGTTTTCATCATCCCATTGTTTTATCCATAGATGCTGGGCTTTTTCAATCTTTTACTGACAACTTATCCCCTAAAATTGTGTTTACAACGCTGCAAATATTGTAATGTTTTGTAATTTGTAACATTTGCAGCGACCGTATCTATAAAATCTTGATTACAGTTGAGAAAAGATTGTGGTCTTGGGTAATTTTAAAAAAATCACATTTGACTTGTTGCCAAAGATGGTATACGTGTGCTTTTTTAGAATTACACAAAAGCCATGATTTTTGTTTTATGTAATGTAAAAATAATAATAAAAAAATAATTAAATACTTGGTGGATGGGAGAATATGTAGCCAGTAAACATATATTTTTCTGAATATAAATTCTTTTTCTGATATAAATTTGTGATTTTACCCGACTGTAGTCATGGAGGACCCTCCATTGTCATGGCAATAGATGAAGTGACTGGTGTAGTCAGCCCTAAAGGAAATATACAATAGACAATGTTAGTTGAAAAGGAATATCAATTCATCAAAAGACCAGAAATTCTTCTCCGCTATCGACTGATTGAGATATTTGCCATGTTACATTCCAGCTCTTAAAGCAGGGTTGGTCCCGTTGCCGTGGTTTGGACTGTGATGAACGGGACTGTCTCTCTAAAGGTCTAATGTCAAGTCCCAGCAGCCTGAAGCCCAGCAGGAGTCTTCAGCTGGAACGAGTGGTTTTGGCGATGGGACAGCTGAGGTGTCATTAGGACACAGTGGGCACTAATATTAGACCTCATTACTGCTCTCTGATGGATCAACCAAAATTACATCCTGGCAATCGCATCTGCCAGAAAGGACAATAACAACTGGAGATCTCTCTCTCCTATTGCATTTACCCCTTCTCTGTCTCTCCACCTGTGTGTTGTTCAAAATGAAGGCATTAAAAGCCATTATAGAGAAAATAATATGTGTTGACAAAGGAGCTTGAATAATTGCGGCCACTTTACCAGACTAACATCATTATAATGCATAATATCAAATTCAGTTTTTCCTCTTTTCTGACACATCTTTCCCACATGGTTCTCCCATCCCCTTCTGTACACTATGACTGTCTTTCATCTCAGTTTTTACAGTAAGAAAAGACACCGCTGACATTAAACATGCTACATGCTGGAGCTCCTCATGAATATTTCACTGTGAAATTAGGTGTGATGCCTTATTCTAGTGCTAGCTTATAAATAAATGCATTTAAGCCACTGAAAACAGTGAGGGACAATACTACTAGGATTTGCTCTAAATTTTCTGAGTTAGGCAGGATTTTTCTCCCCAAATCATAAATAAAATCCAGGATGCTGAAATAAGCTATAGTATGTGTGCTAATCTTTGTCATGGATTCCACCATTTATTATGTTTAATTAATCTCAGTCAATTTCATAACACTACATGTGTATAGAGAAAGCCCTATGCTGTATGTTTAAATGCCACGTTGTTTCTGTCTTATTATTTTTTTTCCACTCACATTGTGATCCGTCCTTAACTGAGTTCATAAATAGACATTTTAACACTTACAAGCACGCCTGCGGCAAGCTGTGAACACCCACACGCATCCCAGATCTCATAGATGGGCGAGGTATTTCATTCTTCACATGTCCAATGGACTTTGGCTGAATGTGGATAGTGGTATATGTTTGTGGTGTCTCACTGTGCTTCTTAGCAGATATAATGGATCCTCTTTATATCCCAACAGTGACCTTTGCCTGTGTGTTATCCTACAGTCTGTGGCCTATTATTTTGACCCCCAGCAAACACTGGACTTAAAGGGATCAGCTTCTGCATCAGAGGCTCAGCCGGGTGTTAGAAGGTGCTGATTGTGGAACCATGGTAAAAGACTCATGTAAGAGATGCTTGATAAATGCAGAAACTGTTTTTAAATAATTATTTAAGTAGATAAATCAAAATAAAATTCTTCATGGTGTCATGATGCCATCGGACAACTCCACACAGTTTGTCTCCAGAACAATTTCACATTTGCCAGTAACCATAGTGACAATGCTTCCCTTACCTTAGACAAGAAGGTTAGACCCACTTGATGCAACTTGTACGATCTATAGTTGCAGCATGAGCCTTGAAAGCGATCCACTTCGCTATGCCCAGCTGTGCATCTCCCTGCTTCTCTATACCCAGCCAGGTATGAAATTATAATATTAATCTCAGTTAATGCCAGAACTAGGAGCTTGCTAGCCTACGAGTCAGCCATAGTGACGTCTGAAGCCTTGGTATGAGGAGAGCACAGTTAATGACACTCAAAGGTTTCCGGCCCTGAAGTTTCTCTTCTCTCATTGGTGAGAAGAGTGAGCCTTGCTCAAAAAACTTTAGAAGGGAGTGTCTCTGTACTGCTGCCAGGCTATTCAGTAATTCTGGGTCACAGGACCCTTTGACAGTGCCTCTCCACATTAAGATATGGAGAATATTCCTACTAGACAGATATTTGGGGAAAAAAAGGGGTAATTTAGCTTGCATACCTTAACCAGACTTCAGTATTTTGTGTTATGGGATTATTTTCAATCATTAAGTGTTATCAGTAGGTACTGGTATCACAATCTGCCTCATAAATTCAACATTGGTCAAGTTTTACTGTTCCCGGTATTATTTTCCCTGGAAAGAAAATTAAATATAATGATGGCATCTTCAGGTCAATTCCAAAATATCAATATTGGTATCCTTAATAAAACATCATTGCTTGAAAATTGTGGTGTAATCTCAACAGCTGCTCTAATAGCAGGAGCACTTATTGCACAATGTTAAATGCATAAAAGACGGAGAATTAGTGTAGTCAGGCATGGGGAAATTCCTGCTGTTCTAGCACAGTCAATAAAGAGACCTTCTCCTCGTAAGCCATTATTTTAAAAAGAAAATTGAGTGAAAACAACACTCCACCTGCCTTCCTTTGCATTCATTTGTAGAAATCCCCAACTGTAACGAAAAAATGGCTCCCCCAAAGCGTTCATGATGGAAAGATTTTGAAGCTAATAAATCGTTTTGCCTCCCCCCAGTGATGGAGTTCAACATTATTACAGCTGATACAGAAATGATGGCCAGAACTACAGAAAAAAATAAGAAAATAAGTTGAAGTCAACCTGACTTATAGTGTAAATCTATGCATGTCTGCAGTAGATGGGTTTCTTAGTGACGTCATCAGCAAGATGAGCATGCATCCATGACCCAAAATGACAACACGAAATGTTTTTTTGGGTCATAAAAACAAATCACAAAAGTAATGACTGAATTTGTGTTTAATATTTAACATTGTTAATGTTCTGTGTGTCCTGTGTGTTAGTTTCAGTTTGGGAATCACTGACTGCTGATAGAGAAACTGTTGGCCTTGAGTGGAAAATGCATAAGGTCGTCATGCTTATAAGCTTCCTAAGAAAAAAGTTTAACGGATCTACAGAGTCTCATTACATGATCCTGAGTTGCTGGTCAATAATATTGATTAAAACATTTTGTAACACAGGAGTGAAAGTCAGCTGGTTAAACTGCTGTCGTACTAATGCATTAATGTAGCACATCTGGGATGTGTGTAGAAAAAGCAGGATTTCTAACCAGAATGAGCATGTTACGTGTGCAGCAGGCAGAAAGCATGACGTGTTATTTTTTATGCCAACACAAATTTAATCAGAATTCTTCTGTGCTTTTACTCCTAAAGTGATGTCACTTGATGTGTTTTTTTTGACACACACATTTGTGTGTAGTCTGTCACTGCAGCCAGCTGTGGTCCTTTGCTCGTACGTATCATATTAGCTGCTAGTTGTCTATCAAAGGTGGTGTATGGTTAAAATAAAAGTTCATATTTGTGGGAGTCTTGGGTGGAGAAAACGGCAAAAAGATCTGGGGTTTTGGCCAGATGTGTAAAGAGTACTAAATTATTCTCTTCAACTGAAAGTAGTGTTACTATGTTGAAAATGAAAAAGTGAAATTACTTATAGTAGAAAGTAACTTTATGTGTCTTCTAGGACAATTTAACAACTAGAAATGCAGGGATGATGAAAGGGAATAGTTGAAATAGAAAGTCACCTTCAAGCATCACAACAAGGAAGCTCATCTGACGACATGATGTTAATAACTCTGAACATGTGTTAATTTACGTTTTGTTGGACTGTTATCTAATGGCTAAGGTGAAACTTGGCGCATGATGCTGGACCAGCTGGGACACTGGACATTTCTCATGCAAAGCAGCCCGGGCAGAAGCATGTATATAAAATGTTATTTTTAATTTCACACCACCTTTATAAAATGAAGTGCAGCCAAAGTTTGCTGAACACAAAATTGTTGATATTGTCACAGACTGTACAAGAATACAAAGTTGCTTCATCTAGTAACTGATTCATGAGAACAGTTAATTAGCCATTGTTGTTTATGGACCCATTTTGTTCCTCCTGCCCATAGAAATGTGTAGCACTAGGTGGTGGCATCACTGCAGGACTTCGGTTTGTCCGAGCATGGCAGTAATGCAGGCCTCCATTCACTGGAACATTGCTAAAATCAAGCAAGGGGCTAGCCTTTTGTAGATCTGGTCCACCACTGGCCTGGGGCTTTCGTTCATCAAGGCCACAGAATTGCTACAGGCCTTTGGATCAGTCCAATGAATGTTCACAAACCCAGTTTTATAGGCAGCATTAGTAAAAGCATGATATTTTATGTAACTAGACCACATCTTTTTATAGGCAGCATCATTAAAACAGGGCTTACATAAGGCCCTCCTCTGCTGGGCAGCTGATAAAGGTGGGACGTTTGCCAAAAAAAAGGAAAAAGAAATGCTCCCCCCTTCCACACACACTTAACATCACACACCCCCAGCCCAACACTCACCGGCTGAACCACACATGCACCATGGGAACCTGTTACCATGGTTACAGCTGGCAACAGTACCGCTAGAGCCCTGGCAACCCACCACCCACCACCATCGCTAACGTTAGTTCTTGCGTATTCCCTCCTTCGCTCTTTACCTCCTCTTTCTTCCTTTTCTCTGTTTCTGTGGTTTGGTTTCAGAAGCCCCTCCCACCCCACACCCCAGCCCCCTGTGTTCCTTCTCAGTCTCTCTGAGGTGTTTTACTGTAGTGTCGATTTCAGGAGCTGCTTTCCCCTCAGTCTCATTGGGCTCATTAGTGTCCTTTACTGAGGCTCCGTCTGTGCTGAGCGCACAGCAGAGTGCACACATGCCTGTGTGTCTGTGTGTGAGTGAATGCATGTTTTTTAAACTCTGATTGTCTATTGGCGTGCATGCGGGTGCACAAATGCTGTGTGTTTTAGTGCTTGTGCGCTTCTCATGCAGGGGCCTGAGCAGCCCATAATTACAGGAGCTTCAGGCTGATGCTTGTGTTTGATTACAGTGATCAAGGGCCAAGTTATGGAGACTAAAAGTGCCATCACCTAGTGTCAGCATGCTTGTGTGTGTTGTGTGCATGTGGGGCAGCAGGGTAAAGCAAGTTTTGTCAGGAGTTCATGCATGACCTTAAGTAAACAAAATTTTTAGGAGTTAAATCACACTGAAATTTCACACTGATTTTTTTTTGTAGTTTTTGGTGGTGTTGCCCCTCATTCTCACTTCCTGTGGGTTAAACTTTTAGTGTATTTGTGATTGGGTTTGTGTGTGCATATGAGAGTGGAGTGGTTTGTGCCTTTGCGAGCAAAGCAGTGTAGAAAAACATAACAAGTAAAATATTTATGTCAGAAGTTCACATTAAGAGGAGCAAAGTAAACCAGTGGGAACTGAAATCCCCTTCCGTGTGAATTATGGGCATGTGAGAGCTGCCTCTGCAAACTTTTGGGTTTCGTTAAGCCAAATGTAACTCATCTCCTCTAGCTAAGTAGGGAACGATGAGTTTGTGATTCCTTTGTTGAGCTGAGGGCTCTGCTTATATCAATGTACACTAGTGCTCAGCAGAGCCTGTTTAGTGACTGTTACGTGTAACGATAGACATTGATTGGCAGTCATTTATAAATGATGGTGCATAATGTAGTACATCCCCTCCGATGGCAGTGACTGGTTCAATAAATCATGAGACAGGGGATGAAATATTAAAAGGAGGCAAAAAGGATATAGGAACTGTTTCTCCTGAGGGATTGGCTTTATATGTGTGCACATGCCTACTTGTGTGTGTGTATGTGTGTGTGTGTGTGTGTGTGAGCATGAGTAAGATGCTTGTCCAAGCTTGAACCAAAAACTGTTTTCAAAAGCCAGGCCAGCTGGCTCAGACATGAAGCGCAAAAAGTTAGTCAGTGGTTAAGCTGGCCATAAGTGTGGAATAATGCACACTAACATTAAGTATAATAGCTATCAGTTGTAGTGTTTTCCTATAGAACCTGACACCATAAATGTGGCCACTGTTGTGTTTTTGCTGCCGTTGCTAAAACTGAATGAGTAGCGAGCAGGTGGATAAAAGAGATGCAACCTCCTCTTGCTATCTTGTCACCGACGCCTCCTAAACGGCTGCACATAGCACAAGCGAGAGACATCTGGGCATGTTATCGCATCACTCTGCATTTCCTTTTGCGAATGTGTTTCAAATGGTGAAAAAGAAAGGTGAAATGCAAAGCGAGGCAACTCATTTGCCGCTGTACTCAAGTTGCCTACTGGACCAGAATGGACTAGAGGAGGGAGCTTTCCACATTCCACTGCTTGTCAAAGCCTATACCTCTCTGCCTCTAATAGGGGCACAGGAGGGGACAGGCAGCATCTGCTGTCAAAACCAAATTATCTTCTGTCAACAAAGCAGGAGGGAGAACTGGCACCACAGCCAGCACTGTGGTCACACAGCCACATGCACAGATAGATTTTAGGGCTTAACCATTACAGATCACTTAAGAGAAGGCCAGTTGCAATTTATATATTTATTTATTGACTTATGGCAATTTTGTGGTCAGATGCACAAAGCTGAATTGCAGCTCAATTGGAATTGGTGTTGGATTAGGAAGAATACATTATCAGCTGGTGTTGTGCCCTGCAGCTCTCTGACAGTTTCATGACAGAGGGGCCTGTCCGGAGCTGTCGCGCCACAGAAGCTCCCTGCCTCCCAAGAGGAAAATTATGTCCCTGTGTGGGTGGTACAGAATTGCCACAAGTCAATACATGGCACCTTGAATCAAATTAGCCTGGGCGGAGATAACACATTTCACCATGTTGCTCTGAGCTTAAGTGAAGGATTGCCAGCTGTAATAAACAGTTCAGTGATACAAGATAATGGATGGAAGTAACATTAATGTTAAGTTCATGGCATTTATCAACCTTAAATTATGTCCAAGCATAATCTAGATATACCAAAATACCAAATGATCAATAAGAGACTTTTGCCATGTCCAATTTAGAATCCTCAATTCAGTATTTACTAGTAGCTCACTTATTTATAGTTAAAAAAAAAAAGTTGAATCCTAACCACACCTCCTGTCCCTACTGCCCCAGAGCACGTTGATGGCGTAGGGATAGTATCGTCAAGCATAATGCTCACAGTTCTGGTCAAAGAGTCTTATCAGACCAGTTCTTTTGTTCTCTGAATCTTTTAAATGCTATTTAGCAAACTCCAAACTCCAAGTCTGTCAAGACTCTCTACCGTAAAGGCTTGATTGATGAAGTGCTGCTAAGATGATTTTCTTTCTGGGAGGTTCTTACATCTCTGCAGAGGACTTCTGAAACTCTGTTAGATTGACCGTTGGGATCTTGGTCACCTCGCTCACTCCTCCTTGCCTGCTTACACAGTTTGGGTGAACAGAGTCTCGGTGGTTCCAAACTATTGAGGCCAGTGTGCACCTGGGAACACTCAAAGCATTAGAAATTATTTTATGCCCTCTGTGGTCCTGATCTCACTGACTCACCACAAAATTCTATCATTGGGGCCTACAGAGGGCTTTTGTCCTGTTGTTATATATATATATGCTGATTTGTAGTTCAGAGCTAAATATATGTAATATTTTAAGATACTTTGCTTATACTTGGACTAACATCAGTGCATGTCTACCTGTCATAGGTGAACAAGACGCATGTATAAGTTTTAGAGCTAGAGCTCAGTCAGTCAACACACTTGTAATGGATTATTACATATACTCTATACAGAATAGAAACAGTGTAGAAATTTAACATATTAGCCTTGACCTTGTCCCTCTGTACACAGATACACCAAGCTTAGCACAGCAGACACTGTAGAGCATGGGGAATCATTTATGAACTGATTCCACATTTTTCTCATGAAAATACTTTACAAGAGAGATCATATTTCACCTACATTAGCTTCTCTCCATTGGCTCCCTGTAAAATCTAGAATAGAATTTAAAATCCTTCTCCTAACATACAAAGC
>JAUMHL010000016.1:14044476-14055023 GCA_032362345.1 Sandelia bainsii | reverse complement strand
GCCCACCCTGAGCCTGGTTCTGCTGGAGGTTTCTTCTGTTAAAGGGAGTTTTTCCTCTCCACTGTTGCCTAGTGCTTTGGCACTATATAAATAAAACTGAATTGAATTGAAAATATTGTATTAATCTTCCTGTTTTCTATTACTGAAATACCACTGCATGTAGAATATATGAAGATATGAAGTGTCTTCTAACAAACTGGCAAAGTACGTAGTTTCATACACACGCACAAACACAAGCACACACACACACAACACACCTTATCATCTCCAAAGGCTGTTCAGTTTGTTTTCACAACCATCCAGCCCCTTGTCCGTCTCTCTCTGTAAGTGCATGTGTCACTTCATTCGTCGACTGCATCTATTTTTCATGGAGGTAAATTGCATGGCGCCATTTTGCACTGAACTCTGCCTCTGTAATCCACAGAGATGACCTCTAATAATGCCGGCCCTCCACCCATCGCACACATCAATAGCCCCAAACTTCAACACCAACACTGCCTCCATCATTCCAGATATCTCTCACTTTTTTTTTCAGTTTTCTAGGTTTAGGTTTGTGCATCTTTTCAGATACATGTGGTTCCTTTTTCTCTTCTCTTCTCTTCTCATCTTTCCTTTCGATTTTTCATTTGTGCTCTTCTCATTTTACTTTCTATTTCCTGTCCTTTATTTTTCCCTTCCATTCTTTTGATTTTCCATACGTTTTTTTGTACCTTTTCCCACACCATTTCTCCCCTTTCCTTTCTATTTCCCTTTCATGTCTATTCACCTTTCTTTTCCTTTAAATTCTCTTCCTCTTTCCTTTCTATTTCCCTTTGCATTTTTACTTCCTGTTTCATTTTTTTCTTTCCCTTGTTTTCAGTTCTCTTCGTTTTAGATCAGTTTCTATTCTCCATTGTACATCTTTCTCTCCTGGACTCCTTCAGCTTCAGCTTCATCTACTACTTGAATAATAAGAACACAGTACAGTGAGTTGTACCATACTGTATCCACAGTGTCTGTGTGCTTCAGGTGTTGCAGTGAGGAGGAGGAAAAAGAAGGTAGTCACTCAGGCAGAGTTCACATCCTCTTTGATCTGATGGAGACTGGGGCTGAACACAATAAAAAGATGCTTTGATAGCCCACGGCTCAATACAGGACCCTCACACTTTACACTGTAGAGGAGGAGACGTTATAGCCTCAGGCACATACTCCCATGACTCTGTGTGTGTGTGTGTGTGTTTGATTTTACAGTATTCTGTGGAGTCAAACACACACAAAAATCCTTTTTTTTTCCGAAATGAAATATTATTAATATACATAGATGTCACATTTTTTTCTTAAAAGATCTATGAATGTTAAAAGAAATCAATGATATAAATTATGTGGTAATTGGCAAAATGGGTTCACATCTTTATATAATATACAATAAATATGACAATAAATTCTGCAAACAAAATATGATACAGGACTAAAACTGTAATATTATCATTAGAGGCAATTAATAGTGTACAAACATTTGCTCAGTTTAACAATTAGTTATTCAGTTTACTGTGTTATAATCCGCAGAATTTGTTTCTAACCATTCCAGAAATCAAAATCGACTTTTACTCATTGTTGATTTTTAATAAATGTGAAGTATTAGATCATTTCTTTTGGCTGGAAAAAGTTGTCACATTTTTCAGATCAGTTGAAGAATTACATGTTCCTCCATAGGTTGATATTATTTTTCCAACCCCCTTAGGCAGTTTTGGATGAGGCCGAATTGCATTATCATTCAACTTTCACAAGAATGTTTTTTTGTTTCTGGAAGGTTTGGAAATACACTACCAGTCAAAAGTTTGGACACACGTTCTTCACTTTAGACTGTCAGTAGTCTTGTGCAGGGGAAGGGTGGGTACATAGTCAAAAGCCCTATTACTACAACTACTGTACAAATCCTTATTATGGCAAGAAACACTCAGTGAAGTAAAGAGAAAAGACAGACCATGTTTACTTTAGGAAATGACTGTCAGTCAATCCGAAAAATCTCAAGGACGTTGAATGTATCCCTAAGTGCAGTCACCAAAACCATCAAACGCTAGGGTGAAACTGGCTCTTATGAGGACTGTCCCAGGAAAGGAAGACCAAGAGCTACCTCTGCTGCAGAGGATACGTTTACTGGAATTAAAAGCCACAGAAAACACAGAATTGACAGCACCCAAGATTAGAGCCCATATAAATGCCTCTCGGAGTGCAAGTCCACCTCTGAATGCCTAAAAAAACAAAAAACAAGTCCAGACTTAAATCTTATTGAGATATTGTGGCATGACCTTAAACAGGCTGTTCATGCTCGAAAAACAGTGTGGCTGAATTAAAACAATTACAATCTGCGAAGGAGAGTGGGCCAAAATTCCTCCACAGCGACATTAAAGTTTTATTCCCAGTTATCGCAAACACTTGACTGCAGTTTTTGCCGCCAACGATGGCACAACCAGTTATTAGGTTTAGGGGGCCATAACAGGAGGAGGTTTGGACAGCTTTTTTTCCTTAATTAATGAAATCATGATTTAAAAACTGCTTTTTGTATTTACTGTGGTTATCTTTGTGTAAATAATCTGAATCATTTAAGTGTGACAAATATGCAAAAAAATAAAAAAAATAAGGAAGGGGGCAGATACTTTTTCTCAGCACTGTAGTTCAGCATCCACTGTTCAGAGGAGGCTGCCAGAGTCGGGCCTTCATGCTTGAACTGTGGCAAAGAAATCAAGAACAAACAGAGGAGTCTTGCTTGAGCCAAGAAACACAAAGAGTGGACATTAGATCAGTGGAAAACTGCCATCTGATCTGGTTGCACTGGCTTGCACAGCGGGTCATTTGTTTTCCAACAGGACACTGAGCACAAACATATCCATAGGTCTTGTACCAGCTAGCCAACAGGTACTCAGGTTCTCGTGTTGAAAATAATAAAAAACATTAAGAAAGAAGAAACACTAAAGGAGAAGGTGTGTCCAAACATTTGACTGGTAGTGTATATTGGCCCTTGTCTGTGTGCATGGATTAGTGTAGGTGTGGCACACATGCTGGATTCACTGCATCACTTTCTTTGAATAACCAGGCTGCTCATGACTAATCACAGACAGATCCACAAGGGACGAAAGCTGATCACATATGCTTGACAGTCTGTGTCAGTAACACACACACACACACACACAGCGACACCTCACAGAAGAACAAACAACATAGTGTCATGATCTTGTCAACACTTATCATACTGTCATCCTCAAAGTTCTTGTACATTGATGAAACAAGTCTTTCACCACTCTGTCATTTCAGATCAAACAGAAGACAGAGATAGAAGAAACTAGCAGACACACTGCACATATAATGCATGTGTGGATTTTGCATGCAGTTAAATATAGAAAACATTTTAGAACACGAGAATTGTCACTGAGTAACTTACAGAAAACAAAGCTGACCACTGAACATCAGCTCATCTAAATCCACTTCAGTTACATTTGTCTTCTACATCTTCAGCCCAAGATTCTTAGTCCTTAGTGCCTTTAATAAAACAGTGGCTTACTCAGTGTGAGTGTAGTTTTATCATCATTCATACTGTATTTGTTATGATACATGAAAGAAAGGCACAAAGTGATCAGACAAATCTATTTGAACCATGTTTGACAGGTGATGATTTAATTGTACTCAAACTCCTTAGTCTCAGGGGAAATTTAAGACACTGTCTCTGAAACTTAGTATCCCCTGTCTGACTCTTGCTGGCAACTTCTACTGCAGCTCTAACTGCATAACATCACCTACATATGTCACTCTCTCCATATTTTCCATCATGTCTCTTCTGTTATTGTAATAATTGGGCGAACATGCCCCCAACAAAATGTGATTTTCATACATATTTACTTACATACTTATTTATGCTAACATTTTTTTTTTTTACTGCAGTCAAATGGTTTACACAGCTACAGTCAATATACTACTTTAGTAAGAGTGTTTAAAAAAAGTTGGCTGACCTCATGCACTCTGCTATGATGCTGCATCTTAGAGTGTTGATTCATTCATATAACCACTTAGTAAAATGTTACCATAACCATATCCCCAGTTATTGAAGTTACTGTATGTGAGTAAGGCCAACGCTAATTGAAACCTTAAGATAAACAAAAAACCTTTCCTCTGTCAGGGTAAGCACTTCATGTGGACAAGTGGAACATAAAATATTCACCACCTTTTTGAATGCGTGTTTGAAATTTGGCTCCTCAGAGTGCTTCTCCATGACAGACAAAATAAACAACACAAAAATCACCTGATTTTACATTGTGCATCTCACAAAAGTTATCTCATAAGAACAACAATAGGACATAGCTGCTGCTTTTTTACAAAAACAACTGCACATTTGTCAAGGGCTTATGATATCTTGTAACTTCGTGTATGTAAAAATATTGCAGATTGCACTGTAAGATACTATATGCATTACTATTCTTTAAAGTGAATACCGTCGGGTGACAGTTTTTAAATATTGTATGAATTTAGGATATACTTATGGTTATTAATCTCATAAAGCTATTTTGCAGCCCAACCTTAGACTCTTTGTTTCATGCTTTTGCCAATGGGTAAGGATGTCAGTGTAGAATCAAGAGACAGAAATGATGCAAATCAGCACCAGAGAAGATAAATAAGGAAGGATAGGAAGGGGCAGTTAGATCACTGCTCTGTTCAACAGATAATCAGGATTGGGAATGGGGATCTTTAATGGCTGTCAATTAAAAAGTAATTAGAGGGTGTAAGCTCAGCTAGATCGGCTATCAGTCAATTTATCATCATGCAGCTGTGTCACACACACACACACACACACACACACACACACACACACATTATCATAGACACTGTATTCAGTTTTTTTTTCTCTCTCTCAATTGTGTCTCTGTTTCTGCCCCTCTAGCGTTTGTGCACATGGACAACGCATGCAGCAACACACACAGTAAATACATATGGAGCTCATTCTGCACCAAACCGGCTGTAATAGACACATTCCCTCCTCCATCTCTTTCATTTACTGGGACAGAATTGCCTCTGAATTGATGGCAAATGGTAGAATTTGACCCAAATGTATTTCTATAAATGGCTGTGAACAGACAGACAAATGAAAACACATGACCTGATGAAATTGCAGAAATTCCAATTCTGTGAATGACTTGTACCATGACAAACCAATTAGTGACAAATGGATGTATATATCTCTAGGGGATCAATCTATCAAAGCAGCATGTTTATTAGATGTGGAATTTGCATTTCAGGCCTCATATAGTGCACTCAGAATCCTTTTGGTTCAAACAAAAACCTTCCGTTTACTCTTAAGCGCATAAAGGTTCAACCAAAAACTTAATGTCTCTGGTGTTTAAAGGAATCATTCAACATTTTAGGAAAAAAAACATTTTTGGTTCGTTTTATGATTAAGATGATGGCACCAAAACCCATTCATGTCTGCGCATTAAGTAGGAAGCTAGAGAGTGTTTTGTCTTGCTTAGCGTAAATGCAGGACCCTTGCCACGAAAATGCCTACCACCGCCTCTTAAGCTCACTAATTAACATGCTGTAATTAAGCTGTACATTAACAGAAATGTCTTGGCCAGCAACAGTCGGGCTAAGTGGCCATGTGCAGGTGAGGTTGCCAGGTTTAGTACCACCACACATGTACAGAGACCAAATCAAGAACTCATGCTTACTCACGGTATCTGGCAACCCATGCTATAGCAGTAGAGACTGTCCAAAAATTTATATTTACAGTTTGTGTAGTGTATAGGGTTAAATTTTAACACTGCTAAGCAACTGTAAAGTTAGAATTTTCTGTTAGAAATAAAAAATTCGAAGATATCAGAGCGCAGAATTTATACATTTTAACATGTAACATTTCTTCATAGTGTTAATTGTTAATGAGTATAGTAAAGATGCTGAGCAACTTTGAGTTCAAGTTTAACTTTCTCTGGATGTCACCCACTTCTTTGGATTAATTTTACTTTTAATTACATTTTTTAAATGTGTTACGAGACTAAAATTGCATTGACTCTGCACTTACTTCCAAAGTTTTTTTACTTTTTATTTCTGCATTAGCTTTGATTTGAAGATTGTTGTTGCACTTCTCTGTATAGACCCAAACCTTTACTCATGTTGCCCTTAATCTCATACCTGAATCATTAGGATCAATGGTATTTTCTCATGTGTGAATTCAGTATCAGAATAGCATATTATGTGAAAATGCTTTCTAATTCCTTACTGAAACTAGTCAAGCATTTTGTAAGAGGGAAGATTTTTTAAAGATGTACTGTTTTATTGCACAGAACAGTGAGAAAGGTCTAAGATAAATGATTTAAATGATTTATCTTACATTTTGGTGTTATTTAACAAGACATTTAGTTCTCTATTCATTTAGTTGTTATTAACAAAACTCTCATCACACAACGATAATTTCGATGAAGAAATCTATTCACAAAAACACAGAAATCCCATTCTATTATTCAGGAACACAAAGTAAGAGGCACAATACTCAACTAAATGAGTTTCCATGTCAGTGATGGATCAGGACAAAATGGCTGCTTATTATCTCAATAAAGAACAAGATGAGTAATCAAAGGAGATTAGCATTATCCCAAAAGTGAGAAAATTAGAACTTGTACCACTTCTGAGGCTGTGTGTTCTTTTTAATGGTATGTGTGTAAACCTTAGGGGTTTGAAAAAATACACTAGAAAGGAATGCAGTCTTTGGAACTATCTACAAAATCTTTGCCCACAAGTCTACAATTATGACCTATTTGTATGCAGTGAAACAAATAACATAAAAGTTCACACTTCAAACTACGTCTGACAGTTCACTATTTTGGCAGGTAGCATAGCTAAAGCTGATGCAGACTACAGTACTGTTTTGTACTAACTGGAAATGATGCAATATCACACTGAACGATACCAACTGAGCTCTAAAATTGGGCCACTACTGCCAATTACAAATCTGAACACTTCAGAAAGATCAAGTGAAAATGAATCCAAGGATTTTTTTTTGTTTGTTTTTGTTTTCTCAGTTGTCGCCTAAATTGGCACTACTGTCCACTTATTTTTCCCACTTTTACTAGTCAGGAGTATCTCATAGTTAGACACTTTTGCTTTAGCGAAAGATCAGTAAAGATTTGAACACACTCACTACTTTGTTAAACATATTTCCAATGCTGCAGCATGTACAGTATGCCAACTTTTTGATGGTCTAGCTATTTATTAATTTGACTTTGTCATGACCTCTGTCAAACAGTCATTATTTTCTATAATTCTTTAACATACTTTTACTTAATGTGTTCATCTGAGCCAGGTGATGAGCACAAAGTTGTTGCAGGTCAGATACATATAGCTATTCAATCCAGATTTAAGAGTACAGTCAGATTACGTTTTCTTCCCACGGGCATTCTCTTCCTGCCCAATTTAACTGAATAAAGCATATGATGAATTAACTGAATGTGTTTCCACAGAGTTCACTTCTGTTTATATATGTCTTGCAAATTTGTCAGGGTATTGTCAGTTTGCGTGGTTTGGCCAATAAACCATTTAACCATTACAACTGAAACTACTGTCTGCATGCTGTTTACAGCAGTAAACAGTAGCTTCATTTAACTGTGACCAGGATCTTTACCTAAACTTAACCAAGCAGCATTTCTGCCTAAACCCATTTAAAGATATAACAACAAATCAGTGTTGTAGTAGCCACAACAATAAAACCAGCCAAAGCACACATGGACATGAGTAAGCTGTGATGTATTGTGCATCTGACACCTGTTGATCACAGCTAGCATAATTTTTTTCCAGCAGTTTCTGCTTCACTAGCTCTTCTGTGGTATTGGGACTAGATGGGCTACCCTTGTGAGCCTTGGGCGCCTATGACCCAGTTTCCTTGGACCATGTTTGGTAGCTAGGGCAACTGCATACTGTACTGGGACAAGACCTACCATTTTGGTGATGTTCTGACCCAGTTATCCAGTCATCACAAGTTGACTCTTGTCAAAGTCACTCAGATCCTTCGCCTGCCCATTTGTCCTGTTTCCAACACATCAATTTCAAGAACTGACTGTTCACATGCTGCCTAATATATCCAAGCATGTGACAGGTGCCACTGTAACATGATAATCAGTGTTCTTCACCTTGCCTGTCAGTATTTCAGTGTTGTGGCTGACTGGTGTATAGTATTTTGGAAGGCACTAACAAACAGTGTTTTCATGCCAGTAGAGTTGAATCAGAAAAAAAATTGTCAGGTCTGACAAATGTTAGACTTAGTTGTTTACTTATTAGGGACTCTTGCCTATTTGTCAGATTTTGGGTAAGATGACCAATGCAGAGCTCTCCAGATGTGCGTTTTCTTGTGTAAAGCAGTGTAGCTGACCCACTCATTCAACAGTAGGGAAACTCTGGGACACTTTGCTCCCTCTAAATTGCTTATTTTCAATGATACCTTGCTTTGTCATCTGCCTTGTCAACATTTGTCACTATGGGTGTGCTCATTCCTGTGTTAGTATGTGTGTGGTGTCTAGCCACGAGAAGTCTAATCTATTTTCCATGTTCCCTTCCGCTCCTGTTGGAGCCTTTGAATGGCAGATAAACAGAGTGGGGCTAAGGCTGAGGCTTCATCAAGAGGATTAATTCTGCGAGTCTTATCTCCAGAGGAGCCTCTCTGCCTCCTCTTTTTCTTTCCCTTCCCCATAGGCATCAAGGGCTCTCACCACATACTACAGAGTTCACTCCCAGTTCATGCACTTTACTGTACAACCTGCTGCCATGAGCTCAGAAATACACAATACACATTGGGATTCATGTAGCATCTGGTGATACAACGAACTAACATTATGTATGGATTTTGTCACACAAATAAAACTAAATTTATGCTTACGTTTCATTTAAGTTTTTTTTCTCCAGAGTGGATTAGTGTCAGATGGAATAAACACAGACAACAAATGCCAAAAGATTAATTATGAAAAAGAAAGAAAATAAAGCAAATATGATGAAGTAAGACAAAAATAAAATACAAGTATTAAAATATGTCGTGTCTGTTGAGAATGTCTCAGTTATGCAAAGACACTGCCAAAGAGAGTCACAGTGTGTCTAAAAGTACAATATTTGAATATGAAAGAAAATTGGATATGAAATGTACATTATCATCAATTTCTCTCAGGAATACAGTGATGAAAATTAGGACAAAGAAGAAAACTTAATTTTCTTCATCAATTCAGCCATACTTTCTGTTAAATTACTTTACTTTTTGGCTTTACTCAGTGTAGTGCCAAATATAGTACTTATTGATTTATTTATCATGCAGTATCAGACGATTTTAAATAAAAAGTCACTACTGAGAATACAGCATATATCAGTTTAAGTGTAATAGTGAGCCTTTTACCTTAAACGTGGCAAACAAACAGATCTTATATCCATCTGTGCATTTACATAACCAGTCCCTGTGTTATTGATGATTAAGCAGGTGGTAGGTGTGCTGTGATGAAGTGTCTAATCAGTAGGAGAGTAGTATGGAGTGGATACTATGGGAAGTGTAAGACGGAAAAGGTGGATTGATGCTGCATCAGTCCTAATGCAAGTGTTCTGAACTGTTATGATCTTGTTTTACAAGTCCATTTTTGTTCAAACTTTCACCTATGGCCATGAGCTTTGATTGAAATGAAAGAATTAAATTGCATATACAAGTAAACCAAAGTGAGTTTCCTCTGCAGAGTGGCTGCAGATGTTCCTGAGGCCATCTGGGCATCAAATTTAGGCTACACTCAAATTACAAGCCTTAATGCTCAATTCTGGCTCATGTGGCCGAATGCTTGTACAGTATGTGCAGATTTAACTGAAATGTGAGCAGTTTGCGTACAAAAATAATAACAATAATGTCATTTGAGCAACAGTAAAATCATAAACATGGGTAGACAGTTTATTTGTTATGGAGGTTGGCACACATTATAACACTTATACATTTATTAAGGGAAAGAGAGTTGCAAGGATGTGTTTGGGGTGGATGAAGGGTGTATAATGTGCAGGGCTGACAAACCGCAGACCAGAGTTCAAGACCACAGAGAGGTTAGGTTTAGGCAAGACAAGTACTTAGATTAGGGTTAGAGAAAGGTTGTGTTTTTGTTTAAATTTTCAATACAGATGTTTAGCCTGCAGTCACTGTGGAGTGTCCTCTATTAACCTAGCCCACAATCTTTCCCTGACCTTAACCCAGTGCTGAGAGTGTTATTTCAGCTGATAAAAATCTGTTTCCTGTGTACATTTAATTGACGTGTAAAGTATCAACGTATTTGTATGTATGTGTTTATGTTAACTGTGAACATACAGTATCCTTATTATGTTTATCGGAAACGTAATTAGGTTGCGATGACATTCCCTACAAAAACGTCTTTTTATTGGACTGTGAAGTGCTGACACTGAAAAAAAAAAATCAGGCAATTTCAGTATGTTGTGAACGAGTGCTCTTAAAAAATTAAGAGACCACTGCAAAATTATCAGTTTCTCTGATTTTGCTATTTAAAGGTATATGTTTGAGTAAAATT
>JAUMHL010000016.1:14029328-14044376 GCA_032362345.1 Sandelia bainsii | reverse complement strand
TATTTGGTGGAATAACCCTGATTTGCAATCACAGCTTTCATGCAGTGGTCTCTTAATTTTTTCCAGAGCTGTATGTCTAACATGGAAGAGATCCCACGGCAACTGGAGGATTTTGCATCCCATCTGGCCTTGAAACATCTTCACATCCCCAAAAGGGGGGAGCTGGAAGACATAGTTTAGGAAAAGGACATTTAGCCTATAATGTTGCCACAGTTACCCACATTTGGATAAGTGACAGAACTGATGGATTTACTGTCACAATTTGTATTATCATTAATGTTGTTATCAACAGCTGTCATTGTTTTTCAGTGTAACCATTCTTAATGTTGTCATCAACTTCAGCAGCAACAGCATCATTGCCATGGTCAACATTTCTTTTGTCATCATATTGACCTTCTACCTTCTGTATTCGAAGGTCAATGCCACCCTTTCTCTCAAAGTAGCTGGACATTGTAGAACCTCGAGATTACAGAAGTTTGCTCAGTTTGAATTAGACATTAAGTAAAGACGGCAGGTTTAATATGCAACCAGAAGGAAATAGACGTCATTTTCCATTTAGAAGTGAATAGGTAGCAAAATGTAGTCTGGCTGCATCTTAACAACGCAAACACATCCTGGACATAGGATCCTAATTTCTTTCTCCAATTAAAACTGGTGGTTCTACAGATTCTTTTATTTTCAAACACATTGATTCACAGATATTGGTCAGTGCTGCTTTCCCTCAACATAATGATCAAAAGTTAATTTACGTCTTTGCAGAAAACATGCAATGAAATTTTGTTATCTTCTAAATCTTTGTTGTGATTAATCCTTCATTTAAAACCGTCTTGTATCCTCTGTCATTTAATAGGTTAGGGGCTGAGTGTATGAGGCTGTGTGTATGTGTGTGTGCACGCGTGCCTTCTAGCTGTGAGGCAGCAGCTGACGATAATCTCTTGGAGGGGTCGATGTCGTGGTTGTCACGGCGATCTTCCCAGGGCTGATGTTTGCTGACGGCTGGTGTCACCATTGCTTTCCGTCACTGGGCCTCTGATGGCTCTCATTTCATTCTTGGTGAGTATGTGTGAGTGTGTGTCTACATGTGTCGGAGTAGTTCCCAATTGGTGTATAACCATGTTTGTGCCTACGTGTGCATTTGATCTGTGAGCACCATTTAAAAATTAAAGAAAGAAGTATTATTTTATTTTTACTGCACATTTTTTATCTTATGTCCTTTAACTTTGCTGCTGCTGCTGCTGGTGCATGGGCATTTCTCCACGACGATGAGTAAAGTATCTCACATGCTTTTAATAATTTCTCCAGACATGAAGCACACGCTCCACACACTCCGGCCATATAGTCAAGTCAACATCAGCAGGCAGCTCTCTTGAATTCACACCACTAAACAACAACAGCAGAGCTTATATTTATTTCTGCTCAGTGTAAAATAGCAGCTTGTCCAGCTTCAACAATGAATGAATGAATAATAAACAAGTTCACGAGTGCAATTTATTTTCTGTGATGAGTTTTCTGATTAAATTAGACAAGTTTGTTTCGCTCTCAGCGGGTTCATCTGCTTGCTTGCGAGTATGAATGTTTCTGTGTGTGCGTGCCTCCCCGCCTGCTGATTTGACTTGCCTGCAGATGGCAATGTGTTACATTTCTATAACAGTCTCTCCCTCTCTGTCAAGCACAAGTGCTGCTGCTTCTGCTCCTGCGGCTCAGGCTGGTTTGCAACTCTGCTTAAAGTCATCACTGCTGAATGGACTGAGGGAGGAAAAAATGAATATGTACTTTGCATTTCAATTACCCGACTTTTCCTCGTTCTGTAACTTCATTTTAATCCATGTGAATCATTGGAGTCAAGACAGAATGAATCTGAAAAGGAAAGAATATCTTTAGCATGTAAAATATTGTGATAGCGCCTTGTTAAAAGTGACACAAAAAACGCAATAAACATTGCTGTCATCCTCTGCAGCTGGCTTTATCCATTTCCTTAATTCATTTCAAGTTAAGTCTCAGAGCTGAAAATTTGCGTCTAATTTTGAAGCTATGAGTGTTATACAGGTTGTCAGCGTCTACAATAATCTGTCATCTCTCTCAACTGAGCTTATGCAACGCTGCATTTTTCTGCACAGAGAGAGTGAAAGGTAGAGGTAAAAAAAAGCTGATGGAGAGAGACAGACAGAGACAGAGGGACCATATGGAGTTTCATAGTTTTAGATTTCTCTCACAAATGCTTTTCTCAAACTGACTCATGTTGTTTTTATTACTCCTGACAGTAGTAAACAGCTGGTGTGTGGGGGGGATAGTCTGGATTTCTGTCTGCTGTGGGTATGTGTTTGCGTGTCTTTACATACCCGTACATGGGCATTATGTTCGGCTTTTCATACCTGTGCCCATGTGTGAGTGTGCATGAGTGTGTGTTTGTGTGTGTCAAATCTGAATGCATTCCACCACTCTGTTTATGGGCTGTGCAGCATGCGAATGGTGTGTAAGAGCTGATGCTACACACTCAGCAGCCATGTCCAATTGAAATAGATTGGAGCCATGGAGGCAGGGTAATTCTGGGTGTGTATGCAGTCTTGCTGTAATCTTCGTACTCCGCCATGCCTCGTCTGCTTTCTTTCTCTTACTTTTTATACATAATGAGATCGATAGCTTTGTGAGCTCCTGCAGAAAATAGAATCAAAAAATGAAAGAATGAGAATATGTCTTCAGCTAGTTTTTTGCAGGTTGTGTCCTACTTCGATCTCCCCCAATTTAATCAAGTTAATCTCAATTCTTTTAGTGAATGCGGATATTATTAGAATTTGAACAAGACTTAAAATTAGTAGCCGTGTTCGTGGTCTTGTGAGATTATAACTCTTGTTACAGAACACAATATTGAATTTAGTGTTCTGAGAGCCTTATTACCAGTGGGGTAACAAATATAAATCTTTGCCTGAGAGTGGTGCCATAGCAAAGTCCTGTTGTTTCTGGGTTTATTTAGATGAGAAACAGTATTCCTGTTAGATAATGGATCATCAATGTAACCCCACCTAACAATGGATGTCTGCCCATCTACCATCTCTATGTCCAGAATTCTTAGAGGTGAAGAACTGAGTTTTCCCCAACAGGGGGCAGAAAGATAGTTTGCACTGCTTTAAAAAGCTCAACCGTTTGCTTCAGTTACTGAAGCCCACTGCGTGGTTATATATGTTGTTAAAGTAACCCTTGAGGAAGACACTATTATTCTTATGAGGCTACACAAGTGTAGGGGCCACAGCTGCTGTCGGAAACGTCCAAGGTGATGTGAACTTCCCAGAAATAGAGATACCATGTGCAATCCACAACAACTGCAATTCGTCAGGTTGGGCTGATCATCCAGGCTACCTTATTTATTGTGCTGCAACCCCGAACTGGACCCATATACTATGCAGTATGTGGCTCCATAAATGGATGGAGAAATTTGAGAGTTGGATGTTTACTGAGCAAATCAGTATCAGTCCCATACATAGAGTACATCCTATAACAGTTTCATGCAATCATGCCTGCTTCTCTTTTATTTACCGTTATTTAGCTCTAGTTGATGCAGCAGCAGATGAATGCACTGCTAATGGGATTTGATGTTTTTTTTTTTTTTTTACTTTTTGATTGATAGTCAAAAGCTAACTATCTCCCTTTGCTTCTCTCCTTCCATCTCTCTCTCCCTGTCAAATTTGTGCTTTTTTATCATCAACTACTGTATGGAGGATACACATTTCAACAATAGAAACAGAAATATTTCTTTTCATTTGATGACGTTATATGGCAGCCAGGATTAGGCATCTCTGGTGTGAGGCCGATACAATACGTATCTTGGCACACTGTCAGCGATCTGATACATTCAAGATTTATATGCAGCAGCTACTGGTGCCATACAATACAATTCCCACCCAAACTGCGATGCAGCGTAGTTCAACACAGTGCAAATACTTCCATAAACTGTCCTTTTTTCTCAAGTTCTCTATAAGTGTTCTCTGTTTCAAGGTTTCAGTACAGTACAGTTTTAATACACCTGGCTCACAAAATGAAAGATGCTCAAGATTAACACAAATAAGTGAATTATGAAAAACACACTTTGAAAATTGCATCTGAGCTGACAATTTTCCTGTCTCTACTGTAAAACTCGCTGTGTTGCCAAACATTTATACACTCAGCTCCTGTCACTGCTGAACTGCAGGGCTTATACAATAGATACATCTACAGCGCTGATTATCTTCAAGTAGGTCTAATTTAGGAGGAATAAAAATATTGACATATTAAATTATTGGATCACTTACATTTCTAAATAATAATAATAATAACTGATACTTATTAATCCCCTTGGGGAAATTCTTGTGGACAGGCTGCCCCCTTTGAGGCGCCAAGGGTTTGGGGTTCAGTGTCTTGTCCAGAGACATTTCAACATGTGTCAGATGAATAAATAAATGCATAGACCATCTAATACTAAAATATGTTTTTATAGATGCAAAGATTTCTTTCCAAAATTGCATCCTTTCACAGCTGCTCTAGCGATGCACTCACATTGTGTCTGCACATGTTTGTGTATCGATATGAATATGTAAATCCTCCCACCTCTAGTGGTCACAATTAAAATTAACAGTCTGATATCTAGACAGTCACAGAGAACCTTTGTCCCACTGTTGATGCACAGTCAACAACTTTCACATTCATTTCTCCTTTCCTCTGTTATGTGTCAGTTCTTTACTCAGAACACTTCTGTTACTTGGTATGCGTCTTCGGTCCACTAGATCACCAGAACACCAAAAGTTAAACCCCACTTTATCATTACATCAAAAACTTGAAATGCATGAATTATGTAAAAATGTCAGTGCTGCATAAAACTAGGGCAACGGGCATAGGAATCTATAAATAATGTACTTACAGGAAACATACAGTACACTGTAAAATGTACATTGAAATGAAAATGTATATTTTTTCATTGTTTATAAAACAGGTCTATTGATGAGAAAGACAGCAATGCAGTAGGTCTACAAACACACACACACACTTCCATTTGTCTGTTTGCTCAGCTAACGCTTTCGGCATTTGAGCTGCAAGTCCTTTCTTTATGAGTTAGAGTAGAGTGATTTAGCCCTGAGAACCAGAGTGCTCCCTTAGAGCAGTCAGAGCCACTCAGCACTCAGTGGCAGACAAGAGGACGGGACATTCGAGTGTTGCCTCTAAACCTTGTACATCCAAACATTTCTCTGGTTTTCATTTTGATTCTCGAAACTAGAAGCTTTCTTCAAGAAATTCCACAACCCTTGAACCCTAATAGACCACCGTAGGTGTTTGTTAACCCTCAGTAATCACAAGCCTTTTGCCCTGAAAGTGGCAACGTTCTGCAGGGCCAGTAACATGACAAAATTAAAGAATTTGATTTCTCTTGAAATATTTAGCTCTTGGCCACTCAGTTCAATTTCAGTAAACTCAAGCGCAGATTTTTTAAAATAGACTTTTAAAAAGACACTGAAACCAGTCATGCAGCCTTCATTCATCAAACATTTACATACATTGTCAAATCAAATAATTTCTACTTTATTAATCCCCTTGGGGAAATTCTTTGTATACAGGCTGCCCCTTTGAGGCATCTGGGCCTCAGTGTCTTGTCCAAGG
This sequence comes from Sandelia bainsii, assembly GCA_032362345.1. Lineage (NCBI taxonomy): Eukaryota > Metazoa > Chordata > Actinopteri > Anabantiformes > Anabantidae > Sandelia > Sandelia bainsii. The sequence continues at coordinate 14,038,754 of JAUMHL010000016.1, read as the reverse complement.
ACATGTGGCTAGGAATTAGGGGGAAACCGGGAAGCGAACCACCAACCCTGGGGTTTGTAGACTGCCCTACCCACTGCACCACGCATGGTTGCCCCAGAAATAGATTCTGTGATGTCATGCTAATACATTTATTTGGTGTAGTATATAACATATTAGTTTTTTTTTTCAGCTACCAACCTCTTTAAAGAAATCTGCAGACTTAAACCGTTCAGCTTCTAATACAAAATAATACAGAAAAGTTACAATTACCCTTATTGCATGTTCACATTGACTTACTTATCATGGTGACCCTTTCATGCTGTTTGCTATGGACACAACACAACAACACAGTTAATGATATTCAAGATACCTCACTTTGTACAGTTGGCATGCTTGAGATGTGTTTTTACTAGGCCTGGGCCGACAATTATTTTATCGCGCGTTAACGCAGTTTTATTATTATGTTAATAATGAAAGTCCGTTGCTCACTGGGTCTGAATACACATACAGAAATTTTCATTTTAAATCTCTTCCACACGGCGGAGTTGATAGAACCACAGTTATTTGTAACCACTGCAAAGTTGAATTTTCCTATCACCGGAGAACTTGGAGTCTGACGTATCACTTAAATACAATACACACCGTTGATGCAGCAAATCACCCAAACAACAGACACCGACACAAACTCTTAAAGGAATCATGACATTCATGTGTTGCTCTAACACATGAACACAACTGTCTATTGATTAGATTGTTTAACAACTGTGTTTAAAAACGCTTTTCAGGTGGTTGACGTGACATATTTTGCAACATGCACTCTCTGTCCGCTGGTGGGAGAGTGTGTCTGTGTGTGTCTGTGCGCGATACAGAGATCAGAGGAGACTAGTAAACGTGACATAAGACATGACCAGTGGCGGCTCGTTAATAGAGGGCGCTGGGGCGCCGCCCCAACTGTCTCACATGAAGAAGAAAAAGATAGGTATCACATAAAATAATTTTACAAAAACGTGGAAATTTAAATAAACGATCTATACATTATACAGTCCGTAAGTATTGTGTATAATCTGCATTAAAGTGTAGTTTAAAAATTTTCTCTCACTCGTTTACCGCGACTGAACGGTCGTGTGACGTATTTCCTGTTCCTTTGGGGCGCAAAAATCTTTACCATAGACCTACGCTATAACTGGTGCATGTGCACTGGAACCCCCTCCAATACAAAGTATAGGAGAACATTGGGGTGCAAAATTTTGCTCCCAAACCCCGCCCACAAGACTGACATCACCGCTCCAGACCTGGAAATTCAAACAGAAATTCACAGCGGAGCTTGTGTGTTGTTTACGGTCAGTTGGAGGAGCAGTTTTTTTGTCATGGATAATACAAATTCAGTTGCTAAAAACTGAACCGTCCCACAGAAGAACCCCACAGGGCAGCCGGACATCAAAATCAAACAACAAACACCAGACGGGAGAAATTACACTCGGTCTTTCTCCAGAAACTGGTATGAAAAGAGCTTTGTTTTGTTTCACCTGCCTCCTCTGTCAGCTGACAGTAACAGAACGAGCCTGGATTCAGACAGGTATTACTTATTTAATACATTTTCCTGATAAAGCGACAAAGCATTAACAGACTAGGAGCTACATGGAAAATGCTATGAGTCATGTTATGTTTGGCAATGTGAAAACTGTATCGCTACGCAGCTTAATGAAGGCTACAGGATAGGGCATAATGAGATGGCATAATGAGGTGGGTGACAAAAACCGACACATTATGTTTAAGATAATAGACTGTATTAAATTCTGTGGTGCGTTTGCAATCCTGGCATTTTCTGGTGGACTTTGTTGGATCTGTGGATGCAGCAGTACCTGCAAACATTTCCTGTGTTTAAGGCGACATCTGAGACAGTGCAGAATGAACTCCTTGATTGTATATTGTCAGTTGAAGGAGAGATGGGTGAAATTTACTTACACAGACTGTGTATTTTTCCATTAATTTAATCTTTTAAAGTAGTGTGATGCATGAGAATGGTGTCTTGGCTTATACTAGTGTTGATATGTGGTTACAGTGCAACATAAAACTGACTTGCAAAAGTGCGCCCCCCCAAAAAAAAATTTCACCAGCCGCCACTGGACATGACATAAGATAAATAACATGAGACTGTTTAGTTAGTTTAATAAAAGAACAAGGTACAGACCAGTGGTTACACGCAGGTGGTTCTGGACTCTGAGAACAACTAGTTTTTCTATAATAAACTAGATAAACGTTAATGTCCTGGCAAATAGCTTTGGTTTTCTATTTGATTTGATTACATTAATGTTTAAGTTCAGAGTTACAAGAAATATTGAACTGCTACTGTGTAAAGGGAGTACTGCTGTTAAAAATCATCTTATTTGTTTAAAGTGTTTGTAGACTAAATATTATTGCAGTTTTGTTCATATAGCAGTACTTTTAAAATAAAAGTAAAAAAAAACTTTTGAATTTATTACATTTTGCCCATAGCAGAATAATTATGCAATTAATCACGATCAAAAATTTTAAACGCTGCCCAGCACTAGTTTTTACATTATCTAGAGGGGAAATTATGAGCAGTAGCAACAATTATGTTTCTGTATGTAGCCTGAGACTAGCTAACTTTTGCAACTCTTTTATCACAGTTCATTGTCTTATTAAGCCATGCCGCAAGCAATATATTAAGCAGAGTGACACCATGATAGAAATGGACAGTTTAGCAGCTCATTAATGCGTGGTGAGGCAGGTTCATTGAGGATTTTACACATGACAGTTGTTCACCAATGTGGAACCACCAATATTTTCACAGCAGATGGTATTAATAGCTGTCTCACTTATCAATTTATTGTTGTCACTTTTTTAAAACCCCCACTATTTTCCCTATTTTCATTTAGGCTTTTTTGTTCAACTAACACATAATTCGCATGGACAGAAGTGCAGCTTGCACAGACAAGATTTTGGACTTGAACTCTGGGGCAGCAAGCAACTTGTTTCAGCAACAGTCAGCTTCTCTTCTACACTGCAGCAGGGTGACAGTATTTACCCATCAGCTAATGGCCCAGAGGTCAAGGGTGACACACTCTCACGTCTCCACTGTGCCCTTTCTCTCCAACCTCATATCATGGTCATTCGGGTAATGCTAGACGATCCCACTGGCATTAACTACACACGCAGTGTACCAGTTTCTCCACACACACACAGCATCATATGCATGCAGGCAGACACATTCTGTTGTACGCATTCCCAACTCACACTAAATAAAGCATTCAAACACGTTCATACACAGTGAATGCTTCTTCTTCATATATGCATGATAGGGAGATAAAGCTGAAAGGTCAATTCCATTAGACGATCACCTTTTAATGTCACAGTCTCTGGAAAGAGCAACTGCGACGTCCCAGTCTCTGCACCGCATCACAGCATAATCACACAGCAGCAGTCCATCGCACTGGCCCAGCGTCTGCTCACTAGTGTCAGGATAGACCAGGGGTAGTCTGATTTAAGTATGATTTAAGGAGGTCCGGATAGAGAAAATTTCCTCATGTCTGGGTCCGCAACATCATCATGCTTAAATTGCATTATAATATAGTTATACATTAGGATTCATTTATATATATATATATATATATATATAAATAACTTGTCATTAAGCTATAATTCAATTGCCATTTTAACAATATTTCAATGCAACTCTGGACTCTGGAGGGCTACGTCAATAATAAATAATAAATAAAATAAATGAGAAAAAAAGCTGAGCACTGTCAGACACATCAGTGGACTCATGCCTTATGCATGGCTCCATGCAGCTGGTTTAGCACATCTCTGGTTAATACTTCACTCTTCTTTATTTATTGGCTGTTAATGCAGATACAGGTACATCTACTTTTTCTTTTCCCTCATAAAGTGTATGAGCTCCTGCACTCAGACACTTTTGACTCCATCGCTGGATGTTGTTTTGTGGGGGAACACTCATTAACTTGTTGTTGGCCAGTAAAAGTATGTGTTAAAATCCTTGTTGACTGATCGTAGTTGACTTTAAGATCGCTTATTTTCTGTAGCCTAACTGCCAAATTTAGTGGGTAACTTTTCTCAGATGTAATTCTGTGCTTAGTTACATCGTGGTGTTTCACATTTCCACTTTTAACCACTGAGAGCAGATCTCAGAGCAGAGGAGATGCAGCGGTTGAAGTATGAAGGATGAAGATAAACACCTCGGTCTATTCTGGATTAAAAGTCTGGATTTCAGTGTCAACCGTCCACCGTTTAGCACACGTCATGTCACACTGACTCACTTTTCTCTCGTCTTCTCACTCCATATGTTTGTCACTGCCGTTGTTTACTGTCCGCGCCTCTGTTCAGTGAAGACCCGCCCTACTCTACCTGTGATTGGCTGATTCTTGCCCTCACCTGGACCAATCTCAGTCCTCATACTTAAACCCAACCAACCTGAAACCACAAAGGCAATGAGTACTGACCAATCAGAGACAGGTAGGATGTGCATTTAGCTGAGTAGATGTAGAAACACTGTCAGAAAAGAGTTACCAGTCAAAATATAATCTCCGCCAAAACGGACTAAAACTTAATGACAAGTCGGTTCCGGCTCTGGGTCCGGACAGGACAGAGTCTGGGTCCGGACCGCGTTCTGCCTGTTGGTGACTTCTGGGATAGACTGATGTACCAGTTTGATGGAAGTATGGTTTGGGCAAAAATGATCTTTTCAGTCCTCAGGTCATCTGATGCAACTTGTGCTGTTTATGAGATATTTAGTTTGCAACTGAAGACACTGTTGTTATTAAAGTGTAGTGCCAAATTTCAGCCAATTTTTTTGGAAAACCTTTAAAAGAAAACATGAATTAATGAATTGATGATGAAATGAATTAATAAAAACTAGACAGTATGACGAGATATAGTATTTCCAGTCATTCAGTTTGTAGTACCCTCATTGGTCCACACTAGAGATCAAAAATCTAAATCTTTGACGTGATTCAAAACTGAACCATAGAAAACCTACACGAACCTGATGTGCATCAGTTTGCTTTTCAATATGACTGAGACCTGAACCGAGGGGAACCCATCTACAGCCACACATGACCCAAATAGACCCTAGGGTAATTTGACCCACTCCTTTAAAATAGCATTTTCTAGTAGTGTCTTTTGTTTATCCACAGCTCCTGATGCCAAAATATTTGGATACCATTCTAAAACTCAAAGCTGCAGGTGACTGTTTTAAGTTTTAATTTAATGGTCACAATATACCTTTTCTGCGTTTTCACATTTGTTATAATACACCAATGCTTCTTCTTTGGATCAGTGAAGATTTTTCTGTGTCCTATGGTCTAAAGTGCTGATCTAGTAAAGTCAAACATAGCAATGAAAGTTAAACATTGCAATAATAAAGCTACTCTGAGACAAACTTCAAAAATTGTGAATGGCTCTAAGAAGACTGGCTACTTTGTCTACTACAGGTCCAGTTGTCATTGTTGCCCACCATCACTACGTAGATGAAGCCAATTTAAATACCATTTCCTGGCAGCCTGTCTTTGTTGTCTATGATTGGCTAGACCCCTGAATGGCCCTGATTGGCTCATGTCAGACTGAATTTTCTGAGGCTAATCCCTCTCAAAAACACAGACCAATACACATCTTCAGACACACCCACACAAATACACAAAGACAGGCATATTGGCATCACACACAAAAAACACACACACAAACACAGGTGTTTTCTCTGTATGCCCGCCACATTGTCTGAATGTTAATTACATGCAGAAGGCATCTGGGCCCGTCCATTGCTAATCCTCTTTTAATTATATGTGTCCTCACAATGACACAAGGTTTACAATGGTGATTACAGCCGTATTTGACATAGTGGAAAATAGGTAGAGGGACGTCAAGGGAAATAGCAATCATCATAAAGCAAATAAGAGTGCTTGTTTGTCCATGCCATGAGTGGGCGTGATGGTTATTTGTTTGTGTTTACATGTGCTTGTTTTATCTGTGATTTTTTTTTTTAATCAATGTCACTAAAACATTGTAGGTATCCTACAGTTTTTATATATCTGTGGAACAGAGATAGTACCTGTAGCATATCAGAGCCATTATTTATAGATCATTATAGTATCAAAGTCATGTAAATTACATTAGAATGGTTGGCGTTACAGGATTTTTCAATTACATCAAGTTGTATAGATGGTCTTAGTTGAATTTGTCCAGGTTTCTGTATCCTGTGTCTACAGATTCTGCTGAAGTAACCCTAACCCCAACTATAAAGCGATATCTCATTCACCTTACTTATTCACAGTAAACCACTGTGTCTCTGTGTGACTGCTGCTATATTTTATATTTTTCTTATTTTATTTTATTTTAGACTTTTCATATATATTTCCTTGTTTAAACTGTCTGTCGGTGTTCTGCTGCTGGAAACTGAATTTCCCGGAGGAACCTTCCCGAGGGATTAATAAAGTGCTATTGTATCGTATCGTATCGTATCGTATCGTAAACCTGTGAAAACCACCGATAGCATTTTCTGTTGATTGTGCATAGTAACTGAGACGGTGTTGATGGTGCTGTTTTGAATTTAATTGATATTTTGGGTGGGTGTTTTCAATCCACTAACCACAATTTTATTGTGATCAATGCAAATCTTAATTTGGGTGAATGAGCATGAAATACTTCCTTATTTTTAAACCAACATTGATTTTTTTCCCCTTATTTTTTATACTTGTGAGCAACACAACAAGCTGTTAACATAAAACACTTTATAATATTATCTTGGGGAACTGCTGAAACAAGCTATTAACATAGATTACACAAATTTTTAACAGATAATAGATATTAGCTGTTTTTTTAGGCATTTAAATGCTCTAAATGTTGTCTGGCTAGTTGCTAGTTTTGTCCATCTTTTCATTCAGTGCTGACCAGTTGATGGTCTGAGCTGTTTCCCAGAAGTTATCTGTCTGTTTTAATTGAAAACAGGTTTATGAGAGATATGGGAGTGGACCAAAAATAAATTTGCAGCCAGTAAAATCAAAACAATGAGCTGAAAGATGCTAAAAAGTTCTGTACAGCTGAGAGAATTTGTAGTCATATAATAATTTACCATTCCCGTTACGCATACAATACTTATTTGATGATTAAAAAAAATAATACATTGGTGCCGTTTGTACTTCCCTTGTGGTGATCACCCACCTTTGTTTTCACCTTTGCCTCACTAGTATTTTGTCTCCCATGCATCTGTGGCCTTTGTTTAGTAGAATAACCCTCCACATTGCTGCTGTCCACCCACACTGAGGCTCTGCATTGCTCTGCTGGACTTCACAAGTGTACAGAAATAAAGGTATCTCTGCAATTTCCTGCATTGCTACGTTTCCTGTTAAATGTGGACTCAAGTTTTGGCTTTGTTCAAGAACATGCAGTCAGCTCTTTGCCAAAGAGAGTCACTGAGGAATGTCCCTAGCATTGCTAGGCCACTGTAGACCGAACAACTGCCGCTAGCCTACTCCCAATCAGAACAAAACAGAAAGTATGAGCCATAAGGAAATGGCAAAGCACATAGCTGCTCTACTACACTTCTGGGATAAGAAGCAGCTTAAGGCTATAAAAATGACAGAATATGGAGTGGTCCAACAGACACACACTCACACACACAACCCAACCTCTGTGTAGTGTGTTTGTCAGGATGAGCAGGAAAGTCTGGATTTTTGGTGACTAAAGTTTGTCCCAAGTGTGTGGACAAGCCAAACCTGTATGAACACACATGCACATTTTCTTGGCTTTAAAGGGTCCTAAGGGAGCTCCTCACAGTGTGCAGGGGAAAGCCATGAATAAAATGCCCATTTGACCCTTGCTGCCATAAAGCCTTTCTTTGTTGGGCCTCACAGGACCCTCTTTATCCCTCCTCCATCCTTCTGTTCACTCCTCTCTGTCTCTCTTAGATGAAATCTTGCCCTTTTGTTTTCTCCACCATCCTGTCATGGCAGGGCCTTCATGTGATATTCATGAGGTTCAGTGGGTTTATCTCCTGGAGCCGTACAGTGGACAGCTTCAGTGGCGCCCCCACATTGTGGCAGTGACCTTAGAACCCTAGCAAAGATGACCTCTGACCTCTGGCAGTGCTGGCTAGCATCCTCATTAATCACATGGTCATAAGTGCCCTCCATATAAGGGACTTGTAGGCAGATATGGGTCGCTGTCTGGAAATAAATCATGTGGAAATGAAGGTTGTTGAGTAGAGAGAAAAGCAGTATGTGTGTTAATGTGTGCGAGCTAGTGAGTGTTAAAGCCTTCCCTCAGCAGAAGATTCCTATGAAGATTGCCTCTGGCCTCTTTCTGTATTCCACTACAGGACAATGGTCTCCTTTAGTTTGGCGTGTGTTGTTGGAGCCGTTTGTGTGTGTGTGTGTGTGTGTGTGTGTGTGTGTATGTGTGCATTTGTGTGTATTGGAAAAGACTGGTATGTGAGTGTGTCTTGGACAAGGCTGCATGGCTGAACACTGACTCAGTATGCTTCTGCTGTGTCTTCTGATGCAGGGAAAACAGTGAGATCACATGCCTCACATAGACACACAGTATCAAGCTGGGGTTAGAAACTGATATCTCAGTTCGCCTTTTAATAAAAATCACATGTTGGGTAGTAATGTGACATGTTACTTTACTAATCACCTTAGGGAAATTCTCGTGGACAAGCAGCTGCATTTACGGCGCCAAGTGTTCAGCGTCCTGTCCAGAGACACTTTTACCCTTGGAGCCAGTGTTTCAAACTAGTTCTTCACATTTCAACAGCCAAAGAACCTGGTTCCCAGCCATGACAGCTGGTTCCAGATTGGCACCAACTCTTTGCTGGTGTTTTTGCAGGGGACTGGACTATCATGACAAACAAGACCAACTAAAGCTTTGTTGTAACGATGAAAAGAATCACTTTATCATTGATTAGATTTGTTTAACTGCAGTGTTATTGATAAACTATAGTTGATGCTAATTAGCTAGCTAATGTCAATAACAGCGAGTAGCACATATGTGTTGGACCAGTAGTGTTTGGAAGCCAATGTAAGTTCATAAAATCAGGAGTAACATTTGTATAGAGTCATTTTATTGGTCGTTGTGTTTAGCATTAAAGTAGCCGTGAAGGCGGAGATGTATACCGAGCTATAGAGTAGCGTAATGAAGTTGCTTAGCGTTGGCTCTCTAGCATGTGGTAAAGGAAACCAGTTCTTAGAAAGTTTTCAAGTTAGATTAATTCTGAACAAGCCCAGCACAAGCACCTAGTTCATCCTCTTTCCTCTCACCCCAACCGGTCGAGGCAGATGGCCGCCCACCCTGAGCCTGGTTCTGCTGGAGGTTTCTGTTGGGTGTCTGTTGGGTTTTCTAAATAGTTCTGTATATATACTTATATTTTGCAAGGTTCTTAACCTTGCTATGTAAAGTGCCTTGAGATGACCTTTG
>JAUMHL010000016.1:14002253-14025658 GCA_032362345.1 Sandelia bainsii | reverse complement strand
CAGTCAATCAGGAGCTTGGAGATACCAGTTCACCAGGGAGAGCTAGAAAACAAGCAGGGCAGTGGGGCCTGAGGACCAAGTTTGAGAACCACTGCTTTATGCCATTCCTGGCGCAAGAATTCAAGCAGTTCAGCTTTGTTTGATAGCTTGTGACCATTGATCTTCCTCTTGATCACATTCCAAAGGTTTTCAATGGGGTTCAGGCCTGGAGATTGGGCTGGCCATGACATGGTATTGATTTGCAGTGGTCTCTTAATTTTTTCCAGAGCTGTACATACAGGTGACAAAAACCCTGAATATATGACTTTAGGAGTATAACTAATGCTTCCAAATAAGGCAGAGTTGTTTAATGAATGTTTTCAAGAATATGAGAATGATGTGAAACATATAGTACCTTGGGGGGGCGGTTCGATTCCCGGCTCCTCCAGTCATATGTCGAAGTGTCCTAGGGCAAGACACTGAACACCAAGTTACCCCCAGTGTGTCGGTGTGTCAGGTCAGCTGCATAGCAGCTCTGCCATCGGTGTGTGAGTGTGTGTGTGCTTGTGTGTGTGAATGGGTGAATGCGAAGCAGTGTGAAGAGCTTTGAGTACCAGTCTAGGTAGAAAAGCGCTATATAAGTGCAGACCATTTACCATTTACCTTACTGCCTTAGTCACTTGACCTAACTCATCTGAATTTGTGACAGTTGGGCAGTAGGTAGGGCAGTCAGCAATTGTCAATTGTCTATGAATCCCAGGGCTGGTGGTTCGCTTCCTGGTCCCTCCCCAATTCCTGGCCACATGTTGAAGTGTCCCTGGACAAGAATTTCCCCAAGGGGATCAATAAAGTATCAATTATTACTAGCATTATTATTATTAATTGGTTTTAGTTGAGTGACCTGTTAGACAGCGCTCTCCACCACTTCCACTAAAACACCACGAGGCAATAACCTTTTGAATAAATGTTGTTCAGTCCTACTTCTGGAAAATCTATGCCAAGAAACACTGATACTGCTCAGGATGCTCCAAGATAAAGAACCCCTTACTTAAACAATCGTTTTTATGCTCTTGAACAATTGAGCTTTGTCACTGAAATATTTAAAATCGTGGTTTGTTTAACTGATTTTATGGCAGTATCTTTAAATCTGAACATTCAAGGGACTCAAACTGTGATGTTGTCAAAATGAGAACCTTCGAAACATTTAAACCATCAAGAGGCACTTAAACTGTCCATTCAAATGAAGAGCAAACTATTTGGCAGGGTGACAAACCTATTCAGGGGAAGGGAACCTCAGAGAAACATTAACTCTTTTAAATGATGAATTGATTAACATTAAGCATTAGTGAAGCATAAGAGACTCATATCAATTGAAGAAGAGCATGCGTTTAATTGCTCATATTTAGTAAAAGGCCAATGTATGTTTACACATTAACATATACTGTATGTATATCAGTCTAACTTATAAGCATATATATTTGAATACCTGGGCGTTTGTAGTAACCTTTACTGTTTGGAGGCCTCTGCAGAGTTTTAGCCCTCTTGCTCTGCTCTCCAGTCTCTCTTGCCTCTCTTCTATGCAGCCTTGCTCGTCCCTGCCTGGAGAACCCTTAAACCCAGGTGAAGAGTACATTGTTTCCACCTGTCTCTCCTCCCACACACACTGACAGCAAACCGACCTGGGCAGCAGTTTGTTTACTCTGATAGAGCTCTGTTATTCGGCTCATTATTCTCACCTCCTCTCTTTCCTCTCTCTCTATCAGGCTCGACACAGACATGACAATGACGGTTGTGTAAGAGTTCATGTGCAAATTAATGCTTGTTTCCAAAGCAAAAAGGTCTTTCACTGTTTCAGTGTGTGCGTGTGTGTTTGTGAGAGACAGAGGGAGGCTGAAAGGATTCCGTTTTTATGAAGCTGTTTTTGTTTGTCAAATGAGTGTGATGCTAACGGCAGGGTCTTATATCTATACAGGCTTTTGAAGGTCATTACTGGTATTTTTGGATTTAAGGTTCAGACTAAGATATTTATTGCCAATATTCAATTGTGTGCACAGTATAATACAAAGGGAATTTTCATTTTCATCACCAAGAAGTTTGTATTGTTGTTAGGGAGGAAAAGCATCAGATACTAAAACATATTCCTGGAGGGAAGGATAATGCCATATTATTACTAAATATAACACATTCAGGGAGCACACACCTCAACCAAAGCCACACAATCCTCCTATTTTAATAACAGGAAATGTTAAATCTGTTTTCATCTGCTTCTGGATCCTGAGCTGCATCAAAATACACACAGTCGCTGACAGTTATTCTCAGTTTTGGAGGAAGTAAGTTTCAAGAGAGTCGGTCAGAGTTGTGACTAATGAAATTTGTCATGTTTCTGTAGTGTCTGCTACAGCCAAAATAGCATCAGGTTTACCAGGATGATTTAGAGTTGACACATATAGACGTGTCATCAACAGTAGATGTGCAATTGTGAAATCACTTTAATAATAATAATTTTAGCAATTTTGTCAAATGTGCAATTATTTATATTCACTGTGGTTTTTAAGGATAGTTATAGCAACAACGCAAGTAAAAAAAAATGTGTGTGAAGATAACACTTGAGGGAGGGAATTTGCAAAAAATAAAAAATTACATTACACTACATTGTAGAATGAGAATGTGAAGAACAGCACAGGTGCATTGTATAAAACATTAAGTTTCTCAGTACCCCTTGGCCTACCTTTAGAACAAATTTCATTAGTTGTTAGGCAGCATGGTGGAGGAGTGGTTAGAACTCATGCCTCACAGCTATAAAGTCATGAGTTCTTTCAGGCCAAAGGGCTGTGGCTTTTCTGTGTTGCGTTTGCATGTTCTCTTTCTCTCCTCCTTGTGAGGGTTTCCTCCGTGTGCTCCACTTCCCTCCCACAATCCAAAGATTTGATTAATTAGGTTAATTGGTGGTTCTAAATTGCCTGTAGGTGTGAATGTGAGGGTGAGTGATGCTTAAAATGGTGTTTACAAAAACAACAAGGTAATTTTTGTGCCAGTCAAATTGTGCAATTCATCAAAAAACTGCTCAGTTATGCTGCGTTCCTTCCAGTTTGACTTGAACAGAAGTTCCTCTGTAAATGTTCAACAAATCTCAAACATCCTCGTCTCTTCACTGACCCCCTGTCTCTGTTGCTCTTTTTTTTATGGGCTGTGTGCAGACACTGACTGATGACACCGGGCAATATGCACATGTGCATAGTGAAATGTGAAAATAAAATCCATTATTTTCCAATTCCAATAAATTCCATTCTGACATTGTCAGAAATCAGGTAAATATATGATCTAGCACTACATACAAAAGCAGCCCAGATATGATTTGAAAATATCTGATCTGGTTTACTCACACATCTGTGAAAAAATATCACACCTGAGCCTCTTGGATTTGGGACACTTCAGCATGTAATATGAATGTAACCTCTGTCAGCCCTGTGATAGACTGGTGATCTATCCTTTCACCCAATGATAGCCTGAAGTGACTCCAGTGCAGTACCTCTGCAACCCTTACCGGAATAAGCGCTGTAGATAAAAGACAGGTAAGTAGTTGCTTTATAGATATTGAGCAGCAACAATTACTAATTAATTCAAACAAATTGAAAAAGAACAGTAAAACTAAATAGGTGGCAGATATCCATTTAAAAAAACAGAGCATCCATTGTTTTTCCTGCTGACAACATATTAAGGAAACAAATCAATGTAAAACAACTGAGAGCTAACTTCTGGCTTCAGAGCTACCTACTCAGATGAACTCAGAAGGCTTTCTATATTACAAACTCACTGTGATAAAATTTCCAGAAAGAAAGCAGAATGCTTCATAAATCACAACATTTTGTTGCTCCTATTCATGTCAAAAACTGTTAAGGTCATCATTAGCCTGTGAACCAACTATCTACAATTTAATTGACACGTATGTAATGCACATAAATGAATCTAATACTTAAGTGGAATCTTTATCAAAATAGTTTACAAGAATCAGCTTAGACCAAAGCGGCTTCCACACTAAATTGTTGTGTGACAGTACAAATAGTGTCGTGATAAAAGACTGACAGAGGCAGTGAGTGAACTAATGTATGAGCCGAACAGTCTAACTAGTTTCCTGTTTCTGCGTGTGAGCGCTGTTGAGCAATAATCTCGTTACTGGCTGTGGTTTGGGTTTGATCCTTTGGTCTTGTGTAAACCCCGGCCCCTCTCTAAGCATCTGTTTCCTCTGACCTGCAGGGTCAGTGCACAGACACATATACTCTCAGACACACATACAGGCATGTACACTCACATTTAGGAGATCTCCAAGTCTGAGTAAGTGTGTTATGAGCCTAAAGGAGGCTGTCTGCAGGGTTTTCAAGTAGGGTGGGTGGATGGGTGAAGAGGTTGTTGAGGGTGTCTGGACTGTTTGAAAATGCCAATCAGTTTATGGATCAGCATAAGATTAGATGTGTGTGCGTGTATATATGTGTGTGTTTGTGATTATGAGCTGTAATCTGTTCATTACCTTGACCACAAGATTTAACTTCTGACTCTAACATTTCTCTTTATGCACTTTTCTTTCTAGCTCTCCCTACTCTAGTCCTCCTCCAAATTCAGATGATTTATTTTCTCCACATGTTTATGTAGAGCTCTTTCCCTTTGCCTCACCAAGTCTCCTTTTAAACGTGGCTCTAAATCCCCCAGTATGGGACTGATTAGCTGTAGGGAATAACACAAAACAGACACATTCTCATCTGCCATAGAAGTAACTGTGATTACTAGATTGATTGTTTTTTTTGAGTCTTAAATTCCTCTTTACGGGGCTTTGGGGGTGTACATGATGTTTTGGAGCCATCTGCCATATTTTGTCAGTGAGGCTAATGGTGAGCTGCGTTGTAGCAACAAAGTACCAGCAACAATGAAGGAAAGCAAATGGAAAAAAAAGTGGAATGAAGCTAAATACATGGCAGCTGTCCATGTAAAAACAGAAAACATCAGATTTTTCTCCATGCTGACACCACCTTAATGAAACAAATGAATGATGAGCAACACTGGGCCACAGAGCAAGGTAGTTTTCCAGAGTTTCTACAAAGTGGTGGCAGTAAGTGAAAGAAAGACAGAATGATTGTGACGTGTACTATTGTACAAGTGTTGTAGAACATTGTAAATCAACTTTACTGTTCTTTCCAACTATAGATTGAACATTATCCAATTAGCAGGCTGCATCACTGTGGAAATCTTAAGTCGGTCAGTCTGCTGATTCACCAACATGGACCGATAATTCTGACAACTGTTGGATGGATCACAGTGTTGTTGCATTCTGATGACTTTGATCCAAGCATTCGGGTCATCTTATAGCAATAGCCAGTCTTGCTAGTAAAGAGAGCAATTGCATTGAGTAGGTGTCTGCTTTTTGAGCTATGGTGTGTTTGTGTTGGAGTAGAAATTGTGTGTGCTTACATTAAATAGGCATTGATGAAAATTTTATTAATTTGCACATTATAGCCTCATAATTCATAATTATAGCCTCATAAAAACATAAACCATGCACATTTATTAACAGAAACCAAGTCACAAGGAAGTGGTTAGAATGGATGACGAGTGTGCAATAAATAGGACTGTCACAACACAGTGTCCCAGGTGTAAAGTCCTGTTTTTGGCTGCGTTTAGGCAAGAAAAACACTTTGGTTACCATTAGAGTAAAATTATGCTTTTGTTTAAAGGTTAATACGTGTGTGAAGTGACAATAAGCTACAATATGCAAGTTTTTGTAATAAAACCAGCACTATTGTGGGTCTTAAAATCGATCCACTCTAGTCTGCACAGCCTTTTGGGTATTAGTTGTTATGAAACTACAATGAACGAGAATGCTACAAAACTCCAGTCAAGACTAAATAATCAATAATTTCCGACTGCTTTGACAGCACTTTATTAAATAGATCTCTTTATTGATTTACCAAAAGCAGTGCCTATGAACATAAACAGTGAACAGTGGTTTACATAAATTGTAGGTGTCAGACTTGGTCATGAAGGGCCAACAATCATACATGAAGGGTCATCATTTCACTAGTCACTGATGATAACAGCGAAGTTGTTTCTAGTTGTTTGATCTTAAAAGCTATTTTGTTTTCTAGTTTTTAATAAGCATTTCAACCTCATGTTGCTTTTACCGCACAGCTGATAAATACTACATTGGCTGTCAAGGCAGAACCCCTTAACCTGAACTGATTCTAATGTGACATTTTAATCAGATTCCACACAAGTATGCATGAATGTGTTCATCATCATCATCATTACTATTGCTGTATAATGCTTGGTTTTAACGATGAGTTTCCGTGTCTCCTAATTGCTGTTTTGCAGAGGCCGGTTCACTCTGCCAAGAACACAATTCAGGACAAAACACTGACTAATTTTTTATCATGAAAATGGTAAAATGTAAAAAGATGGATATTGGCACAGAAAATCAACTATTGGCAGGTTTAATACCTGAAAATTAGCTTACAGTCTTTTGCAGCACAAATGTTAGCTCCATGGTTGCTTGCTGGCCTGTACTCTATAAAACCTGGACTTTGAACACATAGCCTCCTGTTCGAGGGGCCTGGGGTCTTTGACAGACAATGGTACGGCCATAAGTCACTTCTGTCAGACAAGAAGAAAATCCAAACCCTCTGTCACAGCAAGACAGTCGGCTCAGTAGAAAGGCTTCTGCTGCACACACTCTGGCTTACTGTCACACACATATCAGTGACCTAGAACAAGTTCTTCCCTCCTTATTTTTTTCTCATCCTCACTTGAGTGTGCGGCTGCTTGCCCGTGCATGTGAATGTCTGGCTGTGCATCCGGCTGCATGCACGTACGTTCACATTTGTTGACCGTGGGAGAGGTGTGTGTGGGTTTGTGCAGCTTTTGGGTTCTGTGTGTCTCTTCTCCACCAGTTCAGCACTAATGAGGCAGGTGACAGTGTGGATCTGAGCGATGGAACAGAGTGTCAGCAGGCCTACTGACTACCGCCTGGCTCTGCATGACAACATGGTGGAAAAGACACTGGTGAACGCAACAAAGGAGGGAAGAAGAGACAACGGATGGAAAAAGAAATTGATTAATGTTGCCTTTAAAGGACGCCGGAAATAGTTTGCTTAGTATGGACTTCATACAGCCAATATCTGTAGTTTTGGACAAAACATACTTCTGTCATCTGGCACATTAACATTTGACTTGTTTCATACCAAATAAATACAATTTGGCACAGCATGCTGGGTGACATGGACCGGACAAGCTGGAAAATATTATGAATGGGATAAAACTTAAAAACATACCTACTTTTTCTGCTACTAGTTACTTTTTGCATTAACTTATACAGTATATTAATAAAACACTGATGTATTATTTATGGATTTAACCTCCTGTCACTATGTAAGATGGTTTAAAATCAGCCCCACCTTTACCGACTGCTGTTTCTGTTCCACGATAGGTAACAATGCATTTTAGTCATAATTTTCACCTTTTAGAATTTGTCAAACACATCTCAACCAGACTTCTATGTTTATGTTATCAAAAGCATCAAATTCAGCATTGTTTAAAATACACTGTTTTCTTAGTGGAACACTTTTACTTAGTGAATATTTTTCTGAGCAAGTACTTGCACTTTTATTTGAATAATGAGTTTGTGTACTTTATGCACCTCTGATAACTGCTGTGTTCATTCACACTGCATGTGCTCTCTTGCAAATGATAAACACACTGGTGGCAAAAACCTCTTGTGACAGAGAAGGCTCTAAACAAGTATTTGTTGCTCACTAGACACAAGACTCTACTAAAACCTGTACTAATGAAATTCTTTTAGTTTAGGGCCAACTGCACAAAAAGTCCATCTTCTTTATCTGCCCGTCGGTTATCTCAAAACATGTAAACTCACAAAATTCACCCTGCTGCTGCAGGAAACGGGTACTAAAAATAAAAGAATGAAGGAATAAGTAGATGCACTGGCTGGAGTTTGAATTGTACAGGAGGGATATTGATGATGTATGAGTCTTATCTGCAAACAGACAGGTTTTACTGCTGGAATGTATTCTCACCAACATTGTATACACACACACACCAATACACACACTTTATCCACAAGTCTTTCTGTTCACACTCTCTGTTGGGTACCATCATTATCCTCATATCTATAAATATCAGACTTTCTCTTTTTTCACAGATTCCTTCCCCCTTTCTCTTCCTCCATCTCTGTTTGCTCTTTTTCTGGGTCACCTGCTCAGCTCAGCCCTGACTGAGACATTCCAGCTGAGTTACATTCACAGTTTAGCAGAAAGACAGGATGCACACACACAAACACATACACATACTTTTGAGGCATTGTTCCAAAGGATCCTATTCCACGCTGAATGGATTATCACACTCAGTAAAAGCGGACATAAATGTTGTGGAGATACATATACAGAACACTGCCTTTCCTTAAGGTATTATTAACCACAATAGAGATTTATACCAGAACGACAACTATATGAGCGCACACAAATCCTTTTTCACCGAAGATTGATGCTTGGAGGTTTCCTGTCTTCTAAAGGGCTTCAGAAGAGTTTGAGAGAAAAGGGCATAAAAGCCAACAATTGTTGCCAGTTTTATACCAGCACATGGGAGACAGACAGAAAGATATTTTCAAAAGGTGCTTGTTTCCCTCCACAAGCTAATACTTACATGCAATGTTTTTTTCAATTGGCATTGCTGTTGCAATATTTAGCCATGACATTCTCCACGAATTTTAATCGGCGTATCATCATCGTATCATCCCAGCATGAGACGTTGCACATAGTATAAATGTGCAACCATCTGATGGTTTTACGCTGAGAGAAACATGGCGATTCTTACCCTCAACCGAATTGTGTGGTTGTTACAGATAATAATACATAAATTGTGTTAGCAGGTCTGTGCAGGGTTTTGTGCCACTCTCCAGAGGAAGTATCAATTGGGCTTAAGGACAACACAAAAGTAAATCATGCAACCAAATACGCAACAATAAATTGAGCAATGGGTGATAAAAAGTTTGTTCTCTTCAAAGGTTTTTCATAGATGTGTTTGAAAAAGCATTTGATTTGCTGTTAGAGTATATAATGAGTTACTGGTTTTACTTTATTTTAAAGTAGTTGAAAACAATTGAGTGAAAAGCTTTCACCTGGGACTGTTTCTGTCCCTCCAGAGGTGTGAAGTGAGAGGGCTAGAAGGCCCTCTGATCACACGATAAAGGCAGAACAACAAAATTAGCACTTCAAACAACAAGGCGTTGGTTGAAAAAAAAAAAAATCTGAAAAAATAGGAATACACACTTCATATCCACCGGGGGTGAGAGTAAACACAGCCTGCAGAGTCAGTGCCATTTTAATGGGAGATTAGCCTGGATGGAGAGAGACATAGAGGGGGAAAAGGAGGAGAGGAGAAGGACAAACATCTCCAGCCACTTGTAGTGGTTGTCTGTATGTGTATGCCTGTGCGTGTGTGTGTGTGTGTGTGTGTGTGTTTACCCTCTTGATTGCTTGTCTTTGGGTGCAGAGAGAGAGCACTAGCTGGCAGATAGTAACATTCATCTATTCGTCTATTTTTCTCCCTCTTCTCAAATCACACAGAACCACCGTCAGCACAGTTTTGTTGGAGCCTATTGTCCTCAGTTTAGCACATTTAGGTATTTTGATGACTGGGCAGGTTAGAATAAGTGAACAGGTGGTTGTTCTAAAAAAGGTGGAACATTTGACACATGGGTAAGCTCTTTAAATGGGTACAAAACATACCACCAGGCTAGCAGTGTGGTATAGCAGTGTTTGTCACTTCAGTCCACCACTTTGATCCAGACTAAACTCTCTCTCTACTGAATAGATGGCCATGAAATCTACAGATCTTAATGATTCCCAGAGGATACATCCTACTGACTTTGGTGATCCTCTGAAGACTTTCCTCTTGTGAAATATGACATTGTAGGTCAAGAAAAATCGATCAACACATACGCTTTACAGTTTGATGATGTCCAGCGGCTGCAGTGACTATTACATGGCCACCAATTAATTAATACCCTCAAAGTTTGTCAAGGGGAGCTTGGTGGTGGATGGGTGGCACAACAAATCACAGGATGTTCACACAGGAAACTGGGGTTAGACTCCAGTATATGACAGCTTCCTATTGATGCTACTATTAACAGAACCATGGCAAACGTTACCAGTTGGAAGATTATGTTTATTTGACAAATCTTGTGTGAAGCTAAGGAAGTCATTTTTAAGACTAAAAAGCAACATGTTTAGTAACCTTACCATTTTTATCTAGTGCCTAAACATAAACGTAACTCAGATGTCTTCATGCCTAACGTTTTTTTTTTGTTTTTCTTTTACTAAGCCTTACCATGTTTATTTAGTGCCTAATTCTAATCCACAGGTTTATGGCCAAATTCCAACCAGATTGCTTTGTTTGCCCTGTTGTCCAATGTTTTTGACCATTTAGTGAATATAAGCATTCCACCAGCCACCATTTTGGTGCCATTGTACGAGACGGCAGTCGCCATTTTGGCACCTGATGCCAAAGAGGGTGTAGTTTCAACACACGCCTCCTAAAAACGCTCCTACAACAAACTGTGACTTTGTTCGTATGAGAGGGACAAACAGCCTATATGGGCGGTAAAGCTGGAGGATTTGTTGTCCCTTGATTTTTCACCTAGCACCACTATATGCTTGACATTTCAACACTTTGTAGTTCTTATAAAACAAAAATATAATATAAAGATTAATAAAAGGCAAACTACACTTAATTGGTTTAATAGCTGTAGTTCTGACCATCAGTTGTGCTGTTTTTGACATGTCTGTGCTTAGCAAAGAAGATGCTGAGATCTAAATCTCACATCTAAAAATAGGTCTAGCATGACAACTTTGGTTCAGTCTCCAGCAGCAACAGCTCCAGCTCAGCTGTGCTTGTTTTTTTGTGATAAAAATTGGCAGCCTTTGGGAAGCCATTGAGGGATCATGTTGTTTTTGTTCTAGTAGAGACTCTACTCTTGTTCAATTGGGCTGTCTGTAGAGAAAGTGAAAGTGGCATGAGAATTAGCCTCTCCCCACAACAAACTTGGGCGTAAAAGGGGAAACCATACAAAGTGTGTAACATTTAGCTGAACTACCACTTACCAAATAATCATGTATTATAAAAATGTATTCAAGTTCAGGTTATTGTTGTTTTTCCATCTCCACTCAAAGCTAGGCTGGGAATTAGCTTAATGTTTGGCATGCTTTCAGTGACATACTGCACCTGTTATTCATCTTTCTCATTGCACTCAATTACCCCATTGTTTATAATAACAGCAAGTCATCCTTCAGTTGCAGAAGGGCCTAAATACTGTACAAAGAAAAGAAGTGACCATAAAAAGCACAGAGGAGCGCAGCTCAGTGGGGCACTTAAAAGCCTAGAGGGTTTTATGGTTTTCTTATGTCACAGGCAGGAGGAGTTCCGTGGAGAGATCCAGATCTGGGCCTGAACTGAGAGTAGAGATTTATGACTAGGCAACACGCCAGTGTTCAGAACCAGGGCTTGTTCACAAATCTTCATGTCCACTATTCAGAGAAAAAGCAAGTAGAGAAAAGAAGTCAATCAACAGTCACACAAGGAAAGGAAGAGGAAAATGGAAGGAGACAGAGAAATAAAGATATACAGTAGGTGGATTTGGGATGGATTCGATGGAGGGGGTGGATATATTTCAGAGTGAATGTTTGGCACTTTAAATGGAACACAGTTTCTCTTTCCAGCAGAAGATGAAAATGGACAGGAGAGGATGAAAGTATAAAATGGCAGACAGCAGGGAGGAAGAGAGAGCTGCTCAGGTATCTTAGCCTTGGGACACACGAGAAGACTTTTATAAATCAAACAAATTTTAAAAAATGAATTGCATCACACATCACACCGCATGCATCACAGACGCAAACTCAGACTAGATCCTTAAAAACAGGACGATCATCCTTCTGACATTTAAAGCATAGCTGACATCAAGACCTCTATTTTCACAGAATCTCACCCAGTACGATCATATCCATATTTTTTAGATTCAGACAGATGTGTTAAAACTGTGCATGTGTCTTGCATTATTTGGTTTTCTTAACGGTGTATTTCCCTTATTTCTGTGGATACTTGGCCAAGCTACGTTATGTTAAAATGACACATTGTGTTTCCAGGGCAACTGGATTTTAGAACAGAAAAATATCCAGCATGCTAAAACATTAATGGTACTCTTATTAACAAACCCACAAGCTGAAGTCCATAATATTTTCAGTTTGGTGACATCTCCAGATACTAACTCAGAAATTTGACTTCTTTATATAGATAATTGGGATGCAGAGGTCAAGAATCATCCCCCTAAGAGAACTTCACTAAGTTGGAGAACAGAAGAGAGAACACAGATGCAGACTAAAAGCTTTATTTCAAGTTTTGCTTGAAAAAATGTAAAACACAGTGAAAGACAACAAAATCGAAATAACAAATTACCACTTAGTCAAACTGCAACGTGCATATTCCCAAAAGTCACATTGACAAAGCAGTACCTAAAGTCAGAAGACTGAACATTTTGTTTTCTTTACCTGTAGCTTACTGAATACACAACCTCGGACCAACAGTGCATTCCACATGGCTGGGTTTAGAGCGCCCCTGCACATCAAGCCTTTCGCAAAAAACATCTACTATTTATTGACCAAACAATTAAAGCCCATCCATGTTTCAATAGCTAAACAATTAACAGAACTCTTAAAGCCTGGTCGCAAACTAACAAGCTATTTAGATCATCATTCCCCTCTCCATCAACTCTAATTCCACTTTGGTACCATCCTATGTTAAAAATAACAATGAAACGAATTTTCATTATCCATCTTAAATCAGCTACAAGAATTATATCTACCAAACAACAGCAAAATGTAGTACCTTCACCTTAGCAGAACACAAATAATTTTATTTATTCTCTTTATGAAGACCGCAAATGTACTCATAGACAAGGACCTATTTTGCTTCAGTCCATATCTGTCTGCCCATTGCTTTTGGGAATGGATTCAGTTCAGTACATTTTCAGTTGATGTGAATTAAAAGAAAAGAGAAGAAAAATGAATCCTTTAAGTACAGTTGAGTTTCGCTCAACTTTCTGTCACTCAACTAGGGTAAAGTTTTGGGGTTTGGTCCATGAAGCTGCTATGATGTAGATGACTCACTTAAACTCACTAAAGAGTTACCTGTCAGTCCATATGGCTTCATAGTTACAACACAACACAGGTCAGTGTGAGCCCTAAATTGAATACTAACAAACCCAAGAACAGATCTTCTTTTCCTTTGGTCCAGATTAAAGGTACCAACCTCTCTGTGTGAGCTAAACAGATTCAGTCTGACAAAGAAACTTTAAAGTATTTATTTTCCACCTTTTTGAGAGACAATTCAACAGTTGCACAAGGACAGGAAGAGAAAAGGTGGGAGAAATAGAGATAAAGATATATTCAAATTTGGGATGAATTTGACGGAGTGGGTGGATGTATTTCAAATTGAATGTTTGGCAATTGAGATGGAACACGGTCTTTCCTTCGAATGGAAAATAAAAAAAATGGACAAGACGGCAAGACTCCAATCAACATTTCCCCTCTGAAAATCATGATGGCATTAAAGAAAAGGCATAAATTTGCCTGATAGTCCTCTTCATGTGTCACCACAACTGGAATATATCCCTGCTAGTGATGATATGGAGGTTTTAAAAATCACTGTGATTGTGCAATATGGTTGAACAATCCAGAAAAAAGCAAATAAGGTCAATGTGGACAAGACGTCTTAGAAGTGTTCAGAGTAGTGCGAAGTATGAACAACTACAGTTAATCAATAACCAAATTCTTTTTGGCTGACAGTGACGATGGAAAATGAACCAAACCTTGAGAACAACTAGAACATGAAAGGACAGACTGCTTTTTCCAAGGTGAAGAATGAACTGTCAGACTTGAAATGTATTAATATCTGTTCATCTGCCCTCCTTTGGTGAGAGAAAAACACACCAGCAGTACATTTTGTTCAAGTTTAACTATCAGTAACTGGTTAAAGAAACCAACAATGATTATTGGTGACAGAACACCAACGCTCTGACTAATGGTGTCTTTTTTGTGGTGAGCACAGTTATGGTTGATAGGAGACACAATATGAGTCCTATAGTAACCTCCTCAAATATCTGCATGCCTGGTTATGTTTAATCTTTGACACTGGAGAGATCACTGTTCATTTCCAGTTCAAAACCAGCAGCCCGTCTTTAACCCTAATAAGTGTTTAACTATGATACTTAAACTCCCCAAACTATCATAGTGCAGTCAGTTCAAACCACACTGTTTCATCATTTCTCCCTAAACCTAATTTTTGTGCCCAAACCTGACCAAATCTTAACCATAGTGTTGCATTGTCATAAAACTAATTGAAAACGGGGATTTGCAATAATTTCAGAAGGTACATCATGTGCTGCTGGCTGGGGCCGCAGATCAGAGGACGGTGCTATGTCTTGGAGTTTGGCATTAGAGTACTTGTATGTGTGCTTGGGTGTCTGATGGTCGAAGCGTAGGTTGTGTCTGTGATCTCTGTGCCTGTTGAGGGTTGGGGGTGGGTAGTTATGGCATCTTGTTACAGAGATCTGCCACAGTGAGTCAAGTAGCAGTCAGGCCGACCATCAGCGTTGAGAGCCTCTTTACTGTTTCTCACTTCTCAAACCCCCACCTACAATCACACTGATGCTGTTCCTTAGCTTACTGATTCTGCCTAATTAGGAGTGTGTTCGCCTAATCAGGAAGAGGCTTTTTTTTCTTTCTTCAAACTGTTTCAATTGTATTGCAGCTGACTCTCTCACTCTTTAGTTTTTTTTCATTTGTATTTTGTCATAGTTCTGGAAACCCTTATAAGGATCTCAGTCCAGGTGACGCTTTTGTTCCTTACCAGTAAATGTCATAGTTTCCCCTCATGGTTAGGAACTCTCATCTCAGTGTGTGGAAAAATGTGATCCTGTCTGAACTGATTATTCCTCACCTCTTATTGACCTCTGTGTCGATCCTTTTTTTAAATTAATACAGCTAAACGGAGATAAGGTCATATGAAATGCAGGATGGCGAGGTTTGGATTGAAGATTTTAACAAACAGAAACAGAGAATATGATAAATGAGTGTTATATTTTATACCTTTCATGCAGAAATGTTGGAAGATTAAAGAACAGGAGACAGGCAGATTTGGGATGGCTTCAAACTCGCCCTAAATTCATCTCCAAGCTGGCCAGGTTTCACCGCTTTCAGCGAGCATCGTCTGCAAATCCACACCATGTCACCTGTCTCCTGGAGTCCATGATAAAGGCAAATAAAAAGAGGTAATATAAAAAATCACCATAATGATGTGCATAATCACAACGTTGGCACTATGCTCTCAGCTTGAGCTCATAACAGTGATATGAGATTGGAGTTTATTGCATTAATCATGTAAACGTTGCTCTTGTGATTAAAGCAGAACTGCTGTTTATTGCTTGTAATTGTATTCGGGTCGGGCTACGCTCCCAGGAATACCACACGCAGCATTAATATTTGATGAACTGATTCTGGATCAGGCATGGGGAGCTGGTTCCCCTTTTATGTTGATCTGGGCCTGCGGTATTGGAGCTGACCTCAGAGCAGCCCTCATTTCTATCCGCAACACTTCACAGGAGCGCATTTGAATATCCACGTCAAAATTGTTAGCTCGCAATATTCTTTTCATTTTTCCCTCTATTTTTATCAGCAAATCCAATATCGGACATGAAAGCATGTGCATGCATAAAGAATACCAACCATATGATTGCTCAAGCGAGGGTGGGGAAAAAGGAGAGGATGCAGAGTGCTGAGAAAGAACAAGAGGAAGAGACTTTTTTTTATTTTATTTCTAAAAGCTCTTTAAAAGCAGCACTTTTATCATGTGATACTGCCGGGCTTAAAAAGAAACACAGAGAGAGTTGTTTGCAGGAGGAGACAGATGTACTTTTCACCCTCTTCTTGTGACCTCACTTACCAAAACAGACCTGAACACGAAGCAACACGTTTGTTTCCTTTCTTGTCTTCTTTCTTCTCTTTTTTCCCCCCATTTCTCTCCTCGTATCTCTCTGAATGTCTTTCCTCTTGACTCAAAGTGCAACACAAGCCGACTTTACTGTGCTGGAAATCCTATAGGAGGGAGTTTAGAACCCTCTGATAGATCCCTCTAAATGTTTGAGGGATAGAAACTTCAAAAGGTTTAGATGGATCACTGCAGCTCAATGCATGTCTAAAACATCTGAGGGTCTCTCTCTCCCTCTCTGCTTTCGTGTGACGTCTGATTTAGTCCACGCTGTAAGGGGGGAAAAGCTTTGCTGCATAGGTTTAAATGTGCGGTAAACACGTGTAAAGGCTTAAGGAAAACTTCCTCCAGATGATCTGGTTTTGTAGGCATCCTGGAAAATTTGATAGACCTCATGAAATCCATGTTTCGTAAACACAGTTGGACAGGAACATGCTTACTGAGTCTTGCTGATTCACTCATATGTCACTTTGTTTGACTTGTTAACACACTTAATGTGTGTAAAACAAAAAAAACTGTTTATGAACCTGTCTTCAGAGGAAGTCTCGACAGTTTGGTGATGCAATTGTGCAGCACTCTGGACACAAAATATGAGGTGGTGTTCTTTTCTCCACACAGCTCTGACCTGGAGGGTCCTGACAGCTTGACTTGAGGTCCCTCCCCCTCCTCTTCGTAGTCCTCTCTCTCCCATGATGTACATACCACAGCCTGTGGCTGCCCCCCCTCAACACTTGAGCGCACACATACCAACACTGAGGCCCCCTTAGATTGAGTCAGACCACTGATAGATGTTGTAGATATTCACAGTTTTTCACATTATTCTCAGTGTGGTTTGCATCATGTTTGTGGAAGCTGTCAATGAATATTCTACACTTTCCTTTAATCATCTATTACGTGACCATAAGTAAGTTTTGTAAAATTATAGTAATGTATAATTGTAATCACATGCAAAAATATCACATATAAGAATACCCTTAGCTTAAACTGGCCAAATTATGTTGTGCTATGTTATAATGTGCTTTTAGGAACTCATTAATTATTTATACCTTATCAGCAATGGATGCTTCACAGGAAGAGTTGCAGTGATTTAAAAAAAACCAAAAGCACAGTCTTAACTGTTTTGTGTTGTGTTTACAAAGCATTTATTGTTCAAATACTAGTAATGAGTTATAATTGTGGTTGTGGTTGAGATTCTCCACATTGTAGCTTGTTTTATAGAGTTAGCTAATTTAAAGATATATACTATAAAATATATAAAAGTATTGGTACCAGCTGCCAAAGACCCTTCTGTATATTAGCCTATTTCCTGATGCTGTGAATTTATTCAACATAGCGTGTGTTCACAGTTGGAACTGTAGGAAACACTGCAGAGGGGAGGAGGGTGCAGGGTTGGAAGCAGCTCAGAAGATTCCTCAACAATGAGAAACAGATGATTGTGTTCTTTCAGTTACACCATCTGTGTGCATGTGTATGCACGAGTGTGTTTTCTTAAAACTTTACTGCTAACACATTTGGATGACCAAAGCCGCAGTGTGTTGTACTTGGGCAGCGATGATACAATGCTCAAAAGGTTTTCCTCCTTGCGGTCAGATTTGTTTTTCAGTCTTCCCTCCCTTTTATTCCCCCCTCATCCACCCATCCTTCCATCCGTGCTTCCTTCTTGTTCTTTGCTCAGCCCTGTAGCGGGTTGCACAGAGGTGAGTGTGTGTGGGATGGCGTTGCTGTGGAACTGACAGGGAAGCAACAGTTTTCTCTGGCCAGTAAAACCAGCTCACGGTTGTCAAGAGTGGTGCCAAATGTTATGAAACAACATCTTGGCAGGCTGTTTTCTCCCCGATCCACTGCTTAGAAGCAAGAAGTCATAGTCTATAAACCACACATCCAGAGATGATGACATCCCTGGCTCTCATTAATGCTGTTAGCTTAGTTAGGAGTTTGTTTTTAGCTCCAGTCTACGACTTCCTACTCCACTACAAACTTGCTGAAGGCTTATTTTTGTCAGGTTGGATGTTTTTTTTCTGTTCTGTTAGATCACTAAAACAAAATGAGTAAAAAAGTCAAAAGGCACTACATGTTCAATGTTTGTGCAGGAGAATTAGCTCAAATGGTAGAGCGCTCGCTTAGCATGTGAGGGGTAGCGGGACCAATGGCTGTGTTCTCCACGAAGCTTTCAGAATCTTCTTACGCCTGCCTGTCCACAAGACTTATAATAAAGTTTCAATTAATATTATTTACCATTCATCATTCCAAAAATAATTTTCATTGCATATAGGTGATAAAACTGCTGTTGGAAAAAAAAAGACTATTTCAATTCCATTTCTTTCTTAGTTTTGGTATGAAATGTGAACACAAACTATGAACACTGGCTTTGAGTTGCTTTATTTGTTCACATGGGGGTCACCTCACAAGGTGTAGGCGTTACCTGTTGCTGTAGAAATTTTTGCAGTCTTTTTGTAATACACACATGATTCACTAGTGCAAGGAAGAAATATACTGCTACGTTCTTCTGTCTTTTATTATCATACCAGTTCAAACAGTCACTATGTTTAATTTTTCTCTGTTAAACATAAACTTTACTTAACTTTTTTTTCCAATTTCTAATCTTACACTATGTACTAAAAGTGAATCCAGATTCAGTGTTTGAGTATTTGTTATTTCCAAATTCCTTTATTTTCCTTTTCTGTAAAACATGAAAATATTTTGATGACTAAACATTTATTCAGTCAAATGAGATCAAACTGCTTATGACCATTCGCTAGTGCTTAGCTGCCACAGCAGTGCGATAGGAGTAGGTGTGTGTTTAGATTTCAGCAGATAAACCTGTGCAAAAGAAAATAAATTGTGCTGAGGTCTAACAGCATATTTGAATTATTGTGGGGGGGGGAACACACCTTCTAATATTATCTATGCTGCAAGAGCTCTGTGCTGATGTCCATGGTGAGCTGTGCAAACCATGGGTGCAAGATTCAAGATCAGATCAGGTAAAAAAAAATGTTGATGCAGATGCTGCTACCAGGTTTGTAACATAAACACAGTTTTACTCTATGAAACATAGCGATCTATTGCTAGCAACATAAGCACTGCAGTTAAGGTGGCGCCAAACAGCACCACCTGAAGGTGCAGAGACTTTAATATCATGGCAACAAAAGCTCAATGCACAGTACAAAAACGTATTTTTCCACTTTATGTAATGCAGCTGATTTTCAGTATTGAGTTGATAGGTTGTTGAGGAACCCTTCAGGAGAAACCACTTAGTTCCTCTTTGATAAAGCTGTAAACATACTAATGACAACCAATTCCACTTTTGACTTTCAGTAAACCTCAGTAAAGCCTGCCTTAACTTGAGAAGGAATTCCTGTTCTGTCTGTCTTTGTATTTTTTGCAATCATCCTCACTCTCTATCGTTCTCTGACAGATGCAAACACACACACACACACACAGTCTCTCTCTCTCCCTATATATAGTTGCATCCCACACCTATAAATATCACTGCCACAAAATGATCTATGAGCCTTTAACTTGTCAGTGTGCCAGCTTGAACCAGAAAGAACATGATACACACTCACACACATATATACGCATTCATCTCTGACCCTCCACCCCTCTCACAAGACACAGACATGCTGCGGTAGACGTGTTTCATCAAGCCAGTGAACAGCGTGCCAGCGGCCCTTGGCCAGCCCCACAGCAGCCTGGGAAATGGTGTGCTGGCTTGCAGTGACCTTTGCACCAGCAGCAAGCTGAGAACTGTCTGTGGACTGACACCAAAGACCAGGGAAGTGTGTGTGTGTGTATGTAGAGTGTTTAAAAGTAATAAAAGATACACACATGCACATAAACAGATATGTTTGTAGTGATTGTCTGGTGGCAGCCAGTGTAAAAAGAGACAGGTGCAGGTCTACGCACACTGTACACAAAGGCAGGGCAGTTATTGGCAACTGGGCCCCTGAGGCAAAGGTCCACAGATGGGCTTGGAGATTGTTTCCTCCTTGTGTCCAATCTGCAGGGCTTTAATTGGCTGCTGCTCTATCTGACCTGTGGCCTTTTAGAGCAAGTAACCACAGCACCTGAGATGAAGAGTTTCCCCATCAGGCATTGTTTAGCAAAAGGATTCCTTGACTGATTATTGTCTGATCAAGGGGGGGGCCATATATGGAACTGACATAATGGCATATTGACATATTTGTGTGGTATTTTGCTGCAGTATTTATTGTTTCATAAGTACTTTATGTATCATTTCCTTGGCAGGATAAGAATGGGATTACACCATAATCACTGATATTAGACTTTTATTAACATCAGAAATTGTCCAGACACTTTGTCTTGTCCCTGACAAGACAAATGTACGATTGTTTATATGCATTATCTTCTGTCAAATTAATTGTGACTTTTATAAATTATCTTCCAGAACTGACAGAAGTGAATTTTGATTTTAAATGTTAAAATATACATAAAATTAGTGTTAATAATACAACAATACCTACATTATAATAGTACCTTTATTCACAAATAGTACTTTAAATTGTAAAACATAAAGTCACTAAACCCTGCCAAATGCACTGTATGTTGTCAGTCTTTGTGGAAATAATATACTAGACTTGAATTTTTGATTGATTATTGAATTATTCAACTAGGGTATTTTTTATTCCATTTTAGCCCCACTAGCAGCATAACTCCAATGTTGGTCTGATTACCAGTCCACCATGCTTGTTCAGACTGAACTATCTGAACAACAGTTGCATGGATTGTCATGATGAAAGACAAACTGACTTGTACACACATTCATTAGGCTTGTTTCCACCAGAAAGTTCCTGGTACTTTCAGTTCTTGGGGTGTACGTCCTCCAGGGAATGGTGGATTTGAATTTGCCTCAGGAAGATTAAGCAAATTAGCCAGCTGACATGTCAAAAGTGTGGCAGTCGGTTGCTTCTCATGTTTGCAGCAGGTTTTTAAAAATGCTGTGTTTGTAAAATGCTGCCCAGTATTTGACCAATCAGTGATGTCCAGCGCTGCAGGTCCTGCACTCATAATTACTGGACCCTCAAAGTTTCTGGACCTTTAGGCAGAACTCCCAGAACCTACTGTAGTTTTTTAAGTTCCTTAATAACCTCCTCACAGCTGGAAAAAGCTCCTAGAAACGGGCCTATTGTCTCCAGCATCTTTGGTCTCTTGAGTATTCTTCCACTATCCAGTCAAAACTGTGCTCAGTACTTTGTTTTATGGCCAAATCTATGGCAAAACTAACTTAGATGGTGACATTAGTGACTTTATAGCAGCTTCCCATCAGCATGTTAGCATTGTCAGCATGCTGACACTAGCATTTAGCTCAGAGCACTGTTGTGCACCTTACAGAGCTGCCATGCCACAGACCTGTTCAACGGGAGATGTCCTGCAGCTTTAATGGAAATGGAAGCATGTAAGGATCAGTCACAAATGTCACATTTCAACTGATTGATTCTGTATGCATGTGGATATGAAACATTTTTATAAGCCTTCCAAGGAAATGAATAGGAAGCACATTTTCTTATTAGATGACCTCAGGTATAAGATTTTTTTGTGAGCTCAGTACAGTTTTGTTAAACTGTGATTAGACTCATAATGTCAGTATCTGACATGCTGTGCAGGAAAAAGCCACAGAATATTATTTTTAACTATGCCTGCCTTCACATATCACTGCTGCTCTTTTAGTTAGTTGTACTGTTTTGTGAGTGTCTTTGAGCACAAGTAATGATTATACAGTAAACATAAAGTATGCATATTTAAAAATATATTAAGTACATAACTTGTAAATGTACATAGTTAGATTTTGTAACGTGCTATGAATATATTAATGAAGATTATTCTTTGTTTTTAATGTTTTTCATACATTTTGGCATGAAAACAGTGACATTTAAAAAAGATACATACAGAATATTGGGTCCAAACTGTATATCCTGCTACTGGCAGCTCTATTCTAAAATACTGATATTGATATCTGCCTTGGAAAACCCATGTCAAAGCATGGTTTAGACCCTGTGTGACTGGTAGCGTTATTTTATTCATGATATGAGTGAATCAGTGTGGTGCATAATGCTTTTTAAGCTATTCACACAGAGAAAAGAGATGGAGAGGAAATTGGGTGAACTGCATGAAACAGAGACACCGAGATAGAGAGGGTTAGAAAGAGTGGGAGCGAGAGACAATGAAACACATAGGAGGAAATGAGAGAGAGAGAAAGAGAGAGTGAGCATAAATATGCTGGATTTATGCAGGAAGCAATGAGGCCACTCTCTGTGGCAGAGCACCAAAGAGGATCTGAGAGTGAAGGCACTTCCTGTTAAAGTGTCCCCACCACTTTCATAACCCCCTGCAAATGTAACAAAACATAACATTTAATGGAGGAAGAAAAAACAACATGATCCTAGAGATGAAGCAACACTTTCAGTAAAGTTTCTGATTGTGTCTTGGTGATATTCAACTATTAACTAAACACAGTTACTGCTGCCCTTTTGTAAAAAAAAAAAAAGTATACTCTTAAGTAATGTTCATGTATTTCCCAAGTATACTTCATGTAGTAAGTATACTAATGGCAATGTACTTTTTTCTTTTAAAGTACACTAAAAATAAACTTTTATATACACTGTTAGGTTACTGGGGATGTACTACCAGTATACTTTCTACTTTATAAAAGTATACTTCTAAATACAAACACTGAACTTACAGGTATAATATTAGTTTACTTATCCTACTTTTGAGTTGATGGACATGTACCTAAAATAGTATTTAAATGTGCATTTAAATTGTACATATAACATAAATACTTCTCATGTTACTGAGATGTTGTATGACTGTGACAACAACCACAGTGCTTCAGTTGCAGATAACTATTTGACATAGTAAATCTACAAGAAGTATTACTTAGTACTTCAATAGGTGATTGAGAGGGAAGGCCTAAAGACTGCTTACCTTTCTTACTAATAGTTATAAGTTGATAAAACAACAATTAATAACCTACCATAACTCACTCTCTCTTCAAAAGGCAAAAATTGTGACAAATTGTTAATTGATATCATCAATTGTTTGTTTCATAGCTGTTTGCTTACAAAGTTAAACTGGTGAAAGGCATGCTGGTTATTTCTGTATACTTGTCAGTATATATCAAGTATAATTAAGGAAGTACAAGTAAAGGCCGAATATACTTAGACTTTTCTTTATACTTGTCCAAATACTCCAAGTGTACTTAAATGTAGTTTTGTCTATATATCTCTGATAAGTACATGGGGCGGCATGATAGCTCAGTGGGTAGAGCAGTCGTCTCCCAACCCAAGGGTTAGCGGTTCGATTCTCAGTCC
>JAUMHL010000016.1:13969662-14002153 GCA_032362345.1 Sandelia bainsii | reverse complement strand
TAGCAGCTGTCCAAACAACAATTTCCCCAAGGGGATCAATAAAGTATTCATTATTATTATCATTATTATTATTATTAAAAGTAAGCTGGAAGGATACTTGCTTATTTTTAGGTTAAAGGAAGTATACTGATGGTATGCTTGAATATACTTCTTTATAGGGTAAAGCAGGAACTTTCTGGTTTTCTTGCTATGACAGCTGGTGAAAGAAATGACAGATTAATGGAAAAATCACCTCCCACATGTCTGTTGTTTCCGGTTAACCTGCTGAAGTCAAAGCTTTCATTAATGGCTCATAATTTTTAGGCAATAAAGTAACTGAGCAATAACTGTCAAAAGTATATTTTGACCTTTTACAGGATATTTGCACCTATTCAACAAGGAATTATAAGGCAGAATTATAGTTAAAATTAGTGGATAAAAGAGGACATGCATTAGTTCTAAATACTCTTTTTGGTAGTTAATAAATGCAAAAGCCAGTTACGACACAAAAATCTATAAAAAAAAAACTTTAATGTCACTCGAATTTTACATTACATTTTTCTTTTATCATTAAATAAGTTGCTATATGGTGTAAAACAACTGCATTATATTCTCAAAAGACCAAAGTCATAAATGTCCTTAGACTTAAGCTGTTTATTAGTAAGGCTTATTTTAAGTGGCATTTCCTCTGTTCTGGCAGATTATGGGGAAAGTGAGGTATTAAACGCAGAGATATAAGGGGCAAAATTAAGCTAAAGCCAACAGGGAGGGGTTAGACGCAACATGCTTTGTGAGAGAACCTGCTCTTAATTTCGAGGAACTGTACTGTAGCAATAACAGTGCTATTAGAGAGACAGGGGTTGGAAATGTTAACTATAGTGTCAGGTAATTTCACCCACTCAGATCAATGTTAACTGTAGAATGATGAATTGACATTTTAGAGTCTACAGCCATAGCATCTTGTTTTAGGATATCATCTCACTAATTAAAATAAGATTTAAATATTCATGTTTTAACTTCTTATTTATATGTAGTCCTTTTTGATGACAAATCATGGAAAATGTTAAAATAACTTTCTATATACTGATTTATTTACTGATGCTTTCTTTCTCCTAGTGCAGAAGGCCAGAAGGCTTATTTTGATAATAATGTGGATAAAAATGTGCATATTGGAAACATTAGTGGTGCCCAAGAGAAAGCACCAACTGTCAGATGCATTATTACTGAGTAGCTGCAATTCAAAGCATTTTTGGGGGTCTTCGTGAGGTCTATCTGCCTCTGCTGACTCTATTCGGTGGATCTGTTGTGTGCCCACGAAACCAAATTACTACAGTTCACAGTTTTGCATTTAGAGGGATTGTTGATTTTAGATTTACTGTATATTTTCTGTCAAGACATATCATTATCTCATGGATTTATGCTGTATATATTTTGGATATACTGTATTTCCACTGTGGAAAATGCAGATGTAGAAACCAGATTAAAATAGTGCCCTTCCTTTCGACCAAAACTCTTAGGATGACCTTTAGGACAAAATACTGTTCACATTTCTTGTTGTTGACCATTATTCCTTACTAGTCCTCCTCTCCTTCCACTCCCACATTCTCATCTCAGTTCAGTCACAGTTTGTTCTCAACGTTCCCTCACCCCAAACTCACCCACTCACCCTTTGGCCCCATCTCCCCCTCCTCTATAACCTGCCTCCTGCCCCTCTCAGGTGATGATTACCTATCGATCACCAGTTCACACAATCATTTGGTCAATGCTCTAATTGCATTTTCTCTCAGTGTGGGCTGCACAGGGAGGGGATCGATCATCAGCTAATGCGAGACGGGTGGGGAGGGGGTGGGGGAGTAGAAGCAAAAAGCCGTTGTTCTTAAAAAAAAGGAAGAAAAAAAGAGGGTACTGTAGATGAGCCCCAACCCTCCTCCTCCTCTAGTCAATGGTCTCTTCACTATCATTCCTGCATCTTGGCTTCATTATAGCCCACTCAGTATTGACCTTAAGTCAGACCTATCAATATCTACACACACATATGCGCACACAAGGATTCATGTGAGCGGACCGTGCTGTTTTGCTGTGAAAAAGTTGATGAGCCCTTGAAGTTAGCTAAAGTTCTACATAAAATCTTCCACCCTTTTTTTGCAGGCAGAAAGTGATGTGTTTTTCTTTTTTTGTTATTGCTAAATTTTTTCAATACTTTATTACCACAGTTAAGATCTTTGTGGCTACTTTAGAATTCACACAACTGATTGGACGTATTACTGTGTGAGTTTGACTGACATATCAGGGGCACATAGAGATGCATTGTTAACACATTTATGCTGGTAACCGCAGCTTACAAGCATCTAAAGTGACGGATGCTGATATTTAAGTTACTGCATCTAGCTAGCTAATTAGCTAGTTTGCCTGCAAGCTGACGTTGGCAGTTCACTTTTCCCTGGTGGATGTTGGCTGGTAGCTCAATCATGAAACTAGGTGCTTTATTCAAAACTACTGCTTTATTCAAATACTCTACAGCTTCAAATACAATAATTTCAATGGCTGTATTCATAAAAAATAGTCAAGTTAACATAGCCAAAGATTTTCACTCCAGTGCACAGGCATGGCAAAATATCAGTGTGTCACTGCTATTTTCCAGTTTAAAGTTTCATGCCTGTCAGGCGTTGCACCTGTAACCACGGCCAACAGTTTTTTTACCGTCTACTGATAAACCCTGGCGTACACCTCTACATCAATCTGAGAGGTTAAACCACTGGAGATCAGCAAAAACAGGATCTTCAGCATCTATTAAGTTGTTCTCTGTATAATTTACGGAGTAAATGTGTTTACTGCAGCAGGAAAAACATCAATTTTAATTTAATATCAGTAGAATTCAAAATAAAATTGTTCCATACCATATGTACTGTACTCACTAGTCACCAATCATTCCTCTTGTCTCGCTTGGAAAACAACTCCATCATCACAAATAAAGGACAAAATCTATGGTCCTTGTTCAGCTCAATTCAATGCAGTATATTCATATAGTGCCAAATCACAAAAAAAAAAAAAAGCATTTTAAAGTTCTGCCAAACCTAATCTGAGGCTGTAACAGGTTTGTGTAGCTTTTTTGTCAGTGTTGTATCCCAGCAACAAACTCACATGCGACTGCGATAACGTATGCCTCTGCCACAGCTCAGCAAAAACGCACAAAGAGAGAAGTTTGCTGTTAAAAGGCTGTAACTTATCAACGTGATATCAACGTGATGTGCCTAGTTTAGACTCCTGAAACCTCATTTCACCTTCAGGAATGGATCACTTCACAGCTATTATAGGCTTAGAGTACATTTGAGTTTTGTATTTCAAAAAGCTGAAACAGTCCTGTAAAGTGAATATTATACGTGTATGTATTTATGTCTTTCTCTATATTTCTCTCAGCCACGGTGGCGAAACAAAAACGCGTTTCCTCCACTTTTGTAGTCTCATCTGTGTCTGCATCATCCTGTTGTTTTCCTGTTCTCCCTTTAACTATCTCTTCCTCTCTGGCCGCTGCTTTCAGTGAGCGAGTGGGCTGCATATTGATTTTTAGTGTTGAACTTGTGTGCCTCTCTCTCTCTCTCTCTCTCTCTCCCCCGCTCTCCCTTTCGCCCCCACAGACACAAACTGACGGAGAAGTTGATTAGGAGCAGCTCTAAATATATCCTCCACCTCCTCCACCCCCTCCTCCTCCACCTCTTCTTCTTCCTCTTCCTCTCTCTCTCATTCGCTTCCTCACCCACTCGCTCTCCCACACTGGTTCATTCGCTCATTCTCCACTTTTTCTCTCGCCCGATTTGCCTGGACGCTGCTCTGCCAAGCGCTTTCTCTTCCTGTCTTTCCATTTCCTTTTCCTTTTTAGTCACTCTGAGCATATCTGAGAGAGACAGTCAGTGTTGCAAGGTTTGGCAGAACATTACATGATAACAAAACATGCACACTTGCAGACTGTTCTAACATATATAGACGTAAACTCCAAACTTTTGCTCTATTTTTTCTGCATGACTCATCTGCACTTTACCTGAATAAACCACCTCCGACACACACATGCAAGCAATATGCAAACAGTATGTCTATAGGCAATAAAACTTCAATAAGTTCTCATCAGATTTCACTGAAAACTCTGTGCCATTTGCAAGTAATCTTTAAGTAAAGCACATCATTTTTATTGCTTGTTTCTGAATTTTATGTTGGCCTGTAGGAATAATGCGTTGTGATTCCTGTTATAAAAAACAGTGGCCGCAGCTCTTGACTGACAGCTCAGAAAAAAACTCTGTAAGCTACTGGGCTACTTTTCTAATCTCCACTTGTTTTCCATGGTTCTAGTTTAGGGAGTACACACACATGATTGGTGTTAAACTTCCCACTGTCTTCTTTATAAAGTATCTGTTTGCCTCTAGCTGAAAAACCCCTCCAGATGATGTCATTTGGAGGGGGTTTTCAGTCATTTGGACTTTCAGTCATGAGGATCAATAAAATATATCCACACCATGGATTTATTTCCACCAAAATATCAGATCTACAGCATCCAATTTTGTGACTATAGCATTATTAAACCTTTTTTTACATTGGTACTCATAATAAATAAAATAAATACAGTCACTTCACAGACGATGTGATTATTTAACTTTAACCAAAATTGCCTAAACACTCTAACCTTAAGTAATGTGCTTTAACCTAACCACATAGGGACTTATAAACCTTCCATCCACCACAACCACCTCGTTGTAACTTGGCTCCCATTAATAAATGTACCACTTTATTCATTCAAAAAATATGTTTCATTGGAACATATTTGCTACAAAATCGTAACCCGTTTTGCAATTTAGTTGCATAGAAGCATAATTTTTAGCAGACACTGTTGGAGGGGAGATGCACAGTCAGGTGATTATTGTATGTGGATTCACCACCATGAGTCGCTATCTTCAACATAGTCATTTGATCCAATATTAATTTAGAAGTAAACTTAGTAAATCCCACATACAGAGGCTTTAAAATTTATCTAAATGCAAAAGTGTAATTTATTTGAAAAAACAAAAAATAGAAATGACGATTTCTACACATAATTTACATGACACAGGAAAATAACCCTACAAAAAACTGCTATTGTGTGTGTGGCTGAGCACAGCAGGCTTTCTGGTGTAAATGGAGATTAGCTGAGATGGTGTTAGCGATACGCAGGGTCCAGGTGGGAGAGGGAGCCACTCCGTTTATTCGGCGTCTATGTATTTCAGCTGTCCTGGAGGTAATCACAACACACGAAGGCCTTTTGCAATTTAGCACACTGATTGCAGCATAGGACAAACAAACAAACAAACAAGCTCACTGGGCCATTCTCCTGGGCATGTGCGCCACTTCATGTCCCCCGATTTAAATCTCATTTGCCTTCTGCTAGTTTTGCTCAACGCTGCGGCTGATATGGAGCCGAGCCGCCAACCGCTCCGCTCATTGTTTGTAAGGGGGGAGATTCTCCTAAATGGAGCATTTTTCAGACAATGAGCACGTGGGCGTATGGCTTTAGGCATATTTGACAGGATCAAATGACTTACGCAGAAAAGAAAATTCTGTCGTTTATGAAATAATCCTCCTATACTTATTTCATCCGCATTCTCTCCTCTGCTTATTTTTTTTTCTTTTCTGTTCAGACCCCCCACCCCCACCCCCAACCCCATCCCTTTAAATGGATTGAGGTAAAACGTGAATCTGTATTCAGTGGGTGGTTTTAAGATACACTGACTGTTTAGATTTGAAATGAACATCACATATGCATGGTGACATAAACCTCAAGCCTTGTCCACAGATCTGCCTGATTTTGTCAAATAAAGCTTGCGGAAATACAAGGCGTTTATCATGCTGATATTGTTTTGGCCCTGTCTGTGTGCATGTGGTTTGATGAACACAATACATGTATGTAAATGTACCTGAGCGTGTGCTTGTGTATACGTGCCAGTGAAGAGTCAGAGGGTTTATAATCCTCTGTTGAATATTGGGCTCAGTGAGTTCTAACAGACAAGTGACAGCGCAAGGTGTGTGTTCACACGGTGGCAGCTGACTGTAATCATTTGCATACCCAGTTCACAGAGCTACGTGAGCGTGAATCCTGGTTTGTACCACACTGTTGCACCTTTCTCCAACTTTTCCTGACTCAACACGCTGCATCTGTTTGCTCCCTTTTTTCTGCCATGCAGCATCACTTCATGTGAGCATGTGTTAATGAAAAAAGTTGAGGCTTTCTGTACAATTCTTTTTTTCAAATTGCCACATCAGGCGTTTCATAATCTCTGCATCAGCTACTCTAATTGTGGAACATACAACTTATTTGGATATTCAGCCATGATGCAACTGCCTAAAAACATCAAACATGCACTGCAATTTTTGGAAAACCTGCCCAAATTCTGTCACTGGCTGAACTTGCGTTTGCAACATTGCAACTTCCTGTAGATACAACATTTAAGTTGCCAGCTGTAATCTGAGAAACTGCAATCTATTAGTTAACAGAGATAACTATGATGTCATCATCAGGGTTTTGTTCTCAAACCATTCTAAGTGTAGTGAGTCTTGATTCTTAAACGTGGAGTTGTCTTCTCACACTTAAGAAACCTCCCTCCAGATCCACAGAAGACATTATAGAGACTGAGTGATAATCATAACTATTCACACTCTACACTACACTAAATATGTAAAATTGGTGCAGCATCCTATGTTAAAATATGTTCTATAAAACTGTAAAGTTTTTTAACTATTTCTATCATTTCAGTTGATGCATGTGTGTAATTTAGGAATACAGTTAGAAATGCAAACTGACCAATCAATTCCTTCGTTTTCCAACGTTTTTTTGTAGGCTAGGTTAGGTGTACCCCTGCCCTCCATCCAAGCATCATTAACACTAGGACTTTACTGGAGAAAGTTGTGGTGGTACTTGCAGAGTATGTAGTACCTGACACTATGCAAAAAGAATGCTGCAGGAATTGCAGTATTTCGTTTTCAGCGCATCTAAGCAGCGCCATGTTGCATGATAGAGGCATTTTCAACATTGTCCCACTAGCTTGCTGTGAATTAAGGGTAATGTAGGGTAAAGTCCACTGAATGTCTGGTCCAACTGCTTCAGACATAGGCGTTGTCCCATACGATGGCTCCTGGTAATGGTCGAGCATGTCTGCAAACAGCTTAGGTTTCTGGCGAGAGATGATGCTAATTAATGATTACCTTTGCTACTTATTTAGAAATAAACAGAAACTAGAAGGCAAGTTTAGCAGAACCACCTTTTAATTAAACTGAAAGTTAAACAAAAGAAAATCTAGAAGAGACCAATTAAGACATCACATTGCTCAACAAAACAAAGCTTTTTGAAAAGAAAAAAAACCTGTTGTAAAGACGATAATTAAAATCTTACATTAAATGTTCTCGCCGTTTTATTCTCTCCTGCAGACAGGTGTATATATGCATTGCTAACTTGTACAGACGCACCAACACCTACGCTGAGACGTCAGGCCCGCCAACGTGATTTCTAAGCAGAAATTAGAAATGTGCAGAGGAGAGCTAAAGTCTGTTTTATCTCTCCGATGTGCGTGTGTGCGTTTGCGCAAGCATTCGTGCCTATACGAGCGCAAGAGACAGAAATAGAGACCGAGGAAGAGGAGAGAGATGCTGTCAACTCTCCATCCTCCTCCTCCTCCTCCTCCTCAGTGAAGCAGATGTCCAATTGAGTCTATTTAAAGCCAGTGCAGTATGGCTGCTGATGCTCAGAGCACCGGGCTGTAGCTTTGCATTACTGTTATGTCTTACCTACAGTGTGCTCGAATCAGAGCTGAATTTTTCTGTTTGCTTCCATGTGAAATCATGTTTCTGCTCTTCAAAATGTCCACTGGAAATTTCCCAAAGCTAATTTTTGCAGAAAACCTTGCTACCCCAATTTCTGGAAATTAAAAAAGTGCTTCAACTTTAGCTGATGGATGTCATGGACTTCTTTTACACAGAGTTAAACATTTAAAACCAGCTGGGGAAAAAAAGCTAAAAATACACACTGATCAAGCTAAAACAAGGTCTTATGATCAAAGAGCATTTTTCCAAGCAAACTGTCTACCAGCAGTTTCCTGTCAAGCTGACCATATCGGTGAGTGCTGCAGTAAGTAATATCATAACCCGGAAAATAACAAACCACTTGTGCTGTACCTCCAATGGTTTTGGCAGAGACTTTCAGTCTCACTCTGTCCTGTTGTCCCAGACAATTATCTGAAACAGACACAGTTCTGACACTCTCTTCTTTTTTTCCATCGGGGCTCATCTGTTTTTTCACAATGAGCAAATAGATGGGGAGTTCACAATGGGTGGGACTTCGCCATTGCCTTGTTGTTGTTCGATATGGATGTTGCATCTGCTGCCAGTGTGGGGGGAGGGGAAAAGGGAATGAAAGAAAAAAAATAACAGTTATCAACAGGATGTGGTGGTGTCAGACAGGAAGTCGGCAAGATGCTCTGCAGGGTTGTGATGATGCTTCAAACTTAGTAACTGCAGAGCACTTCACCGAACAGCTGTGTCTGAATGAGGTCTCAGCTGTAAAATATTTGGCATGTCATTGGTAAGCTGCAGCATCAAGTGATTTTAGATCAGCTCTGAGTTCATAATGAAGCACTAGATTGTGCTTTGGTCTCTTCTTGAATTGACAATTATTAATTGTTTTAACAATATATTCACCAAATAACAGCAAAGACTGAACATTTTTCTCTTTTTTGAGTCAGTAGGGTGATCATTTCATTTGTTCCCAGTTTATAATTTTCTTGGGAGTTATTTGTCTCCTCTTAAAATACTCTAACAATTGTGTGTCAAACATAACTTCCCCACAGACACAAATGCCCATTCTTAAAGGACGTTGAAGCGTTTCAAACTGAACAGACTTTAAGATGTTTTTTTCAGTATGCAAATTGTACAGTGTGCCAACTCTAAAAAGGGTTAGGGTATATCCGGTATATTTAAAAAGCAGAAGATTAATAAATGCGTTTCCTAGGTATGGTTTACCCTCCTCTACTGTGTATCTCTGCATTTCCAGCAGCAGCCCTCCTGTCAAGTAGGAACCGGGGGGAAGCTCGGAGACGCGTCTGCAGAGCGCAGGCTTTGTGCAGGAGGGGGCGGAGGGAGTTCGAGAGCGAGAGAGAGAGAGCGAGGGAGAGAGAGAGGGGAAGCGAGAAAGAGAGAGAGAGAGAGCTGTGACAGCGCTCATCACCCACTGAACAACCAGGACGGGTAGCTCCAGAGCAATCGCTGTCATTCGCAGACGGAGTTTACAGCCTTTGCGCCTCTTTTTCTTTCGATCTTTTTTCTGCCGCACCCCTCCCTCTCCCGGTGCTGCCCAGCCAGTCGACCATGGTTTCTATAATTTCAGACCTGGACCCTCTGAAAAGCTGGAACGTCTTAAGGTAAGCGCCCGGCCAGTTTCTCCACAGCCTCGCCGTTGTGAACGGGGTGATAGCAGAGAGGGGATAGAGGCAGAAGTGCGGTGTTGTTTTGGAGAAAATAAGGGTGGGACACGGCGCAGGCAGGAGGTCGCCGCCTTCTGAGCTCTGGTTCTGGCGCTGTGGTGCGTAATTACGCACAGTTTTCGCCGTTTGGCTATAATCTACGGAGAGTACGGCGCACTCTCTACTTTCTGAGCTCCTCTCCCTCTTCTCCCTTTGCTCTGTCCTGAGTCTGACGCATGCAAGCTGCTCTGTGCCCGCGTACATCTCATTAACCCTCAACTCTACTCTGCACGGCGCTTCATCACCACCATCATCTCCAAACTTCGTCCATTCCAGCTTATAAGTAAGAATAACACTCATTAACCACCATTACCCCCTGCCTCCTTAACGGTCCCCTCCTTCTCCCCCCCACCCCCACCGCCCCATTCTGATTTGGTCCCTCCAAACGTTCAAGAACCTTGCGCTCTGCCAGAAAAAGTACGCCCCTGCAGGAATTTATCTTGAAACATTAACTCATGGATGATTGCCTGCAACAGAGGTATTTAGAGAACATAAAATTTTATCTCCCAAGTTGCACAACATATTTTCAGTGCTGCTCCCCAGTAACACAGCCATTTACTTCTTGGCACATGGAGAGGCTCCTGATCCAGATTGGATTCAGTGAGCATCATGAGGTCAAAGGTGAATCTTTCCTAGCTCACCTTGTCTTAAGTGAGCACTTTTCGTTTTTGTCAAACAGCTATTAGACTCATAGGCAGGGCACATGGCTCTATCTTGGACCTGCAAATCACTATGAATACATTCACTGTCATTAAGCATCTCAGCAGAAA
The DNA here is from genome assembly GCA_032362345.1 of Sandelia bainsii. Lineage (NCBI taxonomy): Eukaryota > Metazoa > Chordata > Actinopteri > Anabantiformes > Anabantidae > Sandelia > Sandelia bainsii. The sequence goes on along the minus strand of JAUMHL010000016.1, from coordinate 13,991,874 downwards.
AGCCTATGAATTTAAAAGCTGGAATTTAAAAGGCCTTGTCCCTGAATATTTCAGCCATTTGATAAATAAGTCATTATTCCCTCGACAGACTTGGCGGCAGCGACGGGGACTATCGCAAATTCTATTTTAGAAACGGAGAGAGGAGACAGACCCTCAAATTATTCTTTTAATACTGCCTCTCCACTCTTTTATCGTTTTTATCCCCCACCCCACTGCCCTCTATACCACCATCATTATCCACAAATCCAAAATAGAAAATGAGTGGAGTAATGTAGAGCAGGCATTTTTCAGTGAACTGCTGATGACGAAGAAGGTGGGGGGGGGCTAAATGATGTCATTTCCAAATAGGCAGTGACGACCATCCAGACTGAGAAATAGGGCATGTAACTGACCAGACACACACACACACACACTCACGTAAATAGCCGCAGCAGAGACCTTCTCTGTGGAAACTTCCTCTCGGTCTATTTGCTTAATGGGGACAGATCTCCTGGCAGCATTAAAAATGGCAAAACTTTTGTCTAATTTTAGCACAGATAACGAGTTAATAATTAACATCACTCTCACAGCAGCCACGTTTGCTCGAGATGTGCAAGGTCGAAGGTCAACGCTGACCTCAAATTGAGAAAAACCATGCCAACTTTTGCAAAAGAAATCTGAAGAGAGTTAAATTTGTGTTTTTGCTTCTTAAAGCCGAAAGACTCAGAGCATTCATTAGGAAAGAAGGAAACACACGTGGAGTAAGAAAAGAATGTAAGGATGGACAGAAAGTGGAGATAGGAGTATTTACCTCTCCTCTGTCTCTCTCATCTTCTCTTTATTAAACCTTTGTTCTTCCAGATTAGAGGCAGGAGCAGCTGTCCCTCTCCAAAGACGGCGCATCTTAATAAAGACCAGCTTTCTGCCAGCCCGTCGCTCACACTCTCTCGGGGTCACGCACATGCACTTTTACCATCTCGCTCACTCGTTCCCTCACACACACACACACACACACAAACAAGCACTCATGCTCACGAATGCACTTCTCAATCGCCTATGATAATGAAGCACCTCGGCGCCGTTCTCTGCGCTATTTTCTCTCTAATGAGACTCACCTCCGTCACACTCAGATGCACACTTAACACACACACTTAGAGACTCGTATCATAAACACGGCATTAACAAGAAAGTGTGTGCGTGCTGTTGTTGAGCACCAGAAGCAGCTGAACAAAGGGAATAAGGAGCTCAAACACTTGTGCTGCAAATTGCCTATATTTTAACGCATGCAGCTGAAACCTGAATTTTAGGCACTGTGGTGGGGCATCAGCTGTGATTGAGTGAAAAAAGATGAGTTTTCTAAATTGATTTCTGCTATTAAAAACTAACAAAAAAAGGTGTTGAATCATGAAGATTTGAAAGAAAGGAAACCATAAAGCAAACAATCGATGCAGATGAAAAATGGAACCTCACTGCTGTAACACAATTAGGCAGCATGATATGCACATTAGCACAATTAGCTGATTAATGCAGCTCTGTGGAATTTGATTTAGTTTAAATGCAATAAGGAGTTAGTGCAAGTGAGAAATTTGTGTGCACGCATGTGTTAAAGCAAGTGTTATCTGTCAGCAGCTGGGTGTGTCTTCTTTTCTTCAGTCAGTATCACTGCTATCTTATATACTTTATCAATCTGTACGCACACACACACACATTTGTGTTCCAGAGAGAGCACAGTGGATGGATGATCGGAATCTGTCCGTGCCTCTCATGGTGCACGTCACATATCTGAAGTGCAGTTAAGTTATTCCATAATGAGAAACAGCATGCATATTAATTCCATCTGATTAGATCCAGCTACCTCACACACTCGCACACACACGGCAAAGACGAAGTGTATAATGTATTCAATTAGGCAGGGTAGAGAAGGAAGCACAGGTTTTGATTCTGTTACTTTATGGATTGCAGATACAAAGACAAGAAGTTAAAGATAAACGTCTGCTTTAGAGAGAAATCAGCCAAACTGCACCATGGAATTGTGTGAAAATGAGTCCTCGTGAACGAGCTTAGACTTTTTTAAAAATCATCACCGTTATTCCTTTACTGCTTCATTTTCCCTACTCTAGCTTTTCAGGGTCCGTTCTCACCATCGGTCAATCATCTACTGTAAATTCTTTCACATGTGCCGCTGAACTGTCCTGCAGCTCTGAGTGCGGTCTGCACGAGGCGGGAGGGATTGGGAAGAGTGAGGAGGCCGAGGAGCAAAAGGGGACTTGACCTTTGACCCCATAGTGTTGGTTTTAATTAATCTATTTAAAGAGTTTGTCCGCTTGCGTTACATGTCGCTTTATATCCCGCTGGACCAGGAGGAGAGGCACAAATCCATCTGGCTAATTACCAGGACCACTGTTTGAATCATTAAATCCCCTCTGATAGTGTGTGTGTGTGTGGCGTGAGACTGTGAGGTGCTTTATCTATAAGCCAGGCCTTTTCTCCATTCAGGATTATAGCTAAACATTTATTTAAGGCTGATACTGATAGTTTCTGAAGCTTTTACCTTTAAGTCTGAGCATTTTATGGTTAGAAGTTTTCAGTGTCTACCACAGATGTTCTTTTTTGATGATGGAAGTGACTCCAAAACAGCATGTTAGACGTCACAGGATACTGATAAGTGCCATACTAACTTTTGATTTAAAATCACACCTGATAAATTCTCTAAATATAGATAAACTCCTTCTTCCGTCTCCCTTCCCATCTTTCTATATTTATGTTTGTTGGCTTATTTAGTATTGTGTTAAGTTTTTCCATCAGGCTTCGGACAATCTCTGCCCTCCCTTCCCTGTGTTTTTTTAACCTGACTGTTGGTGTTGTAGCTGAATTTGATCCACGTGTATGATGGCACTGTTTCAGTCATCTGACGTACGTTCCAGCTATTTTCAGGGCTTTCCTCTGGGTTTTTGATGATGATCAGCTCAGAGGAAACACCTTACATGGTTCAGATGAATGGTGCAATTCTCCGGTCGGCTTCAAGAGCAGAGCATTTGCGCTTCGAGAGCATCAGATGTTCTTGTTGGAGCTCGGTAGAAGTAGAAAAAAGTGTCATGCTGGTTTCAGAGAAGGAATATGGACATTGACAGTGTTTGTTAAGTGAAGATAAACAGAGTTGGTTAAATTAGAAATACAGTGGTGTTTTAGCCAAATGACGAACCCCGACTGGAGCTTGTTTTGTTTTTTTAACCACCACAACACTTAACAGTGGGATACAAGAAAAAGCTGGGTGACAAGTTTAACTGAAGTGATGGCAGTAGGAAGGAGGGGTGAGGTGCAGCAGGGCAGACTCAGAATTCACTCTTCGCTTCCCACAGCTGTCAATCAGGGCTTTGTAGCGACGGAGAACAATATGGCATTCAGCATCCAAGTGACAGAGGCGGACGGGGCGGGCAGAAGGAGAAAGGGAGGGAGGGCTGAATTCCTCCGAACCCCCTGGAATCAGCAAGAGATAATTACATAGTTGAGGCGAGAGTGCGTCACAAAACACAAAAGAGACAGAGGAAAGATGACAGAGAGGGAAGGGGACTGGAAAAGCTACAGAGGAGCAGGATAGACTAGAGTGAGGAGAGAAGGAAAGAGCGCCATATAGGCGAGACTCTTCCAAATGTGTGTGTGTGTGTGTGTGTGTGTGTGTGTGTGTGTGTTAAGCAGTTTTTTTATTAAAAGTGGGAGATTGTTCTGTTAGTATGTAATATGTAATTTACAGGGGTGAAAGTACATTTGTGAGCTATGTTTACTTCTACTGACAAATACTGTGCGTTTAACTCTTCTTCATTTAGTGTGATTCTGTAATTACAGGTGTAATTACTTGTTACTTTCCAGATTTCTATACTGCACAAATATGAGATTTCTTTAAATATAATTATATATCAATTAAAGTACCCAACATTAGAGGGCTCCTGGATCTGCTAAATGATACAAATGTGTTTTAGATAAAGGTGATAAACTCCCATCACAGGTTTCCAGAGATGATACTGAGTGATATTGTCAAATTGTATTATACAGATATGAAACCGAGTCGAGGGTTTCTCTCCCACAAAATTTTGTGGTAAGCCACACTGATCTTAATGTGTCTTGCCTCATGATAAAATTAGTTATAATTTATGACATAAACTACTGCCCATGTTATTTACTATACAGCATTTGCTTGGACTTATGCTTGTAATACTGTGTTGATACATTTTTGTATCAACAGTTCTTTGGAAAACATCTGAACTCTTCCTCCAGCACTGATGCTGTTAATGCAACATTTTCATCACATTCCACTCCTGTAAGCTTGAGTATGTTTATTATCTGTGGTTTCAGTGGAGAGGCTTGTTGTCAGTATATAGCTTCTTATGCTTTTTTTCCACTCCACTGAAAGTCAAACTAAAATGGAAATGGGACAAACTTTAAAATGTATATCTCAACAAAAAGAGTAGTTTGCAGCGTCTCCTGTTGCTGCCATAGTCGAATGCTGGGTATTGTTCTGCACTTCAATCGCAATGCTGCATCATTATCTGCTTTGCTAACCGTGTTTTCAGAGGTTGCAGTGTGTGTGTGTGTGTGTGTGTGTGTCTCCATGTCCTTGTGTGTGCAGGCATGTGTTGACTCTGTTCCTGTCCAGTCCTCTACATTTGTTGCCAGATTCAGTTTTCACTGTTAGATTTCTACTGAAAGTAACATTACCCACTGCAGGCTTACAGATCACAGACACCACACGTAGACATTCTCATATTCACATGCACACACACACACACACACACACACACAAACAAAGGATACTGTCGGCCTTTGTAATGTTATTTTTGACTAAAACAAGTGTTGTTGCCTGTCATGCCAGGTGCGCTAGCTGCTTTTCCCCCCTGACGAAGATCAGCTTAGTGAAAAGCAGCCGCAGGGATTTAAAACACAACTGTAACACACATCTCACACATGACGATGTGTATGCGTTTGTAGTGTGTGTGTGTGTGTGTGTGTGTGCGTGTGTGCATACAGATACTATATAACAATTGAACATGAGGTATTGTGTCTTCCCATGTAAATTAAATATTCTTAAAGTAGAAGAAATGTCTCCATTCTTTCTCTTTTTCTTTCTGATTGTCTTCTTTTTCTTTTATCTTCCTATAATTTCCTTTTTTTTAATTTCTGTCAGTTTCACTACCTCTCCAATCTTGTACTGACTCTCTTTTCAACATTGTACATTGCTTTGGCTGTTATTTAATTCATTCTCTCTGTCTGCCTTTTTTCATTCTGTATTTGTCTATTTCTTTTTTTCTTTCATATTCTACTTTTTACCATTTGGCCTTGTATCTCAACTTAAACTACTCAGTGCATTTTATACATTAGCCTCTGCTAACATGCACACACACACACACACACACACACACACTTAACACTGTTGGCCCAAAGTGACAAATCTGTTTAATAATGCGCCACCTGGAGCACAGCTCTCTCTCTCTCTCTCTTTTTCTTTTTCTTTCTTCCACCAGCCCTCTCACTCTCTCTTCCTCACACACACAAACACACACACGCACACACATATACACTGATCATTCCCTCTGGCTGTGTTTTAGTGCTGTACTTTGTTATAGTCCTATTCTCAAAGGTAATGCTGCTGTGAGCTCGACAACCAGGTCTATAATGAAGCCTTAAACCTGTGTGTGTGTGTTTGTGTGTATGTTTCCCCCTTTAACACATGACAGTGCTGTCGAATGGTTTAAGAGACATAAGATATATAGAATGGACACCTCCACCTTCTGCCTTTACATTCCGTCTTTTTTCTTTTTAACATTATTTACCCAAATTCACAATCTGCCGCAAATTTCCTCCGCTCTTTTCCAAAACAACAACACCTCACCCCCTTTTTTTTTCCTCACAGTCATTCACAGTGATAAGCATGTAAGCAGGGGAGAAAGAGGAAGATGATGACGGTGAGAAAGATAGAAGGGTGGGGAAGAAGCAAACTGAGAGGGGAAAAATAGATCTTGTCTGAATAAATAAACAGCTTTTGCTTGCAACCGAAACGGAACACTTAGGTGGTGTGGCAGGGGGTGAGCAAGAGGAGCACGGAGGGGAAGATGGGAGGAAAAGAGGAGGAGCACGGGTAAGGGAGTGAGAGTCAGCGAAGGAAAGAAAAACATTGGCACTGTGCCTGGTGAAAATAAGAAAAAAACTGAATTAAATCTCTTTGTGTGTGTGACTGATGGATGCTCGAAGTGAAGCCAAAAAGAAAAAAAAAAATGCAGGAAGTGCATAACCAGAAGCCAAATGAAAAACTGACCAATCATACGGAGTTTGTTTTTGCAAGGATCACATCAGTAGGTCAGGCTGAAGCTGTGCAATACCAGAGGCTATCTCTAAAGGAAATCATTATTCTCCATGTAAATAGATATGTTCTCTATTAAGCGCTGTTTTTATTTTGCAAAAAGACCTAATAAGTTGATGATGATAATTAAATCAATAAATCAGGCAGATATCAGCTTAACATTAAAACCCTGAACAGGTTTAATATTGCTGCCATGGTCGATAATGTTTAATGGAGTTTGGATTGATTATACTGTACAAGTACAGTGCATACACTTGGGTTTCGATAGGATATTTTATTGCCCTATGGTCTAAAATATAGCTTTTTCTGAATGGGGTTTGGCATGAAAACGGTCAAACTTAAAACATGCTGAATGGCGGTACAAAATGTCGACCGTCAGCAGCTTCATTGCAGAAAATATCCGAATGAGCTTTGAGAAGCCTGCAACGGTCACACTGCAAAGAGGGAAAAATATAGAGGAGATGAGAGGGAGAGCTAATGAATTATGGGCCTGCGAATAGAGTGAGAGAGAGAGAGGTCTGTGCTCTGTCACTCTCTTCCTCCTCCTGGGTTATGGAAGTGTCACACTGCGAGTGTTGCCATGCAGATGGTGACCCTGGGGTGTTGCAAAGGGGAGGGGGGAAAAAAAGAAGTAAGAAAAAACTGAACAAGCTCAAGAGAAAAAAAATCAGTTGAGGCAAAGGATTTGTTTTTGTTTTTGAAATACAAACTGTCTGGACAGAAGAGTGCAGGAAGTGAAGCAGATTGACTGCAGAGGGTTGACAGTCGTCTTTAATCACAGTCATGATCACTGTCAATAGTGTTCATCTGGTTTTTGTTTAGGAAGGCGCAGCAGCTGCCAGATTTACCCACAGATAAGCAATGTATTATTGAACAATTCAGTATATGTAGTCAATCAAATCAAATCATCGTGAAGGAGGCAACCCTTTGTCTATCTTTTGCCTCCACCCTCAATGAACGTCCTGGAAATATTTTCAGACATCTGGCAGCTGCAAGAGATGAAGCGGAGTAGGAGTAGGACACTGGAGTTAAACGACTCTCAAGCTCAGCGTACGACATAAGGGAGGTCTCTCTCTCTCTCTCTCACACGCACACGCACACACACACACACACACACACACACACACACTGCTGTACTGTACATAATGTTGAAAAGAGAACAGAGCTGGAGGGTGGAGTCCAGATAGCAGAAATACTGTATGATGTAACAACCAGAGCTGATTTGCTCCAGACTCTGAGTTGTCATGTGTTTGTGAAAGAAAGGAAAGCCCCCTTTTACAAACTAGTGCTTCAAATTAGTTGAACAAGTAAATGTTTTGTAATCAGTGTCATGTTGTGTAAGGACTGTGTATTTACTTGTACAATATAAAAAAATTGTTAAAATGTACCATAAATTGAAATAGATTTGGTGTGATACTTGCGTTTGCGTTTTTGCCTGCACTGATTTTGATTAACAGTGTTTATTTAGACTCTGCATTCCTGCTATCTGAGACATGAACCAAAACCCTGCTCGAGTCAAGTCCAAATTCTATTCAGATGAGACAGCGCCATGTTGTATTGTCATAAAGTGCAGACTATTCAGAACAAGCACATTATGATCAGGGTTACATTTTTCTTTTCCACTTTTCAGATGAATTAATATTTAATTAGAATTTATATACATAAGGTTTATTTTCATGTTTACTGACTCTGTTTCAATGCCGGGCCTCCTAAGATGAACTCTGATTCAGTCAGAGCACTGGACTTGCTGCTACTCCATTCATGCTCCCCTCTCAGCTGCTCATTCATCAGCTGGTTGGCTAACAGCTGACCAGTACATGCAAACACTGTTAGCTGCTGACGCTCCCTCTAATTCCTTGATTTTTCTCTTTATGCCATAAAGACTTGTTGGCCTTGCAGAGATCTTCTGTTTGTTATGGGGTAGGTAGGTTTTCCCCGAAGAAACTATGTTGCTGTGCAAATTCTTTGAGAGCCCTCTAAAAGACCAGAGTATTTTTATTGAAACTATGACTGTAAAACTCCAAGGTACAAGAGAAGTCTGGGTTATGTAAGTCCAAACACTTTTGCTGGTTTTAGAAGGAAATACATTTTCAAAGGTGCAATAAAAAGGATTTTGCTCTCCTTGCTACTTCAGCATATGCAGCATATGCATATGGACAGTTGGAGTTCCTAGAATCTCACAATCATCAAAAGTTCTTTCTAACCTGAAAAAGGAAGTGAGAGAGCAGCGTTCATGTTACAACATTCTGTGCTGTGACAAATTCATGTTGGATCTGTGTCCTGAATTGCTACTTTTTGAATGTGCTTTTTCAAAGAGTTAAAACACATTGATCCTTTGATTAACTTTAAAGTGACATAGGTCACAAACGTACTTCAAAACATTTGCCTCAGTACAGCGATTTGAGGACAGACAAAATAATCAAAATACTCACAGCTACAGACTGAAACTTAAATTCACAACAGAGCTGAATCCACACCACACCAGCTGTTTTCTTATATCATAAAATGTTCTTTTATTTACTTCCCGTGCAGTTTTCTTTTTAGTGAAGAACAGTCAGTTTTTACAAAATTACTTCATGTCAGCCAAGTTTTAAAGCAGCAAGGTACTGAGCAGTGAGTTGTCTTAGTTCTGCTTGACCTGCCTGAATTTGGCTCTTGAAGAACAAAAAATAGATAAAGATGGAAATGTCAAGAGAGGGAAACGGTAGTGAAGTGCAGGAGAGAAGCAGAAGGAGTCAGATAGTGTTGCTGCAGCTGCAAAAACTGTGTTTTATGGTAGTGGACTGTTGCTTAATGTTCCCTTCACAGTCAGATGACTTAAGAAAAAACCCTGTAGGCATTACGGTCATTACGTCTCATACTGTCATCTCATAATCACTCTATGGCTGAAATCAGGCCTAACCCTATTCCAAACATAAATCCCCCATTTAAGGTTTTAACTCGTAGAACCTTTGTTTTTGTCCCCAAATGGATGCAAGTCCACAAAATATGACTGAGTGTGCAGATTAATGTCCTCACAATGTGGTTAATACAACTACACACACTCAGCAGGAGCTGCAAATCTTGCCCTTGCAGCCCTAAATATGTTTCTAGCTTTCTTTCCTGGAACCTTGCTTATGATTTCTGTTTCCAATTCTTTCTTTTCTTTTCACTCAGGACCGTGTTGTCACTGTTTTAAACAAAGCATCTTCGGATCTTTTGTGTGCCTCTCTTTGACATAATCCTGGTGTCTGTTGCCGTGGTTACACTGTCTTAATGTGCTATTGATGTGACTGTATGTATTAAAAGCTTCGCTGACTCCAGGCAAAAACTTTAAATGTGTTTCTCGATCTCTCCTTCTCTCCCTCTCTCTCAACTATGCGACTGTCGTGTTTTCTTTGTGTGTTAAACAGAGAACACAAGTGCACTTGTCTGTGCCATTTTTGTTATTGATAGGATTGAACTTATAGCTGGTTATTTTTGGATTGCAATTGATGCTATCTGATATGTTGTCCTATTATTCACTACCTTTAAATTCATATTTGACTATTTTAATGCTGCGAAATTTACAAAATGCATGTTTTTGCCAGTGTGGAAGCCTCTAAAAAGCTATTTAAGCCATCATGGAATGCTAAGCCTCTCCATTAAAACCAACAGAAATTAGAAGTGTACTTGTGTGCCTCATCAAAATGTAGAATTAGAATAAAATCAGAGCTTCCAAAACACAATCAGTCCAGTATTAATTAAATCTGCGTTGAATATGTAATCAAAACAGATTTATTGTTGTAATCCAAGTGTGTGTACATTGTCAACGTGTTATTATTCCAGTCAAGTCATATCGTGTGGCTGTACACACAATGTGCAGGCAATGAGCTCCAACACAGCAACATTATGACAACATTTCTTCTCATCCCCTCGACGCCGTGCTTTGGAAGATGACAGTAATTTGGACGAGATGTTTCGAGGCCCTGGGTTCTCTCCCCTCACTCCCCGACGGTCCCCAGTGCACTGCAACATTAAGCCGAGACTGGAGCATGAACGTATGGCCAGCTATTAAATGGCAATCAAACACAGAAGAGCTCTTTTATAGACGAACACATTTCTGCTTAATAGCTCTCAGAGCAGAGACGCCCAAATATGACATTTCAAATGAAAGCCCTCTGAACGCTAGTGCCTATTAAAATCTTTGCTGAAATTCTTCAATTTGTCAGTTTTTACGTGACGTGGGTCAAAATGAAATCTGGATTGCGACCTGAAATTCTCAACTTAGTTATGTGATCATGCTTTAAAGATTTCATCAGTGCTATTGAGCATCAAGGGTGTCTGGCTGTCTCTAATAGTGTCACGCTCAGTTAACTCACCGTAAATCACCATGGTCTGTGTTCTGGGGTGCGTGCGGCACCAGCTCAGCTCGGCACCAGCGCTGGAATCTGGGGAACCTTGTGAGCCTTCTCTGCTCAGTGTCCCAAGATTACTGGAACCTCCAGCCCCTTAATGGCTGCATGAGGGCGGAGTTAATGTCATCAGCAGGCCCTCCGCTCACCCCGGGGAATTCCACTGCATGCTGCCCCATTAATTTCAAGTGCTGCTCATATCATTGGCCCCCTTACTTTCCCTCTCTCAGCCTTGTCCCTCCTTCTATCATCATCTTTGTGTGCCCAGCACAATATCGGCACTCTCCTGGCTCATTTTGAGCTGTAATTGGACAGGGGCCCACCGGGACGGCCGTCAGCACGCACGGGTGCTTTGCGTCCCATCTCCAGAGTGGAAACGCACCCAGCCGTGGTCGATAAGCAGTACTCCCCGTCAGTCCAACATTCCCGACTCTGCTAAATTTCAATGGGCAAAATGACTGGGCCTCACTTTCAAGTGTCCTTTAAGAGCCCAAATTAGGCCCACACCAAGATGTGAATGCCTGGGAAATAACATGATCAGTGTTTCATTTCTGAAAGGTTTATCCTGAAATAATAAGACTAAGGCAGGTTGCTGTTGTTGAGATTTAACTTGACTTTAGAAAATGCTTGATCCAAATTGAACTGCATTGCAAAGGTAATTTTTTAAAAGAAAATAAGACAGGGATTCTAATGCATTCACAAATTACCCAATGGAGAGACTTTTGTAGTGTTCTTATTCAACTGTGTATGATTAAACAATCAGAGGAAAACTCATCAAACTTAGCTTAAGCTTAATTAAAATTATGTCTTGTCAATTGAATAACAGAAAAATGGTTCACCATTTTTAAACCACTTTATTAAGGCTTTATGGCTTTTTAAAAGACAAATTAGGTTAAGGATAAACAACAGCTAAAGCAACTCCTTAACAACCAGGCGTCCAGAAATTGTTTTGAGTAATGGCTGCTACATACGGCAATAATAAGTCATTTATAAACAATTAATGAAGCCTAATTTATAACATTTTAAAGTATGCCTTGTAAGAAGTTTTGCAATTGAATATTACTTTATGAGGAGACACTCAAAGATCATCAAACTTCACAAAGAAGCCTTCCGTAAGTGCATGAATATGTGAGTGATGTCCTGTCTATTCATGCCAGAAAGCACCTTATTACATTAATCCAGTGACTACACTAGGCACAAATATGATCCTGTCATTCAACACTCTCTCTCACTCTACACATCACACACTACCCAACACACACAGTTATATATCTGACGGTGATGTGTTTGGATCTCCTCCTGTGCCAGCTTTCCCTCGAGCAGCATTTGTGCTGGTAATCTGTCATATGAGCCCGTCTCATCAGAGGCACAGGAACATTTGGAGCTGCGAACAGAAAGGCAGGATAACACCCTAAAAGCTTCCTGCTCCTCTCTTATTGCCCACAGCTCGATCCCAACGATCTCAAATCTCTCTCTTTATCTCCTCTTCATTGTTGCCAAAGCTTGACAAGCACTTGACAGCTGAGAAAAATGGGCCTGGGCGTTGTTGGCCATCAGTGCATACCTTCACCCCCCTCCCTCGAGGATGGTCCCCTCATTTTGAAAATGTTTTATGAGTGAATTCTTCTTGATGATAAAGTTATTTTCTCTGACTATCGGCATCTGTTCATGCTGTAGAGCTCAGACAGCCTAAACATCCTATTTTATATAATCATTCTCACTGCTGACCTGTCCTCTCACCAGCTCTGCAACAACTACAGCTGAATACCTGATGTGTGTGTTTGTCTCTTATCAAGTAGAAAAGAGAAGAGAGAGAAGGCAGGTGGGGAAAGTTTGTGCTAGAGCTCTATTGGCATTAACACGCCAGTGGATGAAAGCAGCGGCACTGTTAATAATTGAAAGAGTACTTAACGACAGGAGCCCTGCCCTCGCAACACGGCTTTTAATAACCAGGAAGGTATTCCTATTATATTATATAATATTTCTAGTTCTCCTCTTTTTCATCTCTGCCCCTTCCCAACTACCACCACCTCCCCCACATCCTTCCTGTTCCTCTCTTCTTCTTTAGACGCTTTCTTAGCTCTATTCACAGGAGCAAAGGAATGCAGCTGAAGAAGCATCTGTCTGCCTTTTAAAAACAGAGAGGAATAAGGGTGTGTGTATATTTACACTATTAAAGTGAGGCACATTGTGCTGGAATGGATAGCGTACCATGCCTATTGACAGAGAAGTCTATTTATTACGTCTTCCACATTATCCCTCTGTCCCTGCTGTTTAGTTGAGAGATATGTATTTGTTTATGAAGGCGCTTCGTCTCTACTCTTAATGCGCTCGCCGCTCACCCTCATTAATTCGCTTGATGGTCTTTGATTTGCCGGGCATCACTAAGTCGCATTAAGAAATGTATTTCCCAGCTCTTACTTAACGATGCTTCCAGAACCAACGCAATTAAATGCACATTTAAATGCTTGAGGTTTCCCTCTAAATTCATGAGTGGAGACAGGCGCTTGATTAGCGCCCTGCAGAAAATTAAGCAGCCAGAGAAAGGTGATGCTGAGCTTTTTGGTTAATGCCACCTTCTTTAGTGCACTTTCTTTTTTATAGCATTGCACTCGTCCTAATAACAGTCTTTTTTTTTTTTGTGCACACTCATGACTAATTACTCTCAGATAGCCAGTGTTAAATATGATTACCATCTACTCTCAGTCTGAAAACATTCATCTATGCATTCACTTTCTACACACGCATAATTCCTTTAAAGCAGTAGTTCACCTAACTCAGACAAATATTTTCCCATTTATCCCAAGTAAGGTCTAGCCTAGTTTTTGTTTAATTTGCACAATGATAGAAATACCCAAGTACATCCATCCATCCATCTATCCATTTTCTGAACCGCTTTTCCTCTTAAGGGTCGCCGGGTCGTTGGAGCCAATCACAGCTGTCACCCCAGTACAATGGAAGTGACTTGAATAAAAATCATTGACAGTGAGGTCTCTGGATTACATCAAGTAACAGAGAAACTCTCTGCTCATTTTTCATGGCTATTTGCATGGCTGTATTCTACCATCAGTAGAAAAGTATTTTGGTGTTGTAATATCGATGAACTGACCCTTTAAGTGTCCTGAAAGCTGCAGTCTTTTCACTGAAGTCAACACTGATATGCCCTCAATCTACAAGCTTCTTATTAACACATATTCAGACAGTCAGGGCAAAGTACAGTCATCTGTCCACCTGTGTGGCATAAGTCTGAACTCCTCAGCAATCCAGAGACCCCGGAGCAAAGTTAAACATTGGCTCTTGCTCATATAAACATTGGCATCAGTTAGAGATGATTTTTACCCACCTTAAAGCTGATCTCAGATCCATAACAGGAGGTTGCGCCTCAAAAGCTGGCCTTCTACAGTCATGTACTTCCATCAATCATGGCTTCGCTATAAAACACTAATCCACGCTCCTGTATGTATACAGTCTATTCTAGAATTACTACATGACTATATACAGTATATAGAGTTTATTAACTCACTCCAATTGGTGCTCACTCATCTCATCTGCATGTATCCATACCTCTTGAGCTCTGCAGCTGAAGGGGCCTAATTGAATAGTTGATCACATATTAATCTAATTAGTCTGGTTCAGTCGTGGTCATTGTGCACTGAATTCATTTCCTCCGCCTTGTTATTGTGTTCTCTCAGGCTGGAGGCTGTCAGTGGCCCCAAATGGTTTACTCTAGCTAGCAGCACTCATCTAGCTGGGAGCTTCTCCCTTTGTCTCAGGATCAGACTTCTATACTGCACTCTGATCGCAGCTATGACAGAATGAGAGAGAGACTGCAGAGTCGAAACATGGGATCAGAAGGTGATGTGAAGTAAAGTTTGGAAGAAAAGCAAGAATGAAAAAGGCAGAGAAGTATAGGACCATTACCGTCAAGGGTGATCATCACCATATCCGAGTTTTCCATGAAAAGGCAACAAGTGGAGCCTAATGGGAAATATGCAGATGTATGCAAATGTGTGTTGAATGGGTCGCTCAGAGGCCCAGTGGGAGATTAAAGCTCTCTGGGATGGAGAGGGCTATAGAGGAGACTAGCACTATGAGCTCCATGCTGCCATAATAAACAGAGAAAACCAACCATGAACCAACTGTAGGTCTTGTTGTCAAGCTCATGGCCATTAATCTCACAAATAGATTCATGCTGATGGCAGCAGACTCTAAAGTGATCTTTCAAATCATATTGGTAGCCACTGAAGTGATCCATGATGGACATCTTTAATTTGATAGTATCCCTGTGAAGATGAAAGCCTGGTTCTTTCATTGTTTTACTGCAATATTGGATGTGGTTACAGTTCTCCACAATTGGGGCCCCTTCAGGGCCTTCTATGCGGATTTGATGGATGAGATCCCAGGGCCACTATTTCACACTCTTATGCAGGTTGATCGGCCCAAAGTGACTCCTGCAGAAAGAGAATGAGACGGAGAGGAGAGGACGAGACAGTTAAGAGTCTACCCTCAAGCACTCCTCCATTCACGCTCCACTTCCACATTTGATCCACAGCAGTCTCTATCTGAGTCTGCGGCTGCTAGGACGAATGTGTTGTTTAGAGAGTTACAGATGTAGGACAGACTGAGCAATAGAGCAAATGGAAGGAGGCATTTCAGTACTTCTTTGAAGCACAGATGTAAGTGCCATTCATGTTTTTATAGACAGTGCTATCAAGTAGTCAGCAGGTAAAGTACTTGAATGGGCATGAAACACTTACAGTTGAATCATCAGTTCAAAAGATGCAAAAGATAAAGGTATCATGCTCAAGCCTCTATTTGTAAGAGGCCAACTATAATGCCCAAAGGAACAAGAATAGAAAGCTGCCAGTTGCAGATCCCCAAATTCTGCTGTTGCTTGATGGGGCTCAAGTCTTTCCTTCATAGAAACCACATAAAACATTCACCAGTTTAAGTCAGCTGGTTTCTTTGTACAGTCAGTGGTTCCCATTAATGTACTACATATTTCCTTTTTGACCGTATCTTCCAAACAAAAATTGATATTGGATTATCAATTATTCATCTTTACAATAATCATTATGTTAAAAAAGCAAACATTATTTAACATAAATGAAAAGACCAGTTTGGTGCATGAAATTGAGACCCTTGTGGTCGCTACATAAAGGTCACCCTACTTCCTGCATTGCCACAAATTTTGGTACTGCGTGTAAATTGTGCAGGATAGAACTGTTTTAAATAAAAGTAATACCTACTGTTCTGTTCCACCACCAGCCTTCCCTGGGTCACCATCAGCAACATTTCCAGTTTTGGATACAGTGTTATGACTAAAGTACTGTATGTGCCAGCTCTATACATGGCTCCACTGTCTTAAAACAGGCCTCCATTAACAGGTGTTAAGTCTCAAATGTTCACTTCCGTCCAATAGAATTTGGCAGTATCATAAATCTTCAGTTTACTGTTAAACATGCCATCCTTACTCTAAGAGAGCCTATAAATCAATACTGTGACATTTGCAACCTCACCCTCCCCAACCTTATGAAAACTCTCTGATGCTATATATATAAAGAATTGTGCAATGATTCTCAGAGCTTAATCAAGTATATTTTCTCAACAAGGAGACAGACCATGAAGTGCTTGGGTTATCATGGGTCAATTGCAGCTCACTTAGTCTCATTCTCTTGAACCCTATTAGAGCAGAGCATGGACAATGCTCTGTTTAATCTTTTTGTTTCATGTTTCATGTTGGTTCTTAGCCTGGAAGTATTAGCTTGATACGTTCAGACTGACAAAGCTGTATGGGCCTGTATGCGTTAGGCTTCCTGCTGTTTCAATCTCTAACAGACACAAAGAGACAGATATCACAGCTGGACTTTTGTGCATGTAAATTGTCTTTAAGCCTGGACACAGATTACCTTTGCTTTCTGAACTTTCCAAAAGCCTCTCTGTTTGTTGTGTGTCTTTGGCTGGGACTTCAGTTGACTAGTGGAGATGCTCCCTCGTACGAAATGACTTTGTTGGGAGATGTTTTTGACAGTGGAAATAACCTTGACTCACCAGTCTTTCCTTTCCTACTTTCCTTTTCACTTGTCTCCCGTTCTGCTCTCTAAGCTTGTCTTTCTTTCTCATCACACACCAGCTGTTTCAGGATGAAGCAAAACGAGATGTGATCAGCCTAATGTGATTCTCATGTATCAACAGACTCATGCCTTGTCTGTTTTTAACTTACATAACCCTTCATTCTTCTCAAACAACTCTGGGCCTAATTTTTCCTCCTTTTGGGGCATGTTGTCATAAAATGGGAGTGTTTTGGGATGTCTTCTGTAACTATGGTGAAAACCAAACAGTGATGATTAAGCTGCAAGCTTAGGTTGACGCATGAGGCCAGCCACTGATTAAGGCTATTACTTCATAACTAGGTACTGCTGTTTTCTAGGAAAATGCAGAGCATGACATATACCAATAAAGAAATCTTTACAAGAGCTAATGGTGTGGGGGATTGTTAAGTGGACGAGAGGTGCTTCACTTTGAGTGTGTGTTTCTGTGTGCATGTGGGTGTGATAAAGGCTGACATCCCCTGGGCTTCAGACCACTCTGTCTGGACGTGCGCTTGCAGTGCTGCCTTCTTTAATGGTATTCCTCTGCACATCTAGTCCCTGCTACATCTGTCTGTTCTTTCATCCTACATGTTTTCATCCTCTCTGCTCTGCTTGCTTTAAGGACATGGACTTTCGTTGCTTTGTTGGTTGTTCAGCTATAATCAATCCAGATGTCATGGATGGTTTGGATGAGGGCATAATTCAGCATCAATTGACATCAGGCTGCATCCATTTCTTCAGTCCATTTATCTGTTTCCCTGCAGTGACAATAGCTGGCTTACCATCTAAATACTCATCTAGGAGTATTTAATTTGAATGCCTGAACCAAGAGCCTTTTTGTTACTCAATTTACAAGAGAATTTTTGTCAATAAAATGTTATGCAATAAATGTCAAGAGAGTAACTACATTTGTCAAATAAAGCAGCATTTACAACCAAGAGCTTTCCAAGAGTTTTCCGTGAATAGAGTGTTCACTGCAACCTCCCTAGAAATTTCACTCCATGTTGTGGTTCTCTCTGCTTCTTGAGTTAATTTAATTCAAATTAGCTCTACCTCTACCAGCTAAAACATTAGAGGCCCTCTCAAAAACGACCGGTCGCGCTACGCGTTACACAATGTCTCTAGGACATCTTGACTGTCCCGTAATTAGCCCGAAAATGTATCCTGCTTCGAAGTATGAGAGCAACTAACATTAGCCACATTAGCCATGTAGCAATACTATGCAGCTAATGTAGCTACAATCAACAAGCTAACCCAGTAAACAAGATGAAACACCTGTAACACAAAATATGAATGAGTGAGTGCACTTCTTTTTTACTTAGTGTGTATCTACATACACCAGAGAGCTATATATGTGTACAAAAATGACCAAAAAGTGGATTTTGCATAATATGGGCTCTGTAATTTGCTACCGATACAAGAAAATTCACCAACTATTTCTCATAAGTTATCTAATTCACTTAACATTCTGAGTCAAATCATGTTGATTTCAACACCACTACTATACTGCTTCTCTTTATCCTGGGGCACCACTGCTTTATCATCTACAACATGCACTCCTTTGTGTGCTTGTCATTTGTTTCCCTCCTCTCTGCTGCCATTATCTAACTGTACGCAGTCTCCTAGATGTGAAATTGAGCAAGCCCACTAGAGACACTGTCACAGGGCCTGGAGTGGGACTTGTCCACCAAGTGGGGCTAATTATGCAAATCCCTGCTTCATCTTCATTGGCTGGGGTCAAAGCTGTGATATTAATGATTAAGCAGTGACAGAGTGACAGCTGAAGGAGGAGAAAAAGAGGAATTGCGTAGGAGTGTAAGGGATTTGAGGACGAGTCTCCTTTTCTACATACCACATCACATGCACACATACACATGTATCTGAATACGTGTATGTTCATCTTTCCTCTTCAGCTGTTCCATGTTTTTGCCTTTCCGGGGTGTTTTCAGCGGGGGGAAGAATCAAGCCCTTTATCTCACAGCAGTCAACACTTCCCGTTTCCACAGCGACACGCTGCTGCATAGCTACAGCATCTGGGTTGTATCCTTAGCGACCCTGGAACCCTGACAGGGTCTAATCTGAAGTCACAGGCCACAGCAGGGCAGATTCTGTTCTCTTTTTGTGTGTATGATGTTTTACTTCTATCCTCAAGAGCACCAAATACCTCCATAGAGATTTTTTTTTAAAAAAAGAGAAGATGGGCAAATTCCATCAGAGTGAAGACATTTTTTGAACTTCAATATGGGGTTTGGATTTAAGAATTCAAATGAGGCTTAGGCTTAAAAAAAAAGGCTAAATAATTCTTTGAGAGTTGACGTGTTAGTTAAAATACCTTTTAAAGACTGACACTTTTAAAGACTATGGATAGCAGGTTTCATCCTAACATTTTGGCAAATGTTGTCCTCAATGATGGTGTGTTTCTGGCTACTTCTTAAATTAAATGTAATGGTAATCATGGATTAAGGATATCAGTCAAGGTTATAAAGCCAAATTTGGGTTTATGCGTAAGAAATTAGTTAGAAATTTGCATTTCTGCCACTTTTGTGCTGCAGTTGAATCAACCCTGATGTGCATTTATGCAAGACAATCATCCAGTAAAACTAAGACAGAGGCAGTGAGTTTTAGATGGATATCAGACACTGGAGATATTAGGTCCAAGAGTATCTTCTTTTAGTTTGGATATTACTTGTAGTATTCACACAGATGTCTGAGTTTATTGTTTAGATACTGTGTCACACAGCAGCACTGGCAATGTACAGTACATTGTCATAAGGACTATACTACGCTGTGTGTCTGCCTACACCAACGTGTTCACACATGCTGTTGTCATGTACAGAAAATATGGGCTGCATACCCTTTAGGCTACACAAGATTTAGAAACATGTTTTATGTTTTAAAGTAATTAGGTACAGTAGGCCTCTCGCCCGATGACAGCTGGGATAAGCTCCAGCACCCCCCGTGACCCTTACGAGGACAAGTGGTTAAGAAAATGGGTGGATGGATGGATAGGTACAGTAGTCGCAGGATGACTTGATTCTTAAAGTTATCATTTCTTAAGAGAAAGTCATAGCACAAGCTACCAAGTAGAAACTGACATGTTACTCGATATTAGTATTAGTACAAAAAAGTAACTTGAGTGTCAGCATGATGGCAATAATTAATTAAAAGAAATCTGTGGTTACTAAAGTGTCAGTCTTCCTGAAACATATTATTCTTTTCATTCAGGAGATGATTGTGACTTTTAGAAATTTGTTACAGGCTCTATATTGCTAACATCTGTATGCGATGAGTGTGGGAGTGGCTGTTATAGTTCCCACCCTCTTATAATTGAGGGCGTCTACAACTCGTTTAACGAGCGTGTAATATGTTTCCTGCACAGCTACGTCATGCAGGGCTCGAGCGTGTCAGTATTGGATGTCTGAGTTTGCATCGTTAGCTAGCAGCTGCTGAAACCAGAGCTCCTCACGAAGCCGTTCTGAGCCCAGAGAGACCAGTAACCAAGCCAAAAGTAAAGCAGGCCAAAATCCTCCTCTCCTCTTTCCCTACTACTTACCCTCTATCTCTCCTCTCTCCTCCTTCCCCCTTTTTCTCTTCCCCATTCCCCAAGCATGAGCAATTCACAGTTAATTCAATTTTCCCCCGGCTGGGCTCACATGGGACAGCATTGGAATTCCGGTTTGTCGTGATAAAATGATTACACGGCATTGTGTTTCTCCGGGCGCCTCCCAGCGCATTTATTAGAATCTGTCAGTGTCGATGTAGATCGGCCAGCCAAAGTGCCCATCTCCACCGCTTCTCCTCGCCACTCCGCTTCCCCTTCCCTCCCTGAAACTGGTTTTTCCTTATGAAATACGTCGCTTCTGGCAGACACATAATCTGATTACATCCGCTAGATTAAAAATATATTGAATTTTTTCCCCTGCACTCTTCTCACATTTTAACCCCTCTTTCTCCACTTTTTGCCTCTTCCTCTTTGGCCTCTTTCTCCCCTCCCATCACCTGCACTCCACGAAAAGAGTTTATTTTTTCACTTACTTTGTGTTTTAGCATTTGACTGACTTTTAAATGAGATATGGCACAGTCATATCATCCATCCCCAGTAAGACAGATGATAATATGATGACTGATATGTTTTATCATTAATATTAAAGCCATGATGGTGGTCTCATTTTTATGTCAAAGATTTTTTTTGTTCCACACTATCCAGAAAAGTCTACTGGGAAAGAAGGAGAATCAGCGCATTTTGCATACGATATAATGTAAAAGATATATTATGTTGAACTTTAAAAGTACTTCAGAGGAAGGTTTTGCTGCAAAGTAACTCAAATATTTTACATAAGCAGCAGAGATGTATGTGATGTATGAAAAAAAGATATAGATTAAGTGTAGTTTAATACACTTAATTGTTTATACTTAATTGTATAATAATCAGCCCTTATCAGTAGCACAATATGACATCTATATAAAATCACTGGCCACTTTATTAGGTGCACCTTGCTAGTACTGGGTTGGACCCCCTTTTTGCATTCAGAACTGCCTCCTATTCTTCACTGTGGAGGCCATTTGAGCTCAGTGAACAGTTTGAAATGATGTTAGCTTTGTGACGTTACCCTGCTGGATGTTGCCATCAGAGGATGGGTACACTGTGGTCATAAAGGGATGAACATGGTCAGCAACAATACTCAGGTAGGCTGTGGCTTTTAATGATCGGTAATTGCTACTAAGGGGCCCAAAGTGTGGCAAGAAAATATCCCTGCACCACCACCAGTCTGCACCATTGATATAAGGATAGATTCATGCTTTCATGTTGGTGATACCAAATTCTGGTCCAATACTCCCCCTCAAATGTTGCAGCAGAAATTAAAATTCATCAAACCAGGGAATTTTTTTTAAACCTTCTGTTCTCCAATTTTGGTGCCTGTGTGAATTATAGCCTCAGCTTCCTGTTCTCAGCTGACAGGAGTGGCGGCCACTGCGGTGTTCTGCTGCTGTAGCCCATCTGCTTCAAGGTTTACGTGGTGTGCGTTCTGCATACCTCGGTTGTAACAAGTGGCTATTTAAGGTACTGCTGCCTTTCTGTCAATTCAAACCGATCTGGTCTGACCTCTGCTCCCAGAGAACTACCACTTACTGCATTTTTTTTGTTTTTTTTTTGTTTTTAGACCATTCTCTGTAAACCCTAGAGATGGTTTCTGACATAATTGGACCAGCCCATGTCAGCCCCCAACAACCATGTCACGCTCAAAGTCACCTTCAACAGATTGTCTTGAATAGGGCTGCACGATTAATCTAGTTAGAGATTAGTTAGGCGACGGTGAACTGGTAGATAAAAAAGTAACAACACGATAACACATGTATGTGTGTCACACCCAGTGGTGTAGTCCAGCGTATACACAGGTACACGGTGTGTATTTAC
>JAUMHL010000016.1:13954535-13969562 GCA_032362345.1 Sandelia bainsii | reverse complement strand
CATATCGCAATCGCATATCGCAATATTGATCTCAATAATCGCAATATGACTTTTTTCCCAAATCGTGCAGCCCTAGTCTTGAGAATGTCATACCGCTTCGATATTTCAAAGGAACATCGGTTTGAATACATTTTTACACCCATTACGCCACCTAACATTGTGTTTTCTACTGCAAGAAGAATAAAAAAATAAATCAACTCTTGAAATGAAAAAGGTTCCTTTTGTGACAAGCGCAATTCTTTGAGTAGCCAAGTGTAAAGAAAAAGACGCTGAGAAAACAATTTATTACACATTATGTTGAAAAAAAACCTTAATTCGTAAAAGTACTGAATTAAGTTGAAATTTCAATCTACATTTCATCCATTTTTGATTTTAAAAATCAACATAAATGAGTTTTACATTATTTTTGCTCTTTTTTTTTAAAGGATCTACCAAAAATAATTTTCTGCATCACTAGCTGACAGTGCAGAAACGTATATAAGAGATTCCCCTTCTCTTACTGTCAATCACTCGCCCATAATTTGTGCACACAAAGTAAGAAAAAAAATAAAACTCACACAAAGTCCTATGACTTTATATGAGCTTTATTTGTATTTTCTGCAGCCACTCATTACACCATCATTTCCTCACATCTCCTCCTTTCACTTCCTCTTTTTCTCCCCCCTCTCCATCTCCTGTCTGGATAATATTACAGCTTATTATTTTTCATATTTCCATCCCTCCCTCTGCCCATACCGCCCTGTCAGTCAAGCTGTCATGTGTGATTTGGAGCTGTCACTCCAGCTCTGGGTTTCGAGTGTGGAGGTCCGATGGCTTGTTTACTAAAATTTGACTGGAGGTGTCACACTGAATAAGCCCACCTCACCCTCCTTACCCATTTCCTCTTCATCCTCAGACCTCTGCTCTGTATGCCAGAAATCCCCTGTGGGTGTAAGGGTTTGGTGGCAGAGTGCTTGTGCCAGGTGGGATGTGGCTAATGACCATCTCAGAGTGCCACCATTGATTTTGGGTGGTGGGTTTAGCCGGTGTTCAGCCTTAGGTGCATGCATGTGCGAATGTGTGTATACTCATTCTCTCAGCCAACCAATTACTGTCCCTAGGAGCCGACTGCAGTCGCCAGCATCATCTTTTTTCTCCGCCATTGTTCGTCTTCCTCCTCCTCCTTCTCCTGCTTCATCTCTCCTCTCAGTTTGACAGGGGGGGTGTCAGAGGGGAGCCTCGGCCCCAGGTCCTGCTCCCTTGGGGAGTCATTACACCACTATGGGACTCTCTCACACACACACATGCACAGAGCAATGCACAATTTGTCTCTTCTGTCTCTTTCTATCTATCACTATGCCACCACGTCCTTCAATTAAGCATGTGGCTTTTGCTTTGGGAATTTGATGCACATTCACATGAACACACACACACTCAGAGTCATCTAATCCTAATGTTCCCTCTATATTTGTCATTACCCTCTCCCCAGATGTGACTCTGTCCATTGGGCTTTGTATATAATAGAGCCTTACTGTTAGAAGCTGAGAGTGTATAGAACTGACACTTTATCCTCAGCCATTCAGGTTTTGTTGTTTTTGGACAAATTAATCGGAAACATGAGCTTTTTGTGCACACTGAGTTTGTCCAGTGGTGGTGGTTAAAGCGTATGTGTTGCCACTGAGGTGCGTCCCTCGGCAGCGCTCCGCTATCTTACCCCCACCACTCTTTTTCTTTATCTGAGACTGTAATACAAACCACACTGGCCTTATCTCAGTTCTCTCACCACACACACACTCACACACGAAGCTACCCTAATTCTCACTTTCCTCTTTGCTTCCACATGTATACACGTGCTGCTAGAGCTTACACATGCTATCAGTCCCAATCTGTGAGAGGATATGCCAGCCATTTCACTTAACCATGCAGGGTAAGAATGTTGGCAGTTGGAGAAAAAAAAATAATTTGGAAGAGGCGCGTAATATTTCACTTCAACCATGAATGCTGTGTTTAGATAAGGAGCGCCTCACTCTGAGTGTGTAACTGTTTGTACATACGTGCTCACACGTGTGTGTCAGTCTTGTAGAGATTTACCTCCGACACACTCGTTAATCACAGAATTCATTAGTCATCGAGTCTCTAATTGTTTACTTTCCCCTGTGGCGGTGCTACACAAGGTTGCTGGCCCTCCCTGTTACAATTTTGGAAGAACATAATGGTAAATTAATTTTCCAGGTAACTCCAATTCGATTAGTCATTTCTTAGTACACTCTATTAGCTGGGAAATTGCGCATCTGGAAGTCGAAATGAAGCGTCTGTAGCTTACCTGGAAAAGGAGCAAGTAGCAGAGACTGAGGTCGAGAAAGGCAGGAGTCCTAGATGGAGTAATGAGTCTGAGAGACGAAATGGAAGAGAAACTGTCTGGTGTGCTTTGAGTGGCTCTGTAATGTAGACTGAAGCCCAGTGAGAGAGATAAGTAGAAATATAAATTAATCCATTTATAACACCATAAATTACAAATAAAATCTTAAGTGATTCTCAAATTGCCAGTTACATCAGTGATTTACTAAAGTAAACTTAAACAAGACCGATAAAATAACACACTCATCAAACACACCACTACTTATTGAACTTTACATTTTTTTTCATGCTAGTCTGGACAGTTTTTCTTATTTTGTTTCTTGTCTGAAGAACATAGATCCATTTTGTTTAAGTACAGTGAGGATATCACATGTGCATTTTGTAGCCCTAAACACATTAAGCCAACATTATAAAACCAGCAATGGCAGATACCAACTTATCAAATGCTCTGATTCACCTCACATATTCTGAAATAAATGGTTAGTTCCAACCATTGTGCAAAGAAAACAAACTAGAAAGCAATTTCAATGCTGATGTGAATGTTCCAGGAAGCACATTTGATTATTTCTAGGACAGAAGTCATCCAAGTTAAAACTGGGCTACATTTGATTAAATCAAAACTGGGTTTTAGATGTAAAGTTTTCATATAACCCTTACTTTACATGTACATAAATCACTATTTTTTACTGTGAAGCAGTATTGAAGCACCTGGTTCCTTTTTTACACCATGCCTGCTGCTGCAAACAATTTAGCCTTAGTTTCATCAGTCAGCAAATCTTTTTCCCAGTAGCATTGTGCCGTGTCAGGGCGGTCTTTGGCAAACTTCAGGTGTGCTACTGAGTTTTTCTGGGAGAGAAAACACAACACAATATGGTGTAAAAGAGGCAATGGCCATAACCAACATGAAAACATCATCCCAACTGTGAAGCATAGTGGAGGGAGCATCATGATTTGGGGCTACTTTGCTGCATCTGGACTTGGACAACTCATAATGGAGGGGAAAATGAATCCCAAGTCTATCAAGGCGTCCAACAGGCCACAAGCTGAAGCTCAGTAGAAACTGGACGATGCAGCAGAACAATTGTCTTAAACATTGAAGTAAATTTACTACAGAATGGCTTCAAAGACACAAAATCATTTTGGAGTGGCCCAGTAAAAGCCCAGACCTTAATCCAATGGACATGAAGAGAGCCATTAACACCAGATGTCATAGAAATATGACTGTGATTAAGATGGTCTGTAAGAAAGAATCATCCGAAGTTCCTCCTGGGTGTTGTGCAGGTCTAATTCATAGCTACAGGAAGCGCTTCCTTGAGGCTGCCAAAGGTGGTTCAACCAGTTATTAAAACACTGTTGCCATTACCTTTTCCACCATCACTTTTTATGTTGTGACTTTGGTGTAGATCAAATCATATTTCATGACCAATTTATGCAGAAAACCAGGAAATTGCTAACAGTGCCATTACTTTTTCTTGTGTCTGTGGGTGGTCTTCACCTCCTGTTGCTAAACTGAAGCGTAACAGTGTCTCTTTGTCCCCCTGCCTGGGGAAATAAGGGCTTTTGTGTTCTAGTTTTGTGCTCTAGAGACTAGACTGGGACTATTTTCTGAAACTGGTTCACTAATTGGCTTTGTGGTGTTTAAATTGACCTGAGAGTAGAAAGAACTGCTGTGTAAACGCTCTTCTGGATGTCAGAGTCTTGACATACTGTTTATGCATGTGGTTCCCGAATATGCATGTCACTTGCTGGGTTTTTATGTGTCATGGCTTGAGTTAAGTATGGATGAGCTAACGCATGGCAATCTGCACTTAAAAGCGCACAAACACTCGAACACAAAAGCACGTCCACTTTTTTTGCACAATACTGAAATACAGATGCAATAGAGCGTATCACAAGTGAACTACTGAAACTATGCATTATAGATCAACAAACTCCCTTTTTCGCTCTCATATGCACACGTCTTCTTCCTCATTTCAATGAATCTTTGCGCACGCTCACACGCCGCATCACAAATGATAGGATTTAAACATCAACAGTATGAAATATTCATGTGTCAGCGCCAGCCACTCGAGCAGAACTAACACCAAGGGGGATTTGCCTTCAGATCTGAGGATACTATTGCATTCATCCCTTTCTCTTTTTCTCTAACTCTCCCTCTTTCTTTCTGTTGTGATGCAGCATTGGGAGCCATTGTCCCAATGCTGTGTACCAGTGTGTTCCTGAATATTGTTCTACTTTTGTATGATATTGCCCTTCCCCTCTCAACTGGTTGTTGTGTCTGTATCTCCAAAGGGGTGGCGAAGAATGACACGTGTCCTCACTCTTCTTTACTCTTAACCCGTGGAGAAGGCAGGGAAGGATAGGTGTGAGAGAGAGAGAGAGAGAGAGAGAGACTGAGAATCCGACACAGAGGGGAGAGAGAAAATACAGAGTTCATGACAGTGTAGAAATCTGCCCTAAGTGGGGTAAAACATTAATAATACAATCTTTTAAAGCACATCCTGTAAGGCAACAAATTAAATCCCTGTACCAGTTAAGGAAAGTGGAAACACCTCTAGGTAGATGGTAAATCTTAAACTGGACCAGATAAAAATAAACTTGGAAATGCCAATTTAAAAAAGTTTATTAAAATTGAGATATGCTTACTTATAAATGTATGTTTTAAAAAACTAATAAATATATCTAAAACAAACTATTTAAAACAAAGCAACAACTTAGCTCCCAGTGCTTAAAATCCTGCAGTCCGGGCCAATGCAGCAGCCCATTATTAGCAGCAATTTGGGACAGTGTGCATATTTGGAGGGTTTGTAATAGTGCCTTTGAATCAACTTTGTGGTTATTTCTAAGGCACATACTGGCAGTAAAAACACATGGGTCATTTCTAACTAGCACCATTGAACACAGTAAGTAGAAAAGGTCATTAAAGACAACATGAAAATGTCTGTTTACTTCATTTTAATGGGATGTAATTTTTATTAACTGGATTTTGCCAAGCTTAGTCAGTAAGTTTGCAAAGATGTGATAAGTTTGTCTAGAATGGCTTTATAAATACAAAAAATACCAGTGACTTAAACAGTGTTTACCTGGAGTTAATGGTTGGTGACAAATTTTAATGCGCTTTGAGGCATTTTGCATTTATGCTAAACAAGTCACCAAGTCCAAATAATCAAGATCTGAAAAGACGGTGGCAGTAATCAACCTTTTCATGGCTTCCAAAGAAAAACAAGGCTTGAGAAATTTACAGATACTAGCTAAAAGAAAAAAAAGGCAAAATGATTTAGGAGTTGTGGATAGAAAGTTGGAGAGTGAAAGAGGTACGAGGTGTAGGCTAGAAAACTTTGCAATAGTGTTATATTGCTCAGTGAAAGTGAATGTGATGGAGTATACGGAGATACAAAGAGGGCCATCGGGAGGACTAGGGAGTCAGATATGGGTCCAGTGGTCATCGTTCCTCCTGAGATTCATCCCCTTTTTCCATTTAAAAGATGTGATTACACTGCAACAATGCGCACACACACTTTCATTCGCGCTGCCAGCAGTGGTGATCCAATTTAGGAGGTTAGAAAGAAGGGATAGGGAGATAGAGGGAGCAAAGAGGGAAGCAGAGGGGTAAAAGGCAGCCATGTAAAAGATGTAACCAAGGAGAAGAGGAAAATGTGTTCTCTCTCTCTCTCTTTCTGTCTCTCTCTCGTTTGTCATTCTGTCGGCACCGTATGCAAATGAGGAGCTAATATGCTATCTCTGCTGAGCGGATGGATGTTTAAAATGATATGGCAACCCTGAGCAGCTTCGCTGCATGCTGCCTGCCAGGGATGGTATGTGTGTTTGTCTGTGTGTGTGTATTTGGGAATGTGGTAGTTTGTGTGTGTGTCACTCTGTGAAAACTATATTCAAATCAATGTAGCCATGACATACAGTATACTCTTAAACTTTGAACAACTTCAACATATCAAGACATTGTGCTTGTACATCCATATGTAACACATCACCAAGATAATCAAAAACTTGTCAGGAACATTAAATGTCATTACGCCTGTCATCTATACTTTTCGATCGTTTTTGAGAGAAGGATGTGAGACTGTCAATTGACACAGCGATGAACACTTTTGTAGAAGAGCTAAGTTTGCTAAAATCAAATTACAAGTAAGAAACCTAGTGGTGGTGATGCTGAATTTGGGCAACTGTGGTGTAGTTTGGTTATAGCCTAAACATAGCTTTTTACCTCTGTCAAATGTAATAAGGCTTTAAAAGTTGTGTTGATTTTTTTTTTTTTATCCTTTGGCTTTTTGCTAAATTCTGGGTTGGCCTACCAAAAAATGTCATCCCTACAGCATGCATACAGTGCAAATGCCCACTTTGGAGACTTTGGAGAGAAATTGTCTGGATTTTGACATTTTGGAAAATGTGTATTTGTTTTCATATCAATCTCTTATCAGAGGAAAAATCCGACTAACCTGTCTGTATGATACATATGTAGCTACAGCCAGTAGAAGACTGAAAAGACTGAAAACAGAGGTTAACAGCTAGACATTCTCTGTCTCAGTGTAACAAAATCAAAGCTCACTAAGTATAACATATTGTATATTATTTATTTAATCTGTATAAAACCTGAAGTGAGGGTTATGCTTAATTGCCTGCAGCAGTAAAACTTTTTGTGCCAAAGTAATTACGCCAACTAAATTTAAGTACAGCAATACTTTATGTTGTATTTTAAAATGTTTTGCACCACACAGCAAAACACAGGTTTTGAAACCTGTGTTGTGTCAATCAATATTCAATCAAACTGTAATATTATCATAGAAAGGGCCAGTGATAGTTGTTAGACAAGATTTTTAAGAAAACACTCATATTGACACCAATTATAGTTTAAATCAAAAACAGTTGAGTGCCTCTGAGTTTGTGTATCTGTCTGTGTGCTTTTTTTCCCAACATTGTCATGGTGGTAATGAGAAGTGGGGGTGGCAGTGAAGAGTGAGGGGCGGCAGGACTGATTGGATTCTCCACAGACTTCATTAGTTAAAACAAAGCCAGTTGTCCATTTGGGATCTTTCACAGCCTAATTGATATTGATTTACTGATTTGCTCAAGGGTGATTTAAAAGCATGTTTGGTGTTATCGTCAATGCTGCTTTTCCTCTGCTCTCTCTGAAGGCATTAGCACTCCATCCTTCTGGTAACAAAAAAAATAGTAGTAAGAAGAATTTTGCCTTTGGGTGAAGTATGTTTTCCTCCTGAAGTTTTTTCTTCAAATCATACTTAACAACCATGTCTCTTTACACACCATGTCCTCCCACTTTGTCATTTCATCACCACCGAGTTATTTTACAACATAACTGAGAAAAATTGAAGGAGATAATTCTCTTTTCTACCTAATTTCCCTCTATGATCCAGGCTCGTCAGTGCAACAAATTAGTGAGGCTTATCTTTTTCGTTTTGGACTCCTCAGCTATGATAGCAATGATGGATACCACGTGCATAACTCAATAATAATAGTTATCATAAATGGTTAGCGGTTGGTTAAGTGAAGCATTGAGATCAATGGCAGTGGTGTTAATGTTAAAACGAAGGAGGCCTTTTATCATGTTGATGGATGGCAGTCCTGTTCTTAATGTGACATGTTACGATCATATCAATTTGTCCTCAGTTCTCATCGACATCACTTTATTGCCTCTCGGTCTCTCACAGTCCGTCACCCTACACTGTAAATTCAGACTTGAAGAGCTAAGATGCCAGAGCACTCCATAAACCAACCATTTCTCTTCCTCTATTGCTACCCTTCCTCTTCTCCTCCACCTTTCTCCTTTTTGTGTCTGGCTTCTTTTCTTTCCATCTCTTTAATCCATCTGATTTCCACTCTATTTTGATACCTCTCTTTCTCTATTTACTGTTCTCCTCCCCTCACTCCTTGACAGGCATCAGCAGACGTTCTGAACGAAAGAGTGAAGGAATCAGACTGGGATTAAAATGTAATATCAGACTATTAAAGAGATTAGTGGTTGACATTTCACTGTCTGAGCTACCTCCCAATCTGATGAACTGGCATTCATGATATTGATTTATTCCCCTGGCTCCTTTTATCGGTCCACATTCACATGGACAGCAATAGATCTGATATGGTGGCCTTTTATGAGGCACCTTGTCACCAAGGCCTTGGCGATAAGTGACCGCCGACCAGCTGCCAGGAATGATTGTTTAGGGAAGTGAAGTTTATCCATCAAATCTGTAGTTTTGAAAGAACAGCAACAAGAAGATGGATAAAGAAGTGACTGATTTTCTTTTCTCAAGTGGACTAAAGCAAGGTTCTACTATTGAAGCTGCTAATGAAAGCTTCAGATGAAACAGCATTGCCACAAAAGAGCTTTAATTATTTCCAATTATGACAAACCATCATTTCAGCCCAATTATGTTGCACATCTGTCAAGGCTAACAAGGTAGCAAGACGTGATTGAGGTTCCCTATTAGTCTCTTTGTCAATACCTTTCAAAGACATTTGAACACCTAAGGTCTGCAATCAATGAAGTACATTTGTAACACTCAAACACTTAAATATGTTTCTATTCATACATTTTTGCATGCATTTCCTTTTACCTGATCCTCAATGATCCATCCACCTCCATACCCTTCCTCCAATCCATTCACTCAGATGTCTAGTCAACAATAAGACATCCATTCCTCTTTCCTCCATTAGTAATTTACCTTGTTAGCTCTACTTGAGTAGTTGATACTGACAGTAAACATACAATTTGTCATTGTAACCACCATTTGTGAGCTTTTCTTGAGGGCAGTCCATCTCAGTCCAACAGTTCCTAATAATGCTGGACATTATGAAAGAGGTGACATGTTAGATTTTACTGTAGACCACACTGAAAAACAGAAAAGAAACGTAACTGTTGGCATCATCAACCTGAAGTGTGTCAAAAAAGGTCCAAATCCATGAAGAGTCTATACTTTCAGAAGCCATAGTATTGCCTACAGGAGTGGAGGCCTTAGAAATGCTATATAGTTCAACCCAAAACAAACAAATTAGTTTGAAAACAGCAGATAAAAGCACAGTCAGCTGTTATGTTGAATATTCTTCAACTACCCTACTTCTCACATCTAATTTTCCTCTCTATCCTGTTTCCTCCAACCTTCATCCTTCCTCCATATTCACTTTGCATGAACTTATCATCCGGCCATTCGATAATGGCCTCGCTCTCCGCTGCATACACACTGTCATTGTATTCGTCGCCCCAATCAAAACCCTAATGCATCTCAATTTAACCACTGTTGTAACACACACATGCACCCCTCTCTCTTTCTTTCTCACTCTCCCCGAGACACATACACATGCAGAGTTGAGTTATTGTTGACGGGTCGGGGAGGGCGGCATCAGTAATGCGTGATGCGTGCCTCCATAACGCCTGCCTCATTTGCATGTGTGAGGAGGTCTGGGCTAATGGAGCTGATCTGTTGCGCTGTTATTAAATGGGAAAAGAGAACGGAAAGCAGGGGAGGTGAGTGGAGGGGGGTTATTATTAAAGAGGATGAGGAGGAGGTGGAGGGAAGGAGACACAAAAAGGGGGAGGTCTTCGCCCTTCTGCGACAGGCATGATAGATGATTCAGAAACCTCTCCTTCACTGATTTTAGGTTGTTGTACAATTAGCATTGATCACACAGCAACACACACGTGCATACACATACAGCAAATCTGTGTGTGTGTGCGTGCAAGTGTGCTGCAGCCAGCCGGCATAACCTTTCAATATCCCAAGATAAATGAGGCCTAATACACTACTAGCGCTTTTTGTCTTTGCTCACCCTTTACCACGCAGGTCATTTCTCTCACTGCATTTAAACGTCCTCAATAAGTCACACGTGCATGCATGAACGTTTGCAAACCTGGCAGGGCACTTGTTACAGAGCCTTTTCAAAGCACATACACTCACAGTTTTATTGCTGCATATTATAATGTAATGGTCATTTTCTAGCAAATCCAGCATCAAATTGTACAGTTCTTTTTTGGGATTGCTGATAGAGTAGACTGTAAGAGAATCTGTTATAGTTACACTGATCTTGTACAGTTTCCATACTGAAATCAACAATCCTGTTTCAGTCATTTTCATCAAGAGTGATTATACTTTCCGCACAGCTAGTTTTCTTGTCATGAGTCATAAGCTTCAACTTCCAACAGCTCCTTTGACTAAGTTATGTTATCAAAATTTGGCATCAAATGTTCATCAGATGTTACCTCATATAAAGAATGAAGCTTTTGTTTTTTAGACTTTTTAATCAATTTTTTTTATTTTTATTCTCAAATCACTCCAACAGCTCGGTCAATTTGTGTGCTGTCTATGCGGACGCTCACAGTGTTCAAACAGATAATACTTTTGCCAAAATATGGCTGAATTAACTGTTTCTTGCAGTGCTTCAGAGCTTCCAGGAGGACAGTACATGTAGCCGTTTTTTGGCAGGACTGCTGAGCGTACAGAACAGCGGAGAAGTGGATTATGCTGGAGGAGTGGTTTGAGAAGTTTCTATGCATTTTCAAAATTAATTGTGACAGGAAGAAGTTACAAGTTCAAGTTTACCACTGCTGCTCTTGTCTGTGAATCAAACGTATCATAAAAAGTTTCATGTGCATGAAAACATCTGAGTCGGTCATTTTACTAATCATTTAGAGTATTTCCCAATATGCCAGCATACATCATGAATGCAGAATCGGTCAGATCATGATTAATGAAATGGCAGCTTGTTCGTGTCGCTCAGGTCCCAATGTCATACAGTTGAATTGTGCCTACGGCGCTTTGGCACAGCTGTCTTAAAGACTCATTCCCCAGTGTGAGTGTGTAGATCCATGTGGAAGAGGTCCAACAGCCCACGTTTGACGTCATCGTAAGACCTAGCACAGTTCGGCAGAATGACTGTATACTGTACATATACATACACACCTGCGATGGAGAGAAGATTGAGGCAAGAAAGGAAGTGGGAAGTCTTAAGAGGGTGTGAAAGTCAAGTGTGGGAATGTATTTATCAGTGTTTAAAGATGTGTGCATTTGGGTGTGTTGATTGTGGGAACTGTTTGTGAACCCGCCTGTGTATATGTTAAAGACAGGCTGGCAGGTGAGAAGGAGAGTGTTAAAATGGAGAGTGTTAAAATGACAGATGGGCTGCTGAGAGGAGCACAGTGATGGGAAGAAAACTGTTTGAAAGAGGGAGAGAGACTGAGCTGAAGACGCTCTCAAGGCTTTTAGAACAATCAAAAAACAATTATTTAATCAGTCTATCAACAGAAATGTATTTGAAAAAACAGACAAATCATTAAAGTAATTTTGTTTATCACGCTCTTGTTCCAGCATCATAAATGTATAGATTTTCTGCTTTTGCAGTCTAGAGATATCACCTTGGACAATATTGTGTTGGGTTTTTTATTTTTTTGCTTTTTATACTGCTGCTGCTGACACTTGTTAAGAAGGGTATCACCTATTCTCAGTGGCAGAAACTGCTCAGAGTTAGTCTCCAGGTTAAGAGAGGAGTCCTTCATTCACCACATGTTCATTAAAACTGAATGCATGCACTTTAATAAAAAGGCTTCTTTTGGTTTCTTGGCGATGGCCTAACATGCTGGTGTCTGCAGGGCGTGGAGAAGAATGCATGTGTAAAACGAACACAAGCAAAAGCTTTACTGTTGCAGTACTGGTGGTGGCTGTATGAAAACGAACATCATCACTACAAGTGGTATGTCCTCACCTGTGAAATAGTCGACCAAAGCTAAAACCTGGTACACCAAACCTGTAAGGGTTAAACATGGCGATATCCTGTGATAGAAGCATCCATGTCACTTCCAATATGTCTTTGAGTGCGTGTTTAGAAGAAAGAGAGAGGAGGAGGGGGGAAATCTTTTTTTAATGCCTCAACATGGGAATGCTCTTGTCATCGATGTTGTTCAGAAGTGCAGTGACAGCTGGCTCATAGTGTCTCCCTTCATGTAGTGCTAGTGTAGAGTGTGTGTAAGTGTGTGTGTTTGTGTCAGATCTTCTGTTAATCACAATGTGTCCAAAAATGCCTGTGGTACTCGCCGGGTCCTGCCACCTGCTCTGTCTTTGCGGCAGCTCTGGCACCGCCGCCCGAGGAGTCCCTCACGCTTCAGCTTCGTTTTACGTCTCCGCCAGGCCAGAAGCAGCATGAGACTTGCAGGACTATGTGCACTGGTACATCCACGCTGCCAAAAAGCTGTCCGTCGTGAAGCATAAGTCTGGCTTGTTTCCACCTGGATGCTGTTTTACCATCTGTTTCCATCCCAGTGATCAATTCTGACCCAAATCTTGTTGGCTTATGCAGATGAACAAGGGGCAATTGATACTCCAGAAATCAGGCCTAAAAGCTTTTTGGTTTTCAACAAAATCATCACTTAATTTGTAAAGAGATGTGTTTATTGTGTGAGTAGCTCTGAAGTGGGAAAGCTAATAAGATTCTGGTCAGAGTTTGCCAGCAGAATGGAAAGTGTTGAAAGGGTAAAATACTGTCCAAGACAAAAATTTCAAAGTAATTTGGCATTTCCACACAAATTAATATGCTGTAAGAACTATGTTATCTGCAAAGTGTTACTGTGTCATGGGCTGAGACCGTTTTCTTTTAAGTGTGGTGTCCATGTATTAGGGTGATCCAATGAGTGTCTGCACGCTGAGGTATTCTGCTGAAACTTTATTGGACTACAGCAAACGACAAAACACAGCTTGACTTACCTTGAATTACCAACACATAAAGGTTTATTCAGTCCCAAAATCACCATATATGCTGATGTTAAAGAAGCTTTGAATTCAAATTATTGTATGAGAATAAATAGTGGTATAATATACAAGTACCCACGGTCACAGCAGAAGCCACAGTGTTTCACTGACAGGTCATCAGCAGTGCATTAACTATTCTTAGTTCCTAAAGTACCAAATACAGA
This sequence comes from Sandelia bainsii, assembly GCA_032362345.1. Taxonomy (NCBI): domain Eukaryota; kingdom Metazoa; phylum Chordata; class Actinopteri; order Anabantiformes; family Anabantidae; genus Sandelia; species Sandelia bainsii. The sequence continues at coordinate 13,956,295 of JAUMHL010000016.1, read as the reverse complement.
GAATAATCTTTAAAAACAAATATTGAAGCAAAGCAAGAAAGTATGAATTCATATACTCTCACTGCAGTTATGGGAGTTTTGAGTTTTTGAGCCATTGAGTCACTGACGTCACTTATAAATCCACCTGCAACAAACAAACCAATATTTCACCCTAATGGACAGAAAAATGATTAGTTTGGTTAGTGAACATCAGAGTAAATAAGTAAGATCGTATTTGGACACATAACTGGTTTTTAAAATCCATGTTACGCATGTAAGATGCTGTCACTCTGGATTTGTCAGATTTCATCACCCTCAAATAAATCTCATCTAAATTAGAGGAGCTTTATTTTTGAGTTTTATTTTTGTTCTGGTCTTTATGAATGTTTGTTTTTTTATTTAATTTCCTGCTGTAATATGCAAGTTAACAAGTAATAGGGGTGGAAACATGTTGCGTTTGTAGTGGAGTTTTTCCTGTGTAGTACTTCATGAGCAGCTTCTTCGTATGCGTGTGTACGTGGTGTGTAAACCTGTGAGTGTGAGCAGTGTGTGTTTGATGTTCCATTTACCCTTTTTCATAATTCATAGCATTGGAGGTGGCTATCGCATGTGCGTGTGTGTAGCAGGATAACAGGGTGAGTGTGCTGTGGTTGGAGATGAAACAGACAAGAGTGTGTCTTTGAAATGCAAAGAGTGGTGATAGCAGTGATTGGTTACTGCGTTGAGGAGAAGCAAGGAGTTTTTTCTCTGCATTTCATCATAACACACACTCTCTCATTCTCACACACACAGACAGACATACACACACTGGTTATTATTGACAGCATTGTTAATTTAGTTAATATTTAGTTATTATTTTATTTACCTCTGTGGCATAGAACCAGGGCTAATTCTGTGCAGCTCTGAGCTCTGGTGGGTTGTGTGTGTGTGTGTGTGTGTGTGTTTCTGTGTGTCCCTGTTCCATTGAGTATAATGTTGGCACACACACACATACAGTGTCTAATGGAGGGGTCTGGGGACCAATTTATTTACATGCAGTGGAAGAGGAACAGAGGATTGGAGGAAGGGATAAAACAAAAAAGGAAAGGAGAGAGAAAGAGGAAACAGCAGGGAATTATGGAGAAAACCTGGTGGAATGAACAAGTTTCTCTACCATTCCCAAGGACAGACAAGACCAATTTACTATTCAGATGGCTCTGTATGTGTGCGCGAGTGTGTGTGTTTTGTTATGCCAGTATCTTTTGTGATTTGTATCATATTTCCACAAACACTACCCTACCCTCATCGGCGCCCAACTGTTTTACTGCCACTGGTCCACAAAAGCAGCAAAACTAAAGTTAAAGCTCCTCTACTGTGCCACATCTTCAGTTTGGAGTTTCTGAAATCAGTTGGGCATGATCTACAAATGATGCAGTCATACTTTAGGAAAGTACTGAAAACATACATAAACATACGTAAACTTTTACTAAGAAGCAGTATCTGAGTTTTGTCAGAATCTGTCTTCAGTAGGAGCTTAATGGCTGCTGGTATTGAAATTGCACCCTTGCACACCCTTGGTGCCCCTGGTGATTGTAAGAGATAACTTAGTGTTTTATTGTGCATTTATTGCATAAATAATAATGTTTATTTGATTCACAGTATATTTTCAGTATTAAGAATTTTGTCACTTCCATTATCAACTTAAATCTCACTTGATATTCGCTGATGCAGAAGAGTTGATTTGATTTAAATAATGTAGTTAAAACAATACAAAAGTAGTCCTCTCAAAATATTTATCTCAA
>JAUMHL010000016.1:13942140-13954143 GCA_032362345.1 Sandelia bainsii | reverse complement strand
GATTCACAGTATATTTTCAGTATTAAGAATTTTGTCACTTCCATTATCAACTTAAATCTCACTTGATATTCGCTGATTTGAGATTATAGGTTGCAATGCAGAAGAGTTGATTTGATTTAAATAATGTAGTTAAAACAATACAAAAGTAGTCCTCTCAAAATATTTATCTCAACCACACGATGATGTATGAAGATGTAGAGACAGCTACTTGTAAGCCATCGTACGCTGACGGTGTTGCACTCAGTTTGTCCCAGTGACTTTGCCAACCAGTGTTGAAATTACATATTTTTTCTAGTAACATGTTATTTAGCTATTTAATCACATGTAAGTAGTTACTCCCCAATGGCACATGTGCAGAACATGTACATGCATTAACATGCATTCGTTGACGCTAAATGTGATGTTTTATTATTTTAAGTAACTCAACATTTCAGTAATTATTTTTAATGAATATATACAGTGTATTTTCTATGTTTACTGCTTTTCACAAGTCTTCCCTTTGTCTTCTTTCGTTGCAGGCAGGACGCCAGTGACCTATCTGGACCGATACAAAGGTACTGTTTTTTTTTTTTTCTTTCTTTATCCCTTTTGCCACTCACTCCTCTTCCCTTCAGCGTCATCCTCAATGAGCCATGGAGTGTATCTCCAGGCTTCAGGCCAAACACTGACTACATCAACAGGCATTTGAGCTTCACCACTAGAGTGGCAGTGTTGTAGAAGGACAGGAGGCTGATGAGACTAGGTGATAGGTAGAGAGAAAAGGAAATATAGGGAGAGAAAAGGTGAAATTGGAAAGGAGAGATGTGACGCAGCTCAGATCTACAGCCGAGGAGGGTCATTAAACTAAACCCTTTGGCGACAGAGCAACAGATCAAGGGAGGGGAGAAGGGGAGAAGAAGGTTTAAATAAGGGCCCATCTTAAAATAGCAGTACCTATTTCTCATCTGAGGCAGAGTTAACAAGAGAAGGACGAATATCCTGCCCTGAAAACCACCAGTCCCCCGCCTCCCCATTTCCTCCAGCATGAAGAGATACTGTAGGAGATGGGCAAGAAGAGAGGGGACACTTTCTCACCTGTGCGATCCATTTAACATCATAAGGACACTCATATAGAATAATAATGTACCTATAATGCTTTATGGTCTGGATTATAATCGCACATAAAAATTACTGATGCACCACCCATTAACCATTACAGTTTGCATGCACTACAAGAGCAACTGGTTTTCTACCAAAGGGCCTAATAATAGAACGTCTCATAAACATTTATACGATCCATAAGGCACCAGCAAGTCGGCTGTAAGTGTGGTCATTACACATTGTGATTTGTCGCATTCGTTGTAATTTGGGTGACCTGATTCTTCTAGTACTTAGTTCACATAAGAGCAGGATGTGATTATTTTGCTTTTCGACATTGCAACAAATGGAGTAGCTGAGTAGTGCATTTGTGTACATACACTTGAGTAGTGGTTTATGTCAGTACATTTTCTGTTGTGTTGTTTGTGAAAACATTGTATTACGCAAGGCATATAGACAGCTCTGGGTTCGTGACACCTTGGGTACTGTAACAAATAATACGTTAGTTGTGAGTTTGGACTCTTCTGACATACTTTTTATTTTTTCCCCATTGAAGGACAGATTTGAGAGTGTCCCAAAATGACTTCATGAACAATTTTATCGAAAAAAAAAATCTAACTTAGCAGACAAACAGTATAACAAAGAAGCATATATGTTGTGTAGAGAAAAATTGTTCCATCTATTTATGAGACAGTGGCAAACAAAAAAAGACAGAGGTTCAGGGCTCACAGTGATGCATAACCTGCATCGAGCAAGTTTTAGGTCTCTGTGAGTTGATTTTCATTCTTAAGTGAAATGAACTGAATCTAATGGCTCCCTGGGAAGAACGAAATCCATTTAAAAACATTCTGTGTATTTGGAAAATACTCGGTAATGTAAAGAATAAGCTATTTTAATGGGTTTTATCATGTAGTCCTTTAAGTAACTTAGCAGCTGAATGAATTTAACTTTTACTTTTTATTTATTGTTGTTTTTATTGGTTTTACCTCTACATTAGTACTTGATACTTTAGTGGTGCAGGAAGAAAAGGGGGAAATGTTATGCTATGCTGATCAATTCTACAAATGTCTACATCCTTTTGATTTGGATAGTGACTGACTGACTGATTACAACTGCGTTTTAATAAAGAAATCCCTATATTGTATCACTCTAAAGCTAGACATGATGGTGTTCACTGGGAAAAGCAGCAGGCAAATCAGGTAAGATCAAGAACAAGATGCCAGCGAGAAGCAAAACATGGAGGGGAAAAAAAGAGACGACTGTGGCTGTGAATAATTAGGCAAAATTGTTTGCTTTTGTTTTTCTCTCTGATTGGAGAAAATAGTCCCGGCTATGACTGCTGCATGAGCTCAGGCACACACAAACGATGTGTGTTACACGCTAATCCGCCACACAGCTGCGTCATTCCAGAATGCGTGTTTACTTACTCTCAGCGTTCACCACCATCACCACCACCACTGGCACTACCGACGACCCCCCACAATCCCCAGCAAACACGCGCACAATCACACAAAAGAGAACTGGGTGTATAATTTGATCCTGTGCGCTCTCCTCCTCTAATGAAGCTCTCTGGTGGTTTGACTGACACCTGGCTCGTTATTTAAGCTTCTGTTTTTGGCCAGGAGGAGGAAGAGGAGCTGGGAGGAGGAGAAGAAGGAAATATGGATGTGGAGAAAGAGATTGTAAAAGTGGAAACCAGGGAGCTGAAAGAGAGGATGGGGTAGGAATTGGGCGAGTGGGGATGGATAATGGGACAGTGAGCAGTGAAAACATGCTGAAAAGATGGAGTATGGGTGAAGGAAAAGAGGGTCATGGGAGTCGTAGGAAGTAAAGAAAAGAGTCGAAAGAGAAGGAGGACTGCGAAGAGGAGGAGAAGATGGAGTGGAGTTTTAAAACAAGAGGACAATAGCAATCAAGAGAAAAGAAGACAGTTTGGTTGGAGGAAAAGCTGATGTCGGAAACAGGGGTGATAAAGGGTGTGAAGGGATTGTGTGCACGAGTGTGTAAGTGTGTGTATAATTGCGGGTCTTTGTGCTGATAATGTTCTTTGAAGACACACAGCTGATAATTAGCGAGCGTGGCTCCACAGATGCCTTTCAGCATCGGCCATTATGAGCCGTAAACCTACTATTGGCTCTGACGTGACCTCCTGAGAAGGGGAGGACGCCATACATGCACATGCACATACTTCCCTCACGCGAAACAATACATAAATCGGCGTAAACAAGCGTTGATTAGTGTATGAATAGCATCAGCTCACGAGTGGAACAGATACAACTGCTCTCTAAAGGCCTCAAGTTCCTCTTTGGCACGAGGGCTGCAGGTGTGTGTGAAATGCACAAATGCACATACTCTTCCTGTTTACTGAGCCAGACGCACACATAGACAGCAGAAACTGTAATTACAGGGATTCACACAATGTGGCGTCCCGGTACGCTGCGTCCGTTATTGCTTCCCCGGTTGCCACATGACAACAGCGGTCCCTCGCTATGGCGACGGCTCGCTGTGCCGCTTTTGGCCCCACCTCCCCTACTATTCGCACATCTGAATATTTATGAGACGGGACTGACTCACTGCAGTCAGAAGACGCTGGATGGAGTATTCTCTCTCCTCAGCAGTGACAGTTATCAGTGTTAAAGGCTCCTTCCTGAGCTCTAATTTATCCCCCAGTGAGAAAATGTCCAACGAGAGCTGCAGTTTGGAAGACGCGCTTTCTAAAAAAACTGCCAGTCAGTGTAATTGGCAAACATGTGACATCATTTGACAGCAAGGGAGACTTGGTTCAGTTTGGCCATTTGGCACTGGAACTGGAGTATGACCCTGACTCTTGTACAAATACACAATGATGATCTCACACACTGCTTTTTCCTTGTGTGCCTCAAAATCACAGCAAGATTGTGTCTTTAGAAAAAGAGGGCAACAAACCTTCTTGTCTCTTTCTTAGCAGCAGCCTGATGCACATTTGGGTGAAAACAGGCTCCAGTACAGCATCTGAAGGTTTTGGTCCCTTGCTTGAAGGTGCTTAAAGGGTCAATTCACCCAAATTCCTCTAGTGGTATCTTGAGGTGGTATCTTTTCATAATCACAAGGTCACTAAAATTTCCCCATTCACATTGTTTATTTTGACCTTGGAGTTCAGAATGTGCGACAGTATCATTTCAACTTAAAGTCTAGTGTCTTCAAAACTTCAAACTGCCGAAACTGCAGGACATTTAAGGCTAAAGTACAAAGCACAAACCAAAGTGCACCAAATTTCTGTTGGATTTCTTGGCAAGCTGCATCTCCACAATGTGACACAGAAGGGAAACAAATGGTGTCAGGCTCACTGTTCATCCATTTTTCATATAAATACATGAATTATGAAGAACTGCTAATGACGGGGAGGGACAGAGGAGGGAGGAGGCAGGAGGGAGGAGGGCAGTTCGTCTGCAGAGAGCTGGATGGACGTTTGGGTATCTTTTCTCCTTTCACTACATCACACTCTGTCCTGTCTCTCTGGAGCGTTTTCTTTCTCACTGAATGACACAGATTCAATTTGTGGAAAGGACACACACACACACACACTCACACAGACACTCGATGGCAGGTGAACATACAGTGGGTCGGGAGGGGCTTACTTCTGAGTGTGTGATTCAGACTATTGACCTGGAACACATTGGGTACTGAGAGAATAAAAAACTATTACACACATATAGAACACACATACACACGCACACAGGTCTCTAACATCTTATAATTTTTAAATTCAATCATTATGTAGTATTCTGCATATACAATTAATTAATTAATAATTAATCAGTATTCGCATATTGATTTAATACACAGACACATGTGTATGTAGATATGTTGTATGTGTGAATATATTATACATATTACATTTTAATTAGTTTTGTAACAACTTATTATAATAATGAGGTTAACACGGTTATGAACAAACACACATATATGCACATGCAGACACAGTTTATCATGTTGTCCATCCTACTGAAACACTGCTGGTATGCATAAAACACTACGCAAGCACACACATACACACACTGCTACGCACACTCACAGTAGCATGCCCCAGGGTTTTCTGGGATAGTGGAGTGTTTTTTCTTCCAGCTGATGCTCTCTGAGGTGGCAGGAAGCTGAAACGGGTGTGTCTTCTTCACATTCTAGTGCATTCCTAAAACAACATATCTATTTATGATACATAATTTGCAATTGTTGTACATTCGTCATTACATCAGTGCAGATTGTTTGCCTGCTCGCTCTTACAAGCAACTTCTCCCTCTGCAGAAACCTTGTTGTTTGCTATAATTAATCATTATCACATTAATTTTAAGGCGTTTGTACCATTTGGAATAAAGAACCACACTGGTTGTTTATGTTTATTAAATCACTTGTGCAAGTAAAAACCTTTCAATAACAAGCGTGAGAGTGGGAAATACATTTGCTTGTTTCCACATTTGTCTTTCTTTTTTATGCTCGGGCTCGCACTCCTGTGTGTGTGTGTGTATGTGTGTGATGTTGGGGGAACTCAGTGTGACTGTTTTTTTTTTCCTCTCTCCCTTTTTTTGAGAGGCTCCAGATGGCTGAGAGACAGGTGAGCCAATTAGCAAGTCTCACTACACAGCGACATCATCACATCGGCGAAGCACAACAGCTAAACGCACAAGTGCGCGCGCACACACCCACACTCATACAGATCCCCACAACATATCAACATTGCACATGACTCCGCTGTAGTGTTAACATTACCACCATAATGCTCTGATGTCTCTGCCGGTTTGTCAATATTCTGTCTTGAGCCCATCAATGTCATTGCGAATAGAAAATTCATTTTACAAACTGTAACGACATTGGGAATGATGACAAATGATCCTCTAATTTTAGCTTATTATTATAGCTGCCTGCAACATATATTACTGTGTGCCTATGGTGTGGCCCATTATGCATGTTTTATACGACCCAGAAAACAGGCATAATGGGAAGATTTGAATTGATTTGCTTGTGTATTCATTTATTTTCAAGGAGCCAAAAATATTTCAGCAAGCCTCGCTGATGTTCATTATAATTCTAATGAGGTCGAAATCTTCACAAAGGAGGAGAAAGCGGCAGGAAGACGGCAAGTCTAAACACAACAACAACCTCTATCTCTCTTTTTTCCCTTCATCCCCCCTTCTCTCTTTCCATCCCTCTTCTCTCACGTCATCGCGTTCACTTTGCTTCTGTGCTGAATAGCTGAATATTAGTTGTAGAAAATGCAGATTTTGCCATTAATGAGCCATAAGCTGCTGTGGAAAACACAGTCACTCCTGACCCCGTACACTCATCCCAGCTTCTATATGCGAATACCTGTGCGCGTTTCCATCCAATTGATGCAATACCTACACTTACACAGTGCTTATTATTTGGATGGCTCTTGTTTGTTTGCGTATTTTTCTTTTTGTTAAGGGATAATTGAGCAGCCATGACGGCTGCTTTCCCACCTAATGGAAGGGGACAAATTAATCTCCCTGTGCTAATGTCTGCAAATGGAACAGGACCATTCCTGCCACTGCAATGCTCAACCAACCTGCTGTGAGTGAGTGTGTCAGGTTGAGGCTTTTATATACATCTGTCAGCTCTGATTATGAATATGATCCAGTTTGTATTATTCAGAAGTGGTAGCACTAATAGTTCTAATGCTTTTTATCATATGTTTCAAGAATAGATTATAGAGCTGTTAATTACTGTAGATGGTGTTTAGGGGTTTCGATTCAAACATCATCACTTGCAAGGTAGTTTTTCATTTTGAACAAAGACAAAATGATTATTATAGCAATTATTCAAAACATACATTTCAGAATATACAGGAAGACACCTAAAGGAAACTGCAGAGTCTTATATAAAGATGGGTGCAGTACCAAATATCAAAGTTCACTGCACTGAAAATCTTAAGCAATCTCATTACAACAAAGAGCAATGTGTCTTCAGACAGAGGGCTGCACTGAAGGTGCTAGAGGTGTCGGGAAATGAGACAGAGTAGTTGTTATTAACCGCAGTGAAAAAGGAACAACACAGTTGACTTACTCACATTCCTTGTCATGCAGACTTGACTTTTGACTTGCCTTTCTTGAGACCTAAATCCCAAAACTATAAGGAAGGTATTGCACATCTAGTTGTCATACCTACACATAATCTCAGCTTTATGAACTTCCAAAGCAAAATGTTTAAATGTCTCAAAGATTGATTATGAAGACTAAAGACACTTCTGCTTTCTGCTTTGCAACAAAAAAAACATGCTCTATAACGGCTCAGTTGCAGTGTTTGGAACTAATCACTGATTAGTAACTGTTGCTTATGACTGGCTGATCTCTGCAATTAAGTTAAAGTAACAGTGTTTGTTCCGTAAATGCAAAAAAGACCCAGTTGTGAAATACAAAAAAACAATTACAGCTTCTTCTACTCAAACACCTGCATGGCACGAAATGTGACGGCAGTTTCTGTTGATTGATGTTTGTATATATTTATGATGTTTTGTAGAGAAAATATACTGGGTGAATGTCATCCTATTTTCTCATCCTAATATCCCATGATCCTGGAGTTGTTCTGCCTCCTAAGCCTCTTCCCATGGTTGACCTCCAGGGAAGATTGTTGCTGCTGTTGGAGTACAGAGGAGTTGATTACGCGGCAGTGCTGGGGCTTTGTTCTAAGCATATGCCCGTCCTTGGCTTTGGCGAGGGAGACAGAGGACAAGAAAGAGACAGAAAAAGAAGAAGAAGAAGAAGAAGAGGAGTCCTATCTCTCCCTGCGGGTCTTGCAGCCTTTCATTTCAGATTGTCTTGGTGACCTTCTGGCCCCGCCCAGTTCATCCCGACCCTCTGCTGCATCTCTTGTTTACTGTCCCATAATAACATTGTCAATGGCAACAATACGTTCGCTTATCGCGAGGTGTCGGCTGCCACAATGGATGAATGGCGGCATAATGGGAAGGCGAATTCGTCCCGTTGTCATCTCCAAGTCTTTGGAGGCACTCTCCTACTTGGACGTGTGTGCCGGTGAAAGATAAGATTAATTCTTTATATCGCGGGCTGAATGTGGAATCTTGTATCTAATGCAATTTTTATTTCTCACCCCTCTCCCTTCTCTTCTTTTCCTTTTTCTTTCAAACTGCAGAGTCAAGCATTTTTTTTCTTCTCTCTTTGGGGAAAAAATCTAAATAATTTATCTGTGTTTTGGTGCCTTTTTCCCCCTCTCCTGTACTTAGAGGGAGAATGGAGAGAAATGGAACGGAGACAGACAGGAGGGAAGGCAGATGAGAGTTGTTTTTTTTTTCATTCTTTTTTTTTAATGGGATGAACGTGAGTAGCATGCTGAGGAGAGCAAGAAAAGGGAGCAAAGGATGGCAGAAGGGAGGCAAAGGGGTGGAGGGGTGAACCCTCAGCTGGAGAGGGGCCTAAAAGAAGCCTACAGACTTTCGTAATCCCTCTTTTATTAATGTGAAGCCAAGCTCAGCAGAATGCAGGCTCACAGATATAACAGAGCTTCTCGCAACTGACTGTCTTTAGGCCTCACTGTCTCTTACATGCAGATCTGCTTCACTAGCATGACTGGCTGAGTTCCACCCGTCATATTCACCAGGCCAGTCAACTGCCCTCAGTTAAAGCTACATTCAGGCGTTCATTCCAGCCCCAGTCCAGCGTGCTTCCGCCTGCAGAGTCAAACTCTCGAGTTTTTATGATCCCGCTCGGGTCCCAGCCTTGGTGTTTGGCACAAAAAGCATCCTGCGTCCTCATGGAGCCCTGCACGTTACCATGACAACAGCCCTTACATCACTCAGTGCCCCCCACGTAGCCAATGGGCATTGACCTTTCGCTGTCAGAGCGTGTTAGGGAGCAAGAGACACACACACACACAGAGAGAGAGAGAGAGATGCGGGGAGAGAAAGCAAAGCAGGCACTCGCCGGAAACAACAAACACAAATAGGTCATTAAATTGTAAACACAATTTAATAGAGACAGAGACTGCTCGGTTTGAGCCGTGGCCTCCAGTTACTGCGATGTCAGCACCAGAGTTGTTTGTGTCTCCTGTGAATGACAAAAACAAGATGCTCGTCTTCAGAAGGCATGATGTTACGGCTCAGCAGGGAGGCGAGGGGACTCCTAATGAATAAAATATAAAAACGAGTATTTAAAATAGGTAAATGTGGTATATTGCAAATAGGATGGGACCAGTTTTCCCTTCCTGCAACCCCAAGCTTCTGTTTCTCCCTGACTCTGACAATGTGTCGTCTGTCCTCTAACAGTAGCCCTTCAACACAGAATTTAGTGCATGCAGAGGGTTTAGAGCATCAAGTGTTATGTGTAGGTGATTGCATGAAATCATAGATTGGTTCTATCCCTCCTGCGACCCTTTATAGGATAAGGCTATATTCTTTAAAATGTGAAGCACATGTTCACATTCAAAACAAAACAAGTCACCCTTGATCAAATTGTACACAACAGCCTGGTTGGTGAGTTCACACGTCAGCAGTTTTCTATTAGAGCAGATATTCATGCCAGGAAGCTGCATACAAAATGCTCATGTTTACTAAGCTGTCTGACATGTGATTCCAAAGATCACCCACGGTGAAGAGAGCGGCAAGGAGTCTAAAGGACAAAACATGCAGGGTGTGTCATTTAGCATCATGTCATATGAAAAGCTGGACGTGCTATACAGACAAAAAAAGTACATTTGATGGTATAAACCATGTGACAGTGACACAACTGATGCTTTTCTGCAGTGTCGCACCTTGGAATTACTCATATGACAATCCTTTATAATATTACGTAATGTTGCTACCTAACACTCCTGGGTGTATGAGCTTAGCATAGAACACAGCAGGGAAGCTATTTTAAATGCACGTGTCCTTTGTCACCTCCTGTGGGTGGTGAAAGATGTTTTTTTATGCAAAAACATCATCTAGGGTAGCTTTAATCACTGAATGTTAACAAAAAGAATATATTGTCAGTGTAAATGACAAGTTATTAGTCCTCACTGACAGCTCTCAGAAACTACAACATTTGTAGAACTTGAATTGTATATGGAAATTTTAATACATCGCTCCATTGACCAGCTCTGTGCTTTTTTTATTCTCTTTACACTGGATTTCACTGTAATTAACAGTAAGCAACATATAATCAGTGGCTGCAGCATCTGTTTGATTTGAGCAAATGCATGGGTTCCTTATATTAGAGCACTGCACTTAATTCAGTGGTTTCATGCTCTTATTCACAACTTTTTTTGTTGACACGCTTGCCCTGTGTCAATATTTGTCACCCGTGCGAGCCTGGCATCAGTTTTGGCTGAGAGAAAATGCAGTGAGAGGCTGATCTGATTTGAATGGTAAACAACAGAGGTGGAAATGGGTAATTAAGTTAGAACTTAGCAAAAGTATCTGCTGCATTTTAATAGCGATGGCCCGTGCACGCTGGATAATTTAGGATTTCAATTGTTGTTGTTTTTCAGTGAAATGCAGGTGTTTTGTGAAGACAGACGATTTTGCCCTGTATGCCAAACATTCTAATGAAGCTCACGTACAATCCATAATTTTAACTATCCCCCACCTGCCAGCTAGCCACACACACACACACACACACACACAGAGAACACAAACAGGCATAGGAATAGTACCTACACACATACACACAATATGCACTAATGAAGCTGTTCTCCTCTTCTCTCTTTTTTGTTCCTGGCTCTGTGAAACATGCATAAATCATAATAAACAGAGAGATGAATTTTTAATCAGCAGCTCCCTTCCTGTGTCTTCAGCCTCTGCCTCCTATGGGGAGGAGATGCTGTGATGTGCCAGGTATATGGAGCCAGATCTGGCAGCGCCTCCTTCGGGAAGGCTACTCACTGAGACATTCCTGTCTGGACTGCCTCTTCCCGGGGATGATCCGCTGGACCAAGGCGTCTGTCTGGAGACTAGTCTGTCCCAGCCAAAACACGCTGTATGTAGCTGCAGGAGGCTTAGGTTCAGATAGAATCTGACATCTGAGGAGGGGAAGTCTTGCTAAAGTTACAGCATCATGGCCGGACATCTGTGATAGTTGTGAAAAGTATCACTCACACAATCACCTGTTGGTGGTGCTTATCAAAAAGCACATATATAATATATAATACAATATTTTTCTGGGCACTAAATGGCTGCGAAGATGAACAATTATTATGTCTTTTAATATCACTGGGCAGATTAGATGTTCCATGTTTTCTGATATATTATTAAAATAAAACAAACTTTCATGGTTATTTACACTCCATCAAACTAAACAAAAAAATTGCACTTGATTTTATCTTGAACTTGGTTTCCTTCCATTGGTTCAATACACCTATACTAGAATCTACACAATTTATTTACACCACAAAACTTTATGAAAAGATGTCACAGCAGAGTTGAGGTCGGTTTATGTTCCACTCTGACACTCACTGTACACCTGAAGTCCAGGCCTGTGTCCAGAGGTGGGTAGTAACGAGTTACATTTACTCCGTTACATTTACTTAAGTACGTTTTTGAAAAAAAAAAAACTTCTAAGAGTAGTTTTACTGCACCACACTTTTTAACTTTACTTGAGTAAATTTGTGAAGAAAAAGCGCTACTCGTACTCCGCTACATTAGACAACATTCGAGTCGTTACTTTTATTTTTACCATTGCAAACAAACCAACCAACCGATGTAAGAGCTACAAGAAAGCAAATAAAGTACGAGAACAAATTAAAACCACGTAGGACCGTATGCAAATCATAAGAGTTTTGGCTAACTTAACTTGTTTTTATCTCATTGTTTCTCCCTTGTTTACTTTTTAGCGTCAATTTCCGTGTATTGCGATTGTTGCCGTCCTTTACCTTTAACTTGTGCTCTTTGTTTAAGTTGTACTTATTTTTACTTAACTTTTGCACAGTCAAAAGAAGCGGTTC
>JAUMHL010000016.1:13910004-13942040 GCA_032362345.1 Sandelia bainsii | reverse complement strand
CCAGAATTTGCACATTATTTATATTTTTGTCTGTCTGATTACATCATTTCTAAAAAATAAATCAGACATTACGATCAGACAGTTACTCAGTACTTGAGTAGTCTTTTCACCAAATACTTTACTCTTGAGTAATTTTTTGGATGACTACTTTTTAATTCTACTTGAGTAATATTATTCTGAAGTAACGCTACTCTTACTTGAGTACAATTTTTGGCTAGGTGGGTAGAGACCCACCTCTGTCTGTGTCAAAAACATACACAACAACAGACAATGTGAATAGTGGGCATTGTTGGCTTGGTTCTGCTCTGGACTGGGCCAGGCCCAGCAGCCATGCAGGAAGCCCAGAGCTAGACTGGGCTAGGCTGTTCCAGAGCTGCAGTATTAGACCCAAATAGGCCCACAACATAACAACATGAGCTGAGCTGTCACAGGGGATTACTTCAGCTAGGCAAGCCAGCGGGGTCTCCGCTGCTCTGCTGCTCTGCTGCTCTACTGGAGAGAGAGAGTGAGTGAAGGGGGTGCGGGGAAGGGGAGATGGAGAAGGAGGGCTTGTTTCTGTGTGAGAGAAAAGGGAACAACGGCAGAGGCTGAGAGGAACAAGGCGACAAACAGGGAAGCAAAGAGAGGCAGCTGTTGAAAACAACCAGCAACGAAATAAAGGAAGCAAGAAGAAGACAAAAGAAGAAGAGGAAGGAAGAGAAAGAGAGTACAGTTTGTAGCCTGATTAGGTCCATTTGTCTGTAATGTTGGAGCACTCGTCCGAGCTAGGCATTGTGGGGAGAGTGTGTGTCGGTGCCGTTTGCTGCCCCCCTCCTGCAGCTGTCAGCGCAGTATCCATGAGGAGCGACGAGCTGCTGCTGAGGTACACACATGCACACATCTGTGCCCACACACGTGAACACCCCTTTTTTGACCTAGATGCTGGTTCTATGCATCTCTCTGCTGTAATTCTAGTGACGGTTTGGCATTGTTGCATGGTTGCCTTTATATAAGCAAGGTTTATAAACATTTTTTTATGTGTTTTTGGATGGGATTTGGGTGGGAAAGTGCAGTTGCTGGCTTATTCCTTCATTTGAGAGGATTTAACATATGGAATGATTGTTCCTTTGCTCCTAACAGGTTCTGCAGAAACACATTCAGCACGCTGGACACACTGTCACAGTGTTGTTGTTCAATAGCAGGAGATTTCTCCCTGCTTCCCTGCCACTGTTTGCCCAGTCAAGCATAACACTCAACACTTGTACTTCTCTTTTTTGCTCACCGTCTCTCTGTCTTCCTCTCTATTCAAACCTCCTCCTGCTGTGTTAGCAGGATTGGTTCTTGGAACATGCAGTTAAAGCTGAACTATGAGGAGGCAGAATTCAACTGACATGTGGAGCTGTTAACAGCTTTATATTCCCTACTTTTAAATTAAATATCTGGGAGTTCAATGTCATTCACCTTTGACATCATGGATACATTTGAGTTATTTTTATTTATATACAGCATTTATCGCACAGTTGTTGTGTGTGCCCTTCAGCTAATTTACATTTTTCTATTATTCCACCCACATATGCATGAATATGTATCATTTGTATTCTTTCTTTTTTTTTCCTTGGCGTTCAGAGTTGTAGAATCTCACAGAGTCAGAGCTGATTCTTATGCTTTTACTAATAAATTTTGGATATGTTAAAGTTTTAAAGTCTCAGAAAAAACTACACAGTAACAAGCACACTGTTACCTGACAAAAATGAAAATTGTTAATTCATAATAGAATATATATTTGTTGGGTTATTAACTTTAGTTTTTGCTTATTATGTGAGTTATGTTGTGCATACACCTCCAAAGGTGGAAAAAAAATCTCTAAAAAAATCATTTTAGTGGGGTTTATTTTGTGACATTGTCTAGTTAAGAGGGAAGATACAGTAGATGTTAAGATCATAAGACCAGATGCATCCAGTGGACTGCAGCAGGATTTGACATTTTCCATGCTTACTAACAGAGCTTGAATTTGTGTCTTTGTTGTTTATTTTATTATTTATTTTATTTATGCACACACAAACAGAGGGGTGATGGATGAGCAGAAGGCGATTGAGAATTGTGTATTTTTGTTCTATATGCCTGGAACCTTTGCAAAAAAATGAAGAAAGAGAGGGAAAGACAGCAGAAGCAGTAGCAGAAAATTGGGTTGATGAAGAGTAGTGACAGTAGTGGGGAGGGAGGGGAGGGAAAGAGGCTCTGAAAATGAGACAGACAAACAATGGAGATACCCAACTGTTCTCTGTCAACCTTTTCCTCTCCATCCCTACTGTATTCCATCTTCCTGAAAATTACACATTTTTATTTCAAAGTTCCCATTACTGATAAATTTTATGGCAGTACCCCAGCAGTCACAATTTGTCTGAACTTCCCTCCTGCATAAAAGATTGAGACTAGCGTCTGCTGCGCACCTGATCATGAAAAACAGTCATGCTGAGGTTGACTTGTTTTGCTACGAGTCAACATATTTCATTGATGTTTGCAGGTAGTAATTTATTGCACCATAATTTACTGACTGGATCTATGAATGCTTCATTGGGTGACAAATGAAACTGGTTTTGAGGCATACACTTCACTTGCAATTTCCCGATGAAAAATATGACTTTGAAATGTTTCTGCATCAGGCGGTTGCTCCGAGCGATAAACACGGGGGAAATTTTCCGGAGGTTTAGCCAGCGTTCAGGATGGTAGAGTGGGGCTAGGTGGGTTGGGGTAGTGGTGTACATCCGAGGACAAATGCCTTCAGTGCAAGAGAGTCCAGCATAACTAAAGTATAGATAGTAGAGTACAGTTATAAAGCTTAAAGACTTTTCCATTTTTTTGGGTTCAGCACATTGGATATGAAATGAAACGATGACTATGAATTTAAAACCATGTTTGTATTGGTAGGATTTGTAACACTTTTTAGTTCCCCACTCTTGGGAGGAGTTTTTTCTAGTCAGATACTAGACTAGAATCCAACTGTTTCATGTACTGAAGCAAAGAGTCGAAGATGGCAGCAGTCCAGTTTCTGCTGTTGTCCCTCAGTCACTGTTCTAAAAGGATGTAACACAAAATATTGAATGTGATGACTTTATACAGGTCATTTTGAGTTCAGAATGTACACTAGCAAAAACACTGGATCTTACAGTTCCAAGTTTTTACAGATAGATTCATACCAGGGACCAAAAGTCAGGATATCTCAGCCACTGCAGCATCGATTTTTCCGGTTCATATTTAATCTGCCTCTCACGACTCCCCTAACTTTATGAAAGGGAACACTCTCTGAAAGTTGGAACTTTGTAGTCATTGTTTCACTTCAAATCCAGTGTTCAATAACATAAGTTACTCTCTGGCTACTTACAGACTGTGCTGTGAGTTGGTCTAAGTCTTCTTTTGCTCCACGCTTTTCCTGCCTATTCTTTTCCATCCTCTGGGATGTTAAACCAAGCATCTCATCCCACTCACTCCACACAAAGTGCCTATCTAATGGTGTGGAGGTTATTAGTCTTCTATTAAAGATATTATCGTTGATTTAGTATCACTCACTGCCTCTCCCTCCCATTTGCCTAGATGGATCAGGGCAACGGGCGATAAAATGGCCTCTCTCTACCCTCCTCCCCCTATCCTCCTCCCAGCCTTCTTGAATCTGCTAAACCAGCCATTGCAGCCTTGGTGAAAAGAGCGCACCTCGTCTCCGCTACAACGATTTAATCTGCCGAGCACCTTTTCAATCAAAGAGTGTCAGGGAGGCCCGCTTCGGACACGACTCTAATACAATGCATGGACACACACGTACAGGAAGTGGGGGCGTGCAGGGGGGCACCGGCAAATAGTCCCACGTGCACCACATGCCCTGCCACAGATCGATATTCGCAATCATACAGGTGACAATGGGCACAGGCTTATCACCCCTGATTCACACCCTGCTATCGTCACCTTCACACAATCACACAATCAACGGGGGGAGACAGGGGTGGAGTTTTCTAGGCAGAGGGTGCATATGTGAAAGAGGAGGGAGGGAACAGAGCATGGGAGCTTGCAGGTACATGAAATGTGTGAATATGTGCGTGAAATGAATTGAAATGGCTGTGAAAGTGCATCTGTTTGCGGGCAGATGCGTATACACCTCCCTGTGTGAGTGTGTGTTTGAATGTGCTTAAATGTATTTGCAAGTGGTTTCCTCCCAATGTGTGTATTTGCATGTGTACATGATGTGTTGTATTCCTCCATTTTTCTGAATGTGCATGTGTGTGTGAGCTTGTGCACGTACAGTACATCTGCGTGTGTGTGAGGGTGCATATTTGTGTGTCGGTTGTTATCAGAATGACACCATCCTGCTCTCTCTCCTGCAGCCCCAGAGGATCAGTGGAGCTGCACCAGCTTCAAATGAAAATAAATGAGAGGCAGTGACCGCTACTGCCTGGGTCCCACTTTAATGAGGAAAAGGAGCAGAGAGGGAGGGAGGAGAAGGAGGACAGAGGTAGAGGAGGGTGGGGAGGGTGGGACGAAGGCATGGGGAGAAATTGGAAAGTGAGGGAGAGATTGGTCAGAGTTGGCGACTAAGGGGCAGAGAGACGAATGGAGAAAAGATGAGGGGGGAGGGGTGATGAATGGAGGGCCTTTCTCTGTCACCGATGCGATGGCCAATTACAGTCGGAGCGCGCTCCGATGCACTGCAGGTGGAGCGGACAGTGTTTTGAGTGGCCAGAGAATATCCCTCCTCCATTTGCATTGAGAGGAGAAATCACTGCACAACTTAGAACAGCTTTTGGGGTTTTGTGTGATTCAGTAGAACAACTTTTAATGTTGTACACCACTGTAGGCCTGGACTCCACTGAAGTGGGTTTTTTTTTTGTTGTTGTTAAATCCTGTCCTGTTCTTTTATTTCTCAGACCAAATAAAATTTCTATGCCTCCACCTCTCACATATTCACAAAGTGGACTGGGGGTTAGAGTGTCGGGGGGGAGGGGGCTGAGCACTTTTTTGCTGACATCAGACAAATAACTGCAAAACTGTTGGCATAAAGTCATCTAATTGGGTGGAGTCAAATTGTAACAGTTACTGTGCCAATTCAGGGGAGGGTGTCTAACTCCAATACAAGACAGCATTTACAGTATATTACAACATACTGTATGTGTTACCGGCTCAAGAGTATTTTTTGTGTTCTTCTTTTTAAAGAGCCATTTAAAAATAGATCGTCGCAAAGCTTAAAGCATTTCCCTAGCTAATGAAAGGCAACATTCACAATCATAGAAAGATAGAAAATCTTTGAAGGACAGAGATGGCCAACAGTGTGTATAGCTGTTGTCCAAAGGAAAGATATAAAATACTCCCAATATACATAATTAGCCTTAAGTGGCAGCAAGAGGTTACTGATTGATCAGGTGCTCAGGGTATAGCTTAAGTTTCATGGTTGTCTGTAGAGCTTCTCAGTCATCGAGGTCACGTTCATCCCAAAGCTGATTATTCAGTGGCTGCTGAACTTGCTAGAAATTCTTGAAGACGTTTCACCTCTCATCCAAAGGCTTCTTCAATCCTGCGGGGAGGTTACCAGGATTTAAGGGCTGTGACACACCAAGCCGACAGTCGGACTGTCGGTGCGCATCTGCCAGCGTAGTTTTCAGAGTGTGTCTGCTCATTGGCACTGGTTTGACACAGTCAGCGGCTTTTCAACCGACTCAGCATGTTGAATCGGCAGCGGACCACTGTAAGAGAAGAGAGAGGAACCCTAGTGCTGTTTACAACTTATCAAACATATTTTTGATTAGAAATGGATATAAAATGCTTGTGGTGACCAAGAGCGGTGTGCAAATAGCCAGTACATGCTGCTTTTACGGATTCTATATCTGCAGTCTTAGGTCTTCTTCTCCTTGCCCCTTTTGAATGACAAATAAAGTTTACCGCCACCTGCCGGTATAGTGTGTTATTTTGTAGTGCCACTTTTTGGTCTGGATGAAGGGTGATGGCGAGGTGATGCATCAAACAGTTGCATCTAGTTCTTTAATGTTGGCTTGGTGTGTCACAGCCCTTAAACTCAGTATCATTAAGTCGTTGCAGGTCATTTAAACCATTTGTGGGTCGTTGTCCGGCCCAGGGTTCATCTGTGTCATCTGAGTCACATGACTCAACGTGTGAATAGCTGACAGGAGGCCATCTACTTTAAATTGGAGCAACCATCACTAAACAGAGACACAGTCTAAGAAGACACTTACCACCTGTTGTTAATGTGTCTCTCAAAGCAGTGAGGCGGGGCAACAGGACAAATGTCGGTGAAGATCCTCTCAACACAGATGCTTTCAACGACCTATAAAGTGCCAACAACTTAATTACTCCACAGAGTTTAAATCCTGATGATTGCCCACCTTGAGTTAGGACTGAAGAAGCTGAAAATTTGAGTCCAGTTGCCATCAAAAACCACCTTTATGGTTCTTTGCACAGAGAACACCAAATGGCCATATGGAAGTGACAGTATACTCAAAGCCAAAGTTTAATTTGGTGGGAGTCAAATTCATAACTACAGGTAGTTAGTATTCCTGGTGACCATTAACCAAATACATGGTGCTCAAACCAGGGCAAAGTCATCTTCTTTAGAGTTGGGTGGTACAGGGGTTTCCCTTGGCAGTTGCGATATGTTTCTACTTCAGTGTGTCTGCTGAGCGTTGTCCAGTCTAGTCTAGCAGAGACCATTAAAAGTAGCAGACAGCAGCACAGTATAGCCGGGAGGCCTCTTCAGGGGCAGAGGACATCAAGTGCATTTTTGTGTGTGTGTGTGTGTGTGTGTGTGTGAGAGAGAGGAAGGAGACCCACACTTTAAGTCATGTCGAGACCGCCAGTGCAGACATTAGTGTGTGAGGGTCGGTGAAGAGGTCAGGAAGTATTTGCTTGACAGTGTCGGATTTGATCGGAATGTTCTGTAAAGTGTGTGCGTGTGGGTGTGTATGTCCATACATGTCCATGTGTGTTTTAGGATCAGATTGTTATGATGGGTTTTTAAACTCTTTGAACCTAAAATCACACCCTGCTCTTTCAGAGTCGTAATTCACTTAAACTGCAGCATACAGACATCATATCCACAATGATAACATTAGTCAGACTTACTTTTTATTGTTATTGTGTTACCCCAAATGTTACCCCAATGTCACCATTAATTAAATTCCTAACTGACCTTTAAATAAAAAAAGATGCATCAGTCCAACCACAGAGTGTTTATGTCGGTGTGTTTTGTCAAATCTTGTGTTATACGGGTCAGTGAGCATTTACAGGCAGCCCCACAGGTGGAACTAGGACTCATGGTAACTGGAACACAGTGTCCTAACCAGAGTCCAGCAATGGCCAATAACAAACTGACAAAGAGAGAGAAGAGAGGTAGAAATGGAGTGAGTGGTGGAGGACAGGGAACAAGACAGGTGAAAGCATGAAAATGGAGGTGAGAGAAGGGCTGGAGAAAATATGGGAATGAGATTTGAAGATTGAACAGCGAGTGGCAGTGAGAGTGTTAGGAAGAGCTGTGGGGGTGTATCCATCCATTTCATCTCTGCGTTTGTTTGGTTTTCAGTCTGGGGTTCTGTACTCGACAGAATAAGAAAGTAGAGAGACAAGGCAAGATCAGGAGGCCTCTATCATCCTTTCATTTAGGAAGTGATTCATCTGCAAACATGCATGCACACACTGTACAGTATACAGTGTGGAATATACACTTACCAAATGTGTTTGAGAGGTGAGGATGAACATAGCAGTTAGGGTCTGTCTGGTTTCGTGCTCCTCACATGTCCACTTATGCTCAATCGCAGCTGCTTGCTTTTTTGAATTATTCATGAGCCCTTCGTTAAATATTCACGTGTGAAAAGGCAGCTCCATTGGCTACCCACAATCCTCTTGGAGTGAGCAAACAGGAAGCACAGAGAGGCTTGAAGGATAGTTTACGGTGTCTGACAGACAACAGAGTGGCTGCTTTAGGATTCTTTTTTTAAAATTTGCTTCGTAAGACTCAGCTATTTTTGGTCCTGTCACTATGTCTCTTTCGTTTTCTTCAGCCCACCCTGTCTCCTCCTCTGCCCTCCCCACTTCTCCTTTATAAGTGATCGATTTGTATTGTTCAGGCAGCGGAAATACAGACTCAAGATTGCATTTGTTAAGGGGTCAGGATGTCTTTGAAAGTGGATACAACCATGAAACATTGAGCACCACTTTGGTAACTTTTTCACCAATCACATTTAAACACAGCACAACATTTACCTCGTACTCACCTCAGCTTCACCAGTGAGGAGCAACACATACTGTGTTTGCAACAGTATGCAGATATTGAGGTTTAGATTTTTTTACCCATGTGCTCCTGTGGTCAACCACAATGACATGTTTGTGGTAGTTGGCAGCGCCATGCACAGAAGGCATATAGGGAACTCTAGACAACAGATGTTTTTAGAAAAAGTTGGCCGTGAAGCAACATTGACTGGGTTTTTATTCATTTATTTATTGTGAACGTTTAACCAAAACTGGACATAATTATTGTGGCAGTCTTTTTGATACCTTTGAAATGATGGTAGGTCCTTCTTTTGTATTCCTTTTTTTATACTGCTCAGCTTGAACTTGTCGTTAACATAACAACATGGAGAATACGTCAACAGTAACTTTTATGGAAGCTGTTGTTTCTTCTTATTACTTGATGATATTCATCCTGTAGTTTGTCACAGTGACTAGTAGTGCTTAAACAATTTGTGAATTAATCTAATCAGTTACATAATGGACAAAAAATAATCTGAAGTTCTGATTAGCAGTAAATCATATAAGCAATTTACTAAGTAAAAAATAGGCATTTTGTTGTTTCAGCTTAAATAATATGAGGGTTTACTTCATTATCACATTCATTATTTACATGATTATTAATTAAATATCATGAGTTTGGACTATTAGTTGGCTAAAAAGAACAATTTCAAGATGTCATTTTGACCAGTAATGAGAACTTCACAGTTAATTCATTGCATTTTATTGCACTTGTTTTGTAGCTTTACCGTTGCATGGTAAAGTCTTTACATTTGATGTTTAAATCCTCTTTCACATGTCTACATTCCACATCCAAACTGAGTATGTTCATCTTTTAATAACAGGAGGAGGCATTTTGTTCGGCAAACAGGAGGGAAGGATTTATTTAGACTTTGAAGCAAATGAGAAGATTTGATTTCATGATTGTTTACCAGACGTACATAGTAACATGTGGTCCACTCTACTCATTTCAAAACCATGTATTTTCATTGCAGCAGCTGAAACTCCTGTACATAGCGAGACAGGTGTTCCTAAGCCTTAGGCAGATCCAGAGGAACATAGACGTGCAGTTTCTCACTATATTATCGCCCATGTTATTCAGTAATGATTAAGTTTTATCTGTACTTCTATTCAGTCCTAGTAGTGATGATAGGATAAGGTTTTAGCAAAGGAAAATTTCAGTTTGGAAGTTACTGTATTTACTGTATATGGACAGTCAATCTCCAAACAACACCTTTGGGCGCCTCATATTAAATTCCATTCACAGTCATTGTAACCAAATTTTACATTCAGGACCCAATTGAAAAGAGAGCGCTATTTAGAGAAATAAGTCAGTTTACATAAAACATAATGCCATATCCAAAATCTGTGCCATATCAAGCATGGAAATAGTTAACGCACAAATGATTGTGAGTTCTGCTTTCAGTGTTACCTTGTGTTATGCTGTTGTCAGCTCATGAACGTGCTGGATTTAGGTCGTGAGCCGTCATCTGAAACAACAGCCATGAGCCTCAATTCAAGCCCGAACATGAAAGTCTGCAATGGGAACGCAGCCGATTGTGATGCAGCACTTGGTTATATAATGTCCTGTACAAGCCCTGTTCTGTGAGGGGTCAAGTGCGGTGAAACATGCGGCGGCGGCCCCACTCCTGGGACAGTGCGAACCCTGAGGCACTGATGTAGGATCAGCCTTTCCCATCCATACTTTGACCTGGGTCGCTGCAAGTAAACATGAAAGCTGGCCCCGGAGAGGAGCCGTGGGCCAAACCCCACCCACACCATACACTTACCCAGCTGTATGTGTGTATGCTGAGTACTTTTTTTTTCTCACTGACCCAGATACGCATATTCTTCCCCAAGAGAGACGCCTCTCTCAGTCTAAGAGAGGCTCATTATTTTACTGAAGTGCCTCCCGTTCTTTTCTCCTATGGTGGAGGGAGGAAGTGGGGCAACCTGGTAGACGTGCTGCACAGGGGTGCATTCAAGCCCACTTTGGTTCCACAGGGAGGCACACTGGATCCACACAATTAACGCAGCGTAAAATAGAGTCAGCAAATTTGCAGCAAATTATGGGCTGGTTCATTATTACAAAGCTATCCCCACGCGTAATTGCACCTCTCCAAAATGGGCCAACTCATTTGATTGTAAATCACCTAACTAGCAATGCTTTTATGAAGTCACCACACTGAAGCATGTGGGATGTTCTGTACTAGCAGTTTTTATCATTTCATTTTGTGGTCTGAATTTTGACTGTGCGTTATATGCATTCGTATTCATTAGGTGGATCATTTATAATTAGCATTTATTTGTGCAAGAATCCAGTAGACATAGCAGTCTATTGACAGAATATAGAATCACATATGGCTATAAACTGCTGATCCACCAGGAATGCACGCTTATGTGAACTGGTCTATGTAAGACTATGTCACAACCAGGACTACCCTACATTTACTGGTAGAACCATTTGCACTGGCACATACTCTGCATTATCATATTAATAAAATATTAAATAAAAATAAAATAATAAAATATTTTTAAGATCACCTGGACTAAATAATCATCCCAATCAATGGTTGTTAATGTATGTCTGATAGTTTTAGTAACTTTTTGTGAAATCTCTTTGCAGGAAGTATCTTTTTGTCCTAAACCAATGCAATTATACTTGTATACTTGTGGAGAAAATGGTTGTGTGATGAGAAAAGATATGACAGACACCTATTCTGTAGGATGTCTTGAATAATTATTATTAAGGATGATGTTATGAATGTTATGAAGTCACTAGCGAGAAAATGTAAATAAAAATGATTTAAGCCACTTTCTTTATTGAAGAATATGTGCAGACAGAAGATATTTGTGCCCATTATGATGCCTAATGGTTAAAGATATGCTGTGGTTAGACACATCTATGGCTGAGGAGACCTAACAGTTAAAGATCAGCTGCAGCGTTATGCGCCACGCCTCCCCGAGTCGGCACCTGGTTCTCCAACAGCCCGTCAGTTGCGTTGTTGCAAAGCGGATTTTCAGACAGGACCGGCGGAAGAAAACCAGTAGAAAAAGCGAATGGGGGAGAGGAAGGGAAGAATGTGACAACTGCTGGATGCGGACAGAGTGTGTGCGGCTGGCTACACTGCCTTTGGGGAGGCCTCGGCTCTTGCACCTGTCCCTCTCCGTCTCCGCGGCCAGGCGCAGTTTGGGCGAGAGCGACGCTCCTTTATTTATCAGGCAGGGCGCACAGCGGCGGAGGCGCACACACACTCACACGCGATACTGTACGCACACACACATACACAGGGCAGGCAGGCAACATGACTTCGTCCTACAATCTGGATTTTCTGCCCGATATGATGGTGGAGAGCCGCCTGCTTGTTCCCGGAGACAGAATGTGAGTTATTTGCCATCTCTTTCTCTTTCGCTTGTCATTTTGTGTGTGATTTTTACTGTCCTGAAAAGCAGCTGTCCGATGTGGAAATGTTTCTCCGCTGCCGGATATGTGACTGGAATCGGGGTCAGAATGGACACTATAGCCGGTGTGACTGTATCTTTGTGTTATTACGTTAGTTATGGCTTGTTGTGTTTAATATCCGTCGATAAATTGTACGGGGATCGCAGGAGCGCCCGGGGCTGTTATCAGCTATAGACAGGATAGTGATGAATGAACGCCATTATGGGAAATTAATGCAACCGCCGCGGATAAACCTTGTCTTTATGAAGCTGTATTATCTGCAGCACGTCGTCAAATTGTTGTAACCAGTCAAGTCGACTCTTAGAGCATTTAGAGCGTCGGCTTCACATCTCGCTCCGTGAAATAGAGGAGGGGAAGTTGCTTTGATTTGCGGCAGCCGCCCATTATAATTTCTCTGGGTCTTGCTGGGCTGGAAGCAGTGGGGTTTGGGACTGAGCAGCCGGTTATGGGCGCGCACCATGCTGAGACACATAAAGACCACAGAGTCGATCTCTCTGTTCTCTCAGTTGGTTCGAAAAAGCGCAGTGTGGAAGACAGGAGTGAGCTCAGTCACATGAGACAGATTTAACTCCACTAGAGGCGTTTTTGCGCCCTCTCTGCGTATTAATCTCCACACTTTGGACACTTGGTTTAGGTTAAATGCACAGGAAAGCGTTTACAGAAAACGGGAATAGGAGAGAGGGGAAAACAGAGCCTTTTTGAGAGCATACAAGAATGCATCGATGACTGAGATCCCGTGTGTTTCAATTGGATTTGCTGTAATTCAGTTAAACTCCGGAATCTGTAGAGCAGGGACAAAGGGAGGTTTTCATCCCGACATCATGGTCATGCGTTTTTTCCACAGTGCATGTCCCACTTATGTCCCCTCAGCTCACAGTGCCTAGCTGTTGATGGATCAGGTTCCTATTTTCCCAGGAGAGAACATGTATACTGTGCTGTATTTCTTTCTTCCAATAAAGGTTTTTTCCCTGTGTGGAATCTACTGTATGTACATTTAACTTCTGGTCACTCACAGTGTAAAATCAAATGTAATTGTAAATAAGTGTAAGTGTATTTGTGTGGGAGGTATTATGATATAACATTGGACAGTCATAATGTTAGACATTTTAGGATACCATACAGTAGTATAGTGTGTCAGAAAATATTTTGTAATAATACTATATTATTGTAATATTTTAAAACCAACAATCAATGAAGAAGTGACAATACAGAAAAAAACATATTTCAACAATGTAGTGTAAAAAAGTCAGTTATAATAAAATGAATGATTTCTATAAAAAGAGCTCTATGATCATTAGCTAGCTAGAAGTTAGGCTACATATAGGGACTGCAGTTCACTATAAGAATATCAAATATCGCATTAATATATTAATACTATTAAGTAACTGTTTTCTAAGTACTATAGATACAGTATCCGTCTCTGTAATAATCCTAGAGTATTATAATCATGTACATTTTTAGACTGCCATATAGTACTACATAAGTTACTAGAAGACTGATGATTTCATTTATTAAGTGAACAAAGCTTTTCAAAGCCTGCCTGGCCCTGTGTGAAAAAGTAATTGCCCCCTAAACCTAATAACTGGTTGTGCCACCCCTGGCGGCAACAGCTGCAATCAAGTGGTTGTGATAACTGCCAATGAGTCTTTCACATCAGTTTGGAGGAATTTTGCAGAATTGTTTTAATTCAGCCACGTTGGATGTTTTTTTTTTTTAGCATGAACGGCTTGTTTACAGCATCTCAATTGGATTTAAGTCCGGACTTTGGCTAGGTCACTCCAGAATCTTAATTTTGTTTGTGGACTTTGCTGCTGCATAACACAAGTGTGCTTGAGCTTGAGGTCACAAGCTGATAGCCGGACATTCTCCCTCTGGATTTTCTGGTAGAGCAAATTTGTGGTTCCATCAGTTATGGCAGGTTGTCCTGAAGCTGAAAAACAGCCCCAGACCATCACACTACCACCATTTTGTTTGACTGTTGGCATGATGCTCTTTTTCAGTCCACAGAAGTCTTGAAGATAATCAAAATGTTTTTTTGGCAAATGTGAGACGAGCCTTTGTGTTGTTGTTTTTTTTGTCAGCAGTGGCTTTCACCTTTGAACTCTCCCATGGATGCCATTTTTGCCCAGTCTCTTTCTTATTGTTGAATCATGAACACTGACCTTAACTGAGGAAGTGAAGCCCGCAGTTATTTATATGTTGTTCTGGGTTCTTTTATGAACTTCTGGATAAGTCATTGATGTGCTCTTGAAGTAATTTTTGGAGGCCGGTCACTCCTGGGAAGGTTCACCACTGTTCTAATTTTTCTTCATTTGTGGATAATGGCTCTCACCGCAGTTTGCTGGAGTCCCAAAGCCTTAGAAATAGCTTTGTAACCTTTTCCAGACTCATACATGTCAATTGCTTTGTTTCTTAGATCTCAGCATGATGTGTTCCTTTTTTAGATCTTTTAGCTGCGTCACTTTGTTAGACGGCTTCTATTTAAGTGGTTTCTTGATTCAACAGGTCTGGCAGTAATCGGGTCTGGGTATGGCAAGTGAAATTGAACTCAGCTTTACAAAAAATGAATCACAGTTCGTTACATATAGTTCTTTGCGTTATTCTCTCTAAAAATCATAAGCTCCATATTAGAAGAGAGACATAAAACTTGTGACAAGAGATTATTCATTTTCTTTTAGGAGACGCAAAGCATAACAGTTAGAACCCACTACTTTTTATCACCGTATAATATTATCAAAGTATGTTATAGGACGTAAAAAATACCAACATGTATTTTATGTTCTAAAAATCCACAGGTCCTAGAATTACTCATATTCTTGCTTCCACCACAGTGATGTAAGGCCGGTACGTGCACTTTACCCTGCAGAGTCTCCCTCCATTGACTTTCCATGTAGTCTATTAGCCTGATGCTATAGTGATGAGACTGCTTTCTCATTAATCAGTGTCAGCAGCTCTGACAGTGTGTGCACCCGTGTACAATAGGCAGGGCGGACGAGGAAGCCATCATACTTCCAGCACCCCCCCCCCCACCCTTTCTCTTTCTCCCTCTGATGTGTCTTGTATCACCAGTTGTGTGTATATTTGCCCTGGAGTGAAGAATTTATGAATAATGTGTGTTGCTGGCATTAGACAGGCCTATCTGTGCCCTCTTATCCAGGCGGTAAGGAGGCGGACAGGTTGAACCAGATATCGCTTATTGAGATGACACTTTATATTTATGTAAACACGCCTCTTAAGACTGGCTATTTAGGTTGGTAGTGGTGCTCTTGATATTGTTGTCTTTGTCATTGTGTTTAACAGCACTATTTTCCAATGCCAGTCTACAGTATACTGGCTCTTTAACTTCCTTCCGTATGATACATTTGTGCAATTTTCGATTGGGACGGGAATTGGCTGCATTTCCTTTCCAGGCCTTGTCACTTCTGTAGCGATTCCTCTGTTGCAGTCATTGACAACATCAGGTTTGACAAGTATTAGCTGAGGTCATATTAGAACTAAGTGGAGCTAACAGTCTAATTTCTGTCTATTCAGTCCTATCAGGGTTGGAAACATGAAAGTGAGAGAATCAGGAAAATGGAGCAGGACCCCTAGCCTTTAATTTCCACTCTAAGTCCAACTCGGAAGCCTAGACTGGGGTCTGTCTCTGGGAAATATGTGACCCCCTCACCTCTTTCAACTCTGTGGTGAATCCCCATCTGGTGCAAAACTACAAGGTTCTTCAGGGTCCACCACACTTACTTGTAGGATGTAGAAGATACAGCTTTCAGTAATGATTTCTACACAGTAATGACCAACTATATAGCTGAAATCCGAGGAAATAAGAACACAAGGTTGCTAAATCTAACAAGTACTCTGTGTGCAGACTAAAATAGGAGATAGACTCACAATAATGCTTGAAAATGACAAATTCTTGCCAAGTGTGTACGCAACCCAACACCTACACAGACAGCCCTTTGGTTCCTTCAGAGGAAAAATGTCTATATGACCACTGATTTACTTTACTATCCCACCCACTCATTCCTTCACTTCCCCTTCCTGACCCCCTTCTAAGCCTGAGAGGACACAAAGCACGAACCCATCAAATAAAAAGGTCATGTGACAGAAAACATAGGGTTCTCATGAGAAATGTATATGACCATGTGTTTACACTCATTTAAGCTTGTGAACCACCTAACAAAAACACTTCAGTAAAGCCCAAAAGAATAATTCAGAGTTGGATACATTACAGTGTGAATTAGCAAGCCTTGGTAAAAATGTCACTTTGACAAAATTGCAAAGTCGAGATTGCAAGAATTTGAAAAGCAGACATTCTGTGCTGAATTTTACCAAAACAAAATGTCAAATTGGAAGAACCTTAACAGACTCTTCATATCAAACTCTATATAGCTGCAATAATGCCATTCATAATGGACCCAGGAGTCCCATTTGCAAAGACATTAGCTACAGCATTTTATTTTCCCTTATTTTGTCTTCTTCGCCAGATTTTAGCCCAAAGCTACAGATTGCCCCCTAGCAAACAATCTTTCTGCTTTTAAATACTTTTCCATAAAAGCTAAATTCTCTAAATCCTTGTGGGTTTGTTTGAATCAATTAAGCTTATCAATGAAGTCAGGGAACTATTGATCACTTGCAGATTAAACATACAACAAGACAAAAAAATGTTTCTTAACTGTTATACAGACATATATAACACTTCCTGACTATTTTATGGCCAGCATAGATGATCAAACTGATATCTGACTAATCCTGGAAGTGGTCAAGAAGAAGAAAAGAGAGATTGAGATCTGGTGAAAATGCTGGGAAAGGAGGTTTACAGGGGAGGAGGTTTTAAAGAGGAAGGAAAAGTGATGCATTGACAACATATGACTCCCAAGACAGACAGCTGGTTTGATTTGAATTGTGTCTTATCTAATTTGGAGATTAGGAGAAAATTAGAGGAAAAAAAAGTGAATCGGTAGCGGTGGTGGTGGTTTCATCTTTTTCCTAAGCAACAGAGGGAGACGCCTTTTCATTCTCCATTGTGAGGGTGACACACACACACACAGAAGAATGCATCAGCAGGAGAAAAAGTCCTCGGTCATTTCTGTTAGGATTGTGTTTGTTCATAATACTGTTATTTAAGTGGGAAACCCTAACCCTAACACATACAGTATGTGTGATATATGATGTGATGGAGTCGTCTTCACGCATCACCAGCAGTAATGTTGTTTTATGTTGCCTTTCTCAATGTATGTGTGTGTGTGCCTGTGTGTGTGTGTGTTGTCATAATGATGAATGTCTTTGCTCTGCCGGGGCTCAGGAGCAGTTGTCTGTGGCTGACACTGCCATGTGTAGGGGGTGATGTATCACGACCATGTGTCTGAGGTCTCCGTGTGAATGTGTGTGTTTATGGCAGGGGTGTAGTTGTGTATGGACAGGTAGCTATGTGTATGGATATATGATGGGGTCAACCAGCATATTTATATGAACACTGTAGTACAAACTGTAGTTGGTGGATGCTAACAAAACAGTTTCAGATATTTGTTGTTAAAAGACTTCGTCAGTACAGAGCTAGAACATAACAACAACATAACATTTGTTTATAATATGCACAGAAAACCTCAGGAACACATTTAAACTTTCCTCAAAGCCTGAATTAAAACTAGCTTTGGGGAGATGCTAGAGGAACTGAAGGTAGCTAAGATAGGAAGAAGGACCTTAAAGGGAAGGTCTATTGATGCACATTGAGTCAAGATACAACAGCTGATAATGTGTCGATCTGCAGATGAATGCAAAGACTGCTGTTTATGTGATAATGCCGGTTAGATGCTGTTAGTGTGTTTACAGCACTTAGTGAGTCACTAAACATCTTGCATTCTGCTTAAGCTGCCAGGGTTTGGGAGTGTATCTAGCCACCACTAACTGATGATGTGCTTGTGATTATCTCATCACTCTTTCCTCTCCGTCAGCCATGTTGCGTTCAAGGCCTGTCGCACTTGCTTTTATCAACATCCCTGTCTTGTCTCTTCTCTGTGATTCTTTACATCTTCATACATTTGACTGATGAATTGATATGACTCCTCACGAATGGTCGGGTGAGCTTGAGTTTCTCTATCTCCCTTGATTCTTGTTTCTACAGTGTGTAGGTATTTTGGTCTCCACATGATTAGTTTGCTCATTCAAGTCATGCACATGTTCACGTTGCACACATGCGCACACACTTTATGTGCACACACCTAATGAATTGAGCTGTGCAAAGAGTATTTTGTGTGCAATTGTATGTGTAAGTATGACAGTGTTGTGTGCGTCTGTACAAGTCTTTTTGTGTGAGGAGTATTTCATCACTTGGCCTTGAAACGAATGAAGCATGCACATGCTTTCAGTGCTGCATATACACATTGCCACCCACATAAATACTTAGAATACACACTATGTGACACACACACACACAAATAAATGCGTACACAAACACAGTCTCCACTTTGCACACATCATGTCCCTGGGCTGTAGTGATGGGCAGAAAAATAACTGAATCCTAAGAGACTAAGAGAACACAATGATAATCTCAATTCCTGTCTCTGTTTATGCATACTTCTCCTCTGCACCACCATTTCTTCACTGTCTTTTTCTCTCCTTCCTTTGCTTCCTTTCTTCTTCTCATCCTCAATCGTCAGCCATTGCATTTGTAGTGTGCAGCAGCATTGCGCTGCCTTGCCAGAGGGAGAGCTTACCTCATGCATGTCTCAGTAGGTTTTTTTTTCCTACCCCTTCTTCCCCTATCCCTCGCTTTATCCCTCTTTGGCCTGTATCTTCCTCTCTTTCTCTCTGCACTCCCACTCTCTCCCTTTCTCCATTCAAGCGTGCTAAATGCTTTACCTCTGTCAACTCTTGAGTCTGAGAGGAGCTCATTATTGTGAAGAAGGAGAGGAATTTGGGATTAGGAGCAACATTCGTGGACTGAGGCTCTTGTTCAGTTAAAAGAGCCATCAGAATTACAGAGAGGGATAGACTTACCTGCGTTAGTTGATGGTATTATTCACTAATCACCAGGGATGAGGATTTTTAAATTATTACTTTGCAAAAATATTTTACTCTTTTCCTGAGAAAACAGTATTTCTTACCATAAATAAAGTTTGATTTTAGGCAAAACCAAGGACAACTGATCATCAGTTAAACATGATTTGTATTTTTTTTCCTCTTGTGTGTTGCTCTTTGTGTGCAACAACAGTGCAGCAATGCCTCTTAAAGATCTGTATTGTCACTAACTATGTTTTAAGACTAGTTAAAATGTCCAAGTGGTTACATTGGAGCATTGGACCACTTTGACTGTGGTGACTCGAGGTTACTGTTGCATGCATTAGGATGCAGCCATTTTAATGTGTGTTATTTCAGTGCTTTGAGGCTTCTGAGTATTGCTCTTGCATGTTTAATAATAACTGACACTTTATTAATCCCCTTGGGGAAATTCTTGTGGACACGCTGCCCCTCAAGGTTCGGGGTTCAGTGTCTTGTCCACAGACACTTCGACATGTAGCCACCAACCCTGGAGTTCTTAGAAAACTGCCCTACCAAATGATCCACAGTAGTAAATCCGTTTGCCTGTAGACATAGTTCATACGAATGGTTTGTTGCGAGTATTGTAAACCCCAAGATCCACTGTCCTGCTTGTTTTCCAACCATCCCTGCAGTTACAGCTTCTAATTGGCTGAACACACCTGATGCAGGTGATCAGCAGTGGGAAGAGTAGGGATAGTTGGAAAACAAGCAGGACAGTGGCCCTCGAGGACTAGGATTGGCCACCCCTGCCTTAGATCAATCTACTGCAATTTCTGCCCCACCTGTTGATTACCATTCTGCACTTACATTCGGAGATTAATATAACTAATTTTTATCTATATGCATCGGTTTTGTTTAAAGATTACACAGTAGATTTTGGACACAAATAAATCTAGCTGCCATTTTTGCATGAAACACAATAGCAGAGAGTCTCTCCAACTGTGTTATTATAATATTGGCTTTTTAGAATCAGAAAATCCACTTCAGTACACAAACATGGAAAATAGCAATACATTTTGATGATAACTCCTGCACTATACTGGCATCTAAATTCCTCGTATTCAACCCTGCTAATCACCTCTGACCTTCAAACCTTTCTCTTATGCGGAATGCACACATCGGGCTTATTCATACAGTTGTTGGCCTTGTTAACTTGCATGGGTGTAAGTGTTGGACCACGTGAGAGCTGGCTCTGTGACATTAGATTGCACAGACTCTTCAAGGTTCTGATCACATGGCAGTCAAAGGTCACAGAAAGGTCAGCGCCACCTGCTATCAGTGTGCAGAGCAGCTCCTGTGATGCAAATCATATCCTGCTTTTCATTCTAGACTGTTCAGCAGCTGCTTTTGCTTTTTAAAGAGATAATGTTTCGTCTTCTTATTTTGTGATTTTGTTTCTGTACTGATTGGTTATTTTCTGTAGCATCTTCACATGTCAAGCAAACAGTAAGACCATTACTGAGAATTTGTTTTATGGTTAAGTTCAACTAGGCAACACTCGTTCCCATGTTTAGCATGTGGTTATGCACATGCTAACATTACAGTTCTGCTCCTGTTTATTTAAAATAAAGCACACCTAAAATTTGGAACAACAACTATAATCGTTGAAATAACTGACAGAGTGAGTAGCACTGTGTGTAGTATCAATGAGATGATGGCAAAACTAACTTTTTATGAAAGATGATGCACCATTTCATTTAGCACATCTTCAAAAGCTGGCTCACTGTGCTGGTATACTGACTCCTGGACCTTAACGGCACTTGGTTATCTAAAGATTCCTCCTATCTGTATGTTTACGGGAGAGAAATAGATACGGTCAAATCATCCAATAATGTGCCATGATCTCCATGTGTAAGCGTTAAATTGTCATTATATACTTGTAGCTTGGGTAGACTGATTAATTTATATGATAGTATATATTTTTAAGTTACATTTTTAATAAGAATAATTGATACTTTATTAATTCCCTTGGGGAAAATCTTGTGGACAGACAGCCACGTCATAAGTGCCAAGGGTTTGGCGTTCAGTGTCTTGTCCAGGGGCACTTTAACATGTGGCTAGGAATAGGGGGGCACCAGGAGTCAACCCATCAACCCTGGACTTTGTAGACCACTGCCCTACCAACTGAGCCACGGTAATTAGCTACATCTCTATAAGAAGCCGGCAATAAAATTTGTCTCACTTTGTGTAAAAAGAGCTGCTCACCTACTCATAACAACTTTCTTTGTCTTGAATGTAGTGCAGTCAAAAGATCTAGTTTCTGTTTCAGTAGCTTTTCAAATGTGTCAAATGATCATTCTGTTACAAATATCAATTACTTCTTTTTCTTGTTGATGAAATATATAAGTAAAAGACATTAAAATTCCAACAGTCCATTAGCCTCCAAAAACCTTCTGGCTTGACCTCATAGTGGAAACTAACTAGGAATCTAACCTCCAGTCATGCATGAGGGATTAATCTGAGTCTTCCACCCAAACCTTAGTTTGCCACCCAGGCTCACTGACAGAGAGCACAGACTGTACTACGTAGCCATAAATCTCTCTGTCTGGTTTCTTCTTCTCCATCTGACTCCCTTCATTTCCATCTCCCCCATCTGTTTTATATGGGCGCTGCAAAACATACACGTGAGCACACATACACACACATATCTATACACAGTTGCAGAACTGTCAGGTCTAACCTTGACTCGCGCAGGGAGTGAATTGTAATGCAAAAGGGAGGGTGGGGGGCACAAACAGGATGTCAGAGAGCTGCTGCTTGTCTCTGCCCGACCTGCCTCTTTCTTCCCTGTAGAGTCCAAAATCTCTCTGTTACAGGATTTTTTTTTCTTTCCTCTCACTACAGATCCCAGATGTTTTAAAGCAAAATGCAGTTTTGGACGATTAGCACTTTGGTCAGAAAATGAACAAACGACGATGATGCCAAAATCACTCATGTATCCCCAATAGCTCTTGGGTTGCATGCTAACACATGTAATAGATCATTTGAATTGCATCTACTGTGAATTTGCACCAGCTGCCTAGCTAAATCATATGAAATCTTACATAATATACAACCAATGTCTGTATGTTTTGTGCAGGAGATGCATAAAACATAACAGATATAACACATATGAAAAGCTGGGCTATGAATTGGTTGTATGTTTCACTTACCAAATATAAAGGCTTCAAGCTGGATGAATTTTTGTTTTATACTATATGCATTCAGTCTACAATCTTTGAGCATTATGTACAACCTAGGTTCCCCGCCAAATGAGGATGAATCTGGCAGACTGTTGGCACAGTGGATTGTGTGCGATCCAGCACTGGCTTCCAGAACTGGATGCGTTTTTCAGGTGTGGATTTGATCCGATTTAGTTTAAGAATCCGTTCCGGTTAGCAGCTCTCTGACCAGCTTTGGGCCAGTGTCACCCCACAAAGTCCATCCACGTTGTTCGACATCATGCACCAATTCTTGCTCTTTATTTATCATGAGACAGGCAAACTGGTTGTGCCAGATTCAGGGCGCTGTTGGGACAAGCTTTTTCAGGCAACTTGAAAAGCGTTAGCATGGAACCAAGAGCTCAGATTGTTCTTATTAAGGTGTTTGAATGGACTAAAGACAAATGCTGAAACTGGCAACAGGCAACGTTACCAAATTGGGTCCGTGTCATGAGAACATTCTCAAAGCTACAGTATATAGACACGAGGAATAGGGCCTTCAGTGAGCACCGAGCCTCTGGTAAACTCCACTGTAGTGATAGATGCATGTGCTCCAGATAGCAAAGTGATCGATGGTAGTATTGTTGGGAGGGCCGTTCTGAGTTGCTGTTATTGTGTTTTGGAAAGCTGAGGGAGATGGGGCGGAGGGGGCAGAGGAGAGCTTGACGGGTTTATTGAGAAGCATGATCAAGTGCACCGCCCCGGGACACTTAGATGTAGTTAGAGAGGGCAGAGAAAGAATGAGGGACGGAGTTTAAAAAAAAAGGGATGTTGGTGACGATGGAAGTAGAGGAAGTGTGCATCAGAGGAGAGTGTAGAGGGAGGAAATAGAGGCAGGAAGTAAAGATGTTGCAGAGGTGGGAATAAATGTGTAGGTTATCTGCTGATGTTTATCTGCTGTGTCCTGAGGGCTTGTGCAGTCATAACAGTGATCTAATCTGCACTCTGGAGAGCACACACACACACACACACACACACACACTCTAGCTCTCAGTACCCATGCCACCAATCATCCATTTAAACCGTCATCCATCTGCCCTTCATTCAGTCCGTCCATTCAACCCACATTTCCACTTTTTAATTTATCCTCCCATTTATACTGCAGAATTCCTTCCATCCTTCAGTCTGTGCTTCCACTCCTACATTCTGCTGAAATCCAATTGGACTCATCTCCCTCCTCTCCCTTCTACACACCCCTCCCCCCCTGCCCATTTACTTTCTGCTGCCGTAGGGTTCAATGGACTTTTAAAGTGAGAAAGTGATGCCAGGTATTTCAAATTGAATCTGCTGACTGCTGATATTTTGCACTGATATTCAATATCTTTCAAATTGGTTTGTGGGTGGGTATGCAATGTTATCGGTGTTTTTAGCACTACCACTTAGGGGAACCAAAGTTAGGGGGTTCTAAGGGGAATTTACACTATCGCTGACAAATTGCTGGACTCTGGCGAAGCTGTGGTTCTGGGGGTGTGTTGTGTTGAGCATGTTTCTTTTCATGCTATGCTATGACTGGATGATTGTCTCCGCCAACACCAGACACACCAGCAATGTTGGTGACTTGTGTTTGTCACTCTTTTTACTGTTCCAATATGTGTTAAACACACAGAGTGAATTACCAGGAAGCCAAGACCACCTCCACCACCAAGTTGAGGTTTTCTTAACATTCCGACTTTGTTGGTGTCAGTGTTCCTTAGAAAGCAACATATCAACCATTTAACAGCCACCTTGTTCGATTTGTTGTAACTTTTCAGTTCGCACATGTACTTTGCAATGATGTAGGAGTGTACTACTTGGTGTGTCAGTACGGTGTGATGTCAACAGACTTCAAACTTTTGGTCAGTGGCACATAGATTTTTAGCCTCATGTCAAGTTACCGATTAATATGAAGGGATTAATTCAGTATTTTAGGTACCTCTATAGCAAAAACCACCAGTAACCTACCACTCACCCTCATGGTTTTTTTCCTTATCTGACCTTTACAGCAGAAACAGGTTTCTGCTCAAACATTTGGGCCATTGAAACAAAACATCAAATGATTTAATTAATGTAAAAGCACAAATGGCTTTCTGCTGTGAGTTTTAAAAAAAATAGTACACCAGGCCGCATAGAAGTGGTTGTTTGCCCCAGAGCTGCAGTGAAATCTTTCGAAAACTGTGAAACAGAATGTCAGAGTTTAACCCTTTAAAGATAAAACTTAAAATTAATATTTGGGGAAGCTGTCGGGCATAACACAAAAGTGCTCAGTAATAAGTGTTTTTAATGTCTGATTAGGCTTGTAATTGGTGAGTGATTGGTATATTTGTCCACTTTAATGGCTTGCAAGTCTTGCATGTTCACGCTGTATGAGATGCTAAGTTGGCATCAAACGGACATGTATGTGTGGTGATTGGGGCAGTAAAGTGTGTAGGTGTAGAGGAGATATTGTGTCTAATGAGACCATCACTGCTGCCGGGGGAAATTGTGTAGGAGTGTTGGGCAGACAGAGCAGTAAAAAGGGTGTGTGTGTTTTTTTAACAGTATCCATTCACCTCCCTTGCATTCACCTCAGGGAAATTGCACTACATTCCCCATGTTTAGATCAAGGTTTGAGTAAACAGGCAACCACAATAGATCAGTGGTGCATGCAGAAGCTGATACTGTGTCCTCTATTTACCTTTTTTTTTCAATCTCATGTATTCAGTACTAGCATGGCTAAACTGCGCTGGAGGATTGAATTTAGCCATTTGTGATTTCTCTTTGTTAAAATGTTTGTGCAGGGAACAGCTGTATCAAGTGTGTGTATGTGTGTGTGCTGAGTATGTCTGTGCAGTTCGGTGCCCCCAGTAAATTGCCATTGGTGGGCATGTCAGCCATTTCGCACAATGCAGTGTTTGACAGGGGTCAGTGCATTGCATGACGATAATAGCCTGCTAAAACCAACGTCTGCTTCTCACTCCCCTGAACAGCCCTTTTCAGTCCGTTTTCAAAGAAGTGAGAAAACAGAGTGATTCTCCTCCTTCAAACACCGCTGCTTAGACGAGGGCACTGTAATTTGCCACTGAGAAGCCGAAACACGAGGTGTCTTTTGAGCCATTGATTCTCGTTGGCCTAAGCCTTTTCATTGGCGTGAAGGAACACAAGGATGAAAAAAGGAGGGAGAAGCCATTCCTGCGGATGAAACACAAACAACTGGCGCATTTTTTAGGGGTTTTGCTTCCCTCAGATCGATGTTGTAATTGTTATGCGTGCATGGATGTGTGCACTGAACATGCCTGTGAGTGTAGCTTCTCATCCGTGCATGAATATACATATACGTCCAACAGTGTCTTGCTATATTCAGTAATAACCTGCCACAAGGCTGGGGAGAAGAGAATGGCCTCTCAAGGCCTATAGGAAGTGAAGGGAGGGAGGGAGGGTGATGCTGAGGCTAACATGGCTTCATTCCTCCAAGCTGCTGCTGATCAAACGAGCTCGATAGCTTTTGGCAGAGGGAAAAACTGAAGGAGCATAGTGGCAATTTCAACTGTTTGGCTCATTTCCCTCAACACAGATCTATTTTAAAATGTCCCAGACCATTTCCCACTCGGGATGCTTAACTTGTGTGATCTCTTGGAGCGTTTGGATGTGTGTGTGATCAAGGCCCCCCTTAAGTCAGCCTAATTTGTATAATTGAAAACACTCATCTGATGTGCAGTTCAAAGGTAGGGCAGACAGCGGAGGCACTAAGATATCACTCAGTGGTACATGAATGAGCACCTTAGCTAGTTTGGTTCATCCAAGGTAGTGAGGCTATGAAGCACAGCCACTTCAAATGTATTATTTAGTTGTTCAAATATGAATGATTACAAGCACAGAATATTTGTTTTTGCCCAGGAAAAATTAGTCTAGGTTTTTCCGAAAGGTCTGTGGCTGTTGGACTTATTAGACGTTATTGGATAAAATCTGCTGAACTCATCTGGCTAAAAACTGTGTGGTTTTATTTGTCCCTTGACATTTTGAAGGTATATTCTGGAGGCACAAGTATCTTATTTTAGGACAAAAATCTTACTTTTGTTTGTCGCACACAGTGATTTAAACCCAACTTATCCAGCGACTTGCTCCGAGTTATCACAGCTGCTGCCTGATAAGAGCGCCAAACCTATTTTTCAACTAAACCCAGAGACATCATTTTTGTTTTCACATATTATTGCTGCAGTTTGATGGAGTAATCTGTCAGTGGAATTGCTGATACAGAGGCAGCAACACTGTGGTCTAGGAGCTGAGTGACTGAGGAAGGCGCTAAGTGCTGCCAGGATGTAGGGTTTGATTCCCCTCCTGGGCCATCCATGCTAAAACTGTCTGTTCCCGGATAAAAGCCTCTATTAAAACAGCCAATACAGCTGAGGTGATAATAACAGGTATTTTGCAAATACTGTGATAATTCTCATCATTTACACTTATTAGTCGTGATGAGTTCTGGACTGCTTTCATTCTGCTTTTTGAATCTTTTATTAAATGCGAACATTTCACATTGAAAGTTCATATTGATCTGCTAGAAAGGAAATCAACAATAGTTCCCTAGTGTTTTTTAATGGCTTGCATTCTCCTTTTCATCCTTGATGTTTTCAAATGCAACACATTGCATTATTTATGTTAAATATAGAGTTTTTATAATGTTGTATTGCTAATTGTGTACAACCAGCTAAATTTTACATTTTGCATCCAGCTTTTACTGTGGAGTAAGATGTGCAGTAAAATGCACCACAAATATTTTATAAAGAAGACTGAAATGTAGTTGCTTTGAAGAAACTCCTATAAACTGATGTCTTCTTGTGTTGCAGCAGTAAGTGATAATAAGTAATGAAGTGTCTAAACAGTCCCATATGTAATTATTCACAATTGTGATTCTAATGACTAGTTTCTGTTGATGCAACAAAAAAACACAGTCAAAGAAGGGTTGAAACTGAGTTTATCAAGTAACCATTACAGACAGATTACACATGAATCACCATCTGGGGGATTTATAAACTGTAAATCCAAGGTTGTTTGAAAAATTGCCAAGTCTTTGTATATATACAGTACGTGTGTTTGTGTGTGAGT
Source organism: Sandelia bainsii (assembly GCA_032362345.1). Classification (NCBI taxonomy): domain Eukaryota; kingdom Metazoa; phylum Chordata; class Actinopteri; order Anabantiformes; family Anabantidae; genus Sandelia; species Sandelia bainsii. The sequence goes on along the minus strand of JAUMHL010000016.1, from coordinate 13,915,025 downwards.
GCGCGGCCTCTGGGCACATTGTGATGCTGTTTTGGACGGCTGCCCTCATTCTGATGTCCCTATCGACTCCCTGGCCTACATGGCTGAGAACAGGCCTGTTTTCCACTGCAGGTCGATACAGACGCAGTGCTGAGGGGACAGCCCGAGGCTTACACACAAACACACAAGTGCACACAGATGCTTGCACTTAAACACTTATGAGCATGGAAACACTATAGTATGCCCACTTTAAGCAGTCAGCATGTTTCTAGAGTCTCCAACAGAGTTAGACGAGGAAATAATCAGTCCGAGTGGATGTGTTGTTCCATGTTGTGACAGGATCTCCAGGTGTTTTATCCAGATGTGTTAGCTTTGAAAATCATTTTGGATTGAAGCTGACAAATTTCTAGAAAAAAAAAATACGCTGATGACATCAACATGAATATAACATGACATCGTCAGTGGCTCTTTCCCATGTTTCTCCAGAAAACGTACAGTTTTCTTCATCGGTACAATTCAGTACAATTTTTGTAAGTATGTGCAATTATGTAATAATCAAAAGATCGTTTTGGTGGAGTATTTCTTTAACTACAGAATTATCGACAGCCCATTTTCTCAAACATGTGCTGCCCAGCCAGGAAAGAATAAAATTCACACTCTTTCACTTAGCATTCAAGTGCTGCTTGTTCTTCCTTTTTTCCCTTTTTCTTTTCATTCCTCCAGACTCTCTCCTCCCTCCTTCTTCTCTCTCTCTTCACCGTAACAGCCAGAGCAGTTATTACTACTTAAAGTACTGCACTTGCTGACAGAGAGGTTTGTGGTTGTGTGTGTATACTGTACTGTATATGTGTTTGTGTGTGTGCTGTAAAACACTGTTCTGATGGCCCTCGTGGGTGTTTCAGAAGCTGCAGTCGCTTCTCTAAAGTTCAAGCAATTACATTTTCCAGCCGGGTGCCATTTGCCAAACATTCTCTGGCTGCGTGTATGTGTGTGTTTTGCTTGTATGGGCATGTTTGTTTATGACATGTGTGTCTTTCTGTTTAAAGTTATACTCTGTACCTTACAGGTACAGATTAGTTAAGTAGAGGAAACAGAGCTGCTGAAGGTGTGTCTATTCTTGGTGACAAGTTAAATAAATATACAGTTGTTTGATATAAGTGGGTACTGTTAAAGACTATTAGTGTGTGGACTGAACAGGAAAACTAATAATTGTACTATAGCTGTAACTAATCATTATTTTCAGTTGAGTTAATAGATGACTGATTTACTGATAAATGGTTTTAAATAGAAAGTGTTAAAAACATAATGGCAATGTTTACAAAATGCAGATGTGATGTCTGCACCTTTTTTTGCTTTTCATGACCAGCTGTGTAAATCCTCAAATTATTGAAACAGAAACACTGCAAAATCTTATATCTCAGGAGCCCGAACGAGCAAATGTTTGGCATTTTTGCTCAATCATTTACAATCAGTTATCAAAATGACCAACTATGAACGTAAACTATCAATTGATCAGTTATTTTATTGACTTTACACACACTATAAAAGTTGTGTTACTGGCCCGTTTCTGCAGAATGATGTGGATCTGAAACAGAGTAAACTCAGCTGTAAAGTCAGATTTTAAATGCAGTAATACAGCACTGGGTCAGTGTACTGTGAGTAGTCGGAGTGATGTGTCTGGCATGCTGCTGTAGATGTGTACATGACTGGAATGTGTGTGAGCAGCAGGTTTGTGTCGGCCTGGTGCAGAATTACAGACTAAGATTGCACCAATATGTGCTGTTAAAAGGCCAACTCAGATAATTTTGGACTGAAGCTGCCAGTAGCCAATATTTTAGTTTTATGGCCTTGCCAAAGACATCTGAGAAAATAAGTAAACAGTGTTTGAGGTGAAAGGTTATTCTTGTTGGGTTGTATCATGAACACAGTGCAACAGTGAAATCCTGGTATGGTGATGACAAAATAGATTTCTAAGAACCTAATCACATCTATTGTCTCTGTGGGGCGGGGCCTCGGCTGGTGCCGCCCCTGCAGACCTGCAGAGTTAAAAGGGGGTAGGTATTTGGCTTAGATTATAAATAACGTTAAGCATAAGAACCACTGTATAAAGCATGGTTCTTTTTCTTTTACTTTATTATGTTCTAAATATTTTTTAATGGTGACACCCTTTTTTGCCCATTTTCCAAATATGTGCACCTTGTTTTTTGTGTGTGCCCAGTCTGACCCACCCCATTTAAAATGTTCTAGACCTGCCCCCGATGGTCTGGTTGACTAGTGCTGACTAGTGGTTTGGGAGATACATGGCTGGATCTGCAGAGGCTAAGTTTGTAAGTTGGTGTGCGCGCACATGTGTTTGTGCATGTCTGTGTCTCAGAATGGGCTGCCAGATCTGCCATGGCTGCCATAGGCCTGACAGGATGACAGCTGTCACCAAGGAAATAGGGAGAAGAGGAGGAGAGAGGAGAGACACTGCCTCAAGGGAACACACACTCGGTTTCAAACAAGGGCTCAAAGTTGTGTCTGTGTGTGTATATGTATTTCACGTTTGTGTGTGTGCGGGCATGTTTGTTTGTGACTCAGAGAATGGCTGTATGAGTATGATTGGTTTATGTTTCAGTAATGTGCATGCAGTACTCACCCTCACATGAGCAGTTAACAGTTTGTGTATTAAAAAGAAACAAAGGGGCAGTGTTGGTAGGCTGTGTGTTTACAAGGTGTGTTCAGATGCTTCCCTTTGTGTGTATGTGTGTTCTGTGTATTGAGTTTGGCCTGCTTCATTAGTTTATATTGTAAAATCGATGTTGCCCATTGTGGTGCGACCTGCCTTTGTTGTACCCGGCGATACGCTGTGTGTGTGTTTAAGTGTGCCTTTGTCTGTGTGGCTAGTAATAGTGACCCTGGGGAGAGAGTCTGACACAGGGGGGAGGAGCCCCCTCCTAAGTAACCTGGAAAGCAGACCCATCCATCAACTCTTTCTCCTCTCAATCCATCCGTTCCCTATCTGTTGTGTTTTTCTCTCCTCTGTAGGGCTATTACGGCAATCACTGCTCTTTAAGCTGCAGCAAGGCCCTCTGTGTCTGTCTGAGTGAGCGAGTGTGTTTCTGAGCGTTACTCAGATGCCTCATCCCCTCATTGGGGCAGGAGGTTATGTGTGTTTAACCCAGCCTAGCTGGCCTCGCTAAGCCTAATGGTCTCAGTAAGATGGAGAGGAGAGTGAAGCTGAGTCAAACAGGAGAGGACAGGAAACTAAAGAGTAAAGACAGGGACGAGTGGATGCAAAGCAGGGAATGTGAAGTCCAGACAGGCACGGCGAAGGGACTGATTTAATGTGGAGTAAACACACCTGAGCTTTAGTAGCTTTTCATTTGATATCCTCCTTAACCTTTTTTCCCTGACCAAACTTTTTGTGCTCTGAAATTCAGATTTAAGCTCTGAAATAGTGATTAAAAGTAGTACTACTAATAAACTATTGATTAGTTCATTATTGAGTACACTGATCCTGTTTCTCTCCAGATACTGATTTCAGAATCTAAATATAGTGCCATTCTAACATACACATGCCGTTTTTTTCCCTTATAATTTAGCTTAACTGGTTGGATGTGGTCAAATATGTTCTCTGCTCCACTTGTAACCACACCCAACAGTGATGTCATGGGGCACTGACACACTCCGGAGTCTAAATGCAGTTTTACATGCATGTTAAATCACTGTAGGTCAGAAAAAAAGTTTTTAGCAGCTCTCAAGTTAGTTATTAAACTTATAAGTAGCCACTCCTACAGTATATGTAGCTGCAAACAGGCAACTGTGTTGTTATCTCTTTAAAAATGATTTAATTGGGATCAGTCATGTCTGGCTGATATCCGATTACTTAATGAGATCATTAATTAATTAATGAGATCAGTAGCAGCACCAATACCAATCCAGTGTAATAACACACTGCTGAATATCCTGGTGATATTTTTTAATTAATCATTTAACCAAATTAAAATGGAAAGAATTGATGTACAGAATGCTTGTTGTCCAGTTTGTACAGTTCAGGTTTAACGGCTGAAGATGTTTTTCCATAAACAAACCGTCAGAGAGAGAGAGTAGAGATGATTTTATCTACAGACACATCCTGGGACTGTTCTGTAGACAGTGAATAACTGTCAGCGAACACGTCCCAGGACGCCGTAACAACAGCCGGGGTGATTTTTACCGGGATATCTGGACATTTTCTCATTCACAGCTGGATATCATACATTCAAATAAAACTCATTTGGATGGGATACCTGAAGCAAAAATTCTTTGAGCTCAGGTATTGAGTCACTAATTTAATGTCAGTGGAATGGCCTCTAAAAGTTTCACATCACATATCACTTTCATTCAAATCCTCTGCGCTTGGCTTTACAGCTTAAGGAGGCAGTTGACTGTAGTTGTAGATATTAAATTTACTGTCCAAAATGCCTGGAATACCACAGTGTGAATAATGTGTTAAGGGGCATTCAGGTACTACATGAAGGGAATTTTTTCTATTATGTTATTTGACCTCCAGCTGTGTTTACATGCAGGTTGTTAAAGGTCACATCAATCATCTACCAGCTTCAAGTAAAAAGAGAAGAATTACAGTTTTTTAACCCATACATTACTCTGTTTTTCTGCTTGTGATAAATGTTAGTTTTGAAAAATAACGAATGTCTACAACCTCCAGCTTGCCTCAAATTGGATGAAATAGTGAGGAAAGAGGAAATGTCCTGTGTAAATCATGCTTAGGTGCCACTGTGAACTATTCTTCTGCTGTGGAAGAGCAGGGTGTTTCTTTTCTGAGCAGAAATTATTTATTTTAAGGCTGACAGTGTCCTTTTTTTACTACTGTCAACCTCTGACATGGGTTTGATTATATGAAGTCTATATTTTCTGACTGAGGAAACCCCACAATGTGCTGTTAGTTGACTGTAACACACTTTGATCACATTTCTACATAGCAATAAAGCAGCAAATCCAGTTTTAAATCCAGAGCTCTCATCTCACTAACTCCACTGTGAACCTGCGAGGTGAGGTCA
>JAUMHL010000016.1:13875058-13909904 GCA_032362345.1 Sandelia bainsii | reverse complement strand
TTCTGACTGAGGAAACCCCACAATGTGCTGTTAGTTGACTGTAACACACTTTGATCACATTTCTACATAGCAATAAATAAAAATATATATAAAAATAATAAAGCAGCAAATCCAGTTTTAAATCCAGAGCTCTCATCTCACTAACTCCACTGTGAACCTGCGAGGTGAGGTCAAATAATGTGAGCTGCGCTGCTACAGTACACAGCCAGGACGGCATACCAATCAACATCAGTATCATGTTTCATTCAGTCAGTGTGTTGCATCCTGCTTGGAGGTGAGTGTGAGGCTACGTGGAAAGGGATGGGTTAAAAAGAGATGATTAATCACGGGGGGGTGGGGGCTTGCAGTGTGCGGGTCCTGGCATGCACGCATGTATCCGTGTGTGTGAGCGAGGTGAATGGGGGTCTGGCATCCAAGCGGTAAGGTAATGAGCGGAGCCACAGAGTGTGTGGACCTCTAGCCTCTGCAGTGGAGAGGAGGGGGGCATGAGTGGAATACAGATAGATGCTGTTTCTCCTGCTGATGGCTCTGTTGGTTATGGATGAAACAGCTCCAGCCTCTTTTTGAGGCAGCCCAGCAATGAATGGTGGGAAGCTGGGATCAGCATAGTCATATTGGTGATTGACTATTTTTTTCAATTTGCTGCCTGAAAGCCACCAGATAATAGTACTTGAAATAAAGCCTTCTTATTACTATATGGGACAACTTACAGTAAACTGATCTGACTGGAACTCAGATTTTTGCTTTAAACTTTACTTAAGGTAATAAATAATACTTTATGTATAGTAAAAAAGCTTATTAAGGTCATTTTTAGCACTTTTTGTTGTTGTTTTAACTGCCACTGTCGTCTATTCAGTACTGACAAGGCTAACAAGGCTGTATTTTTTGCCATTTTCACATGTTCTCACTTGGGGAAATAGACTGTTTGGTCTTGAAGAGGGGTCCTTGGGTAGAGTGTGCAGGAAGCATGACCTGACACAAATCATCAGTGGAAATCACAGTGTGTTCTTTACACCACATCAAACCGGAGCCAGTCGCATGATTAGAAATGATGTGTTAAGTGTATAACCTCTGAAGAAGAAATGCAGAAAGCACGGTAAATATTTCTCACACTTTCTGGTGTTGTGCTGAGTGGATCAGCCTGAAAAGGAACACCTCCTCACTCGATGTGAGTTCTCCAGACAATTACCTGCTGGATATTAATTGGACCTCCTACTAGGGAACTGGCAGTGTAATGCCTGTTAAATGTCCGAGCTGTCTGACTCGGACATTTGAGTTCTCACGTTCAGCTCCTCCAGGTAATTCAGGTAGTTCAGGGTTCCAGTGCATTTCTGAAAACGTCTTATTTCTAAGTCCATAGAGTCAGTAAGTTTGGAGATTAATTATGATTGCTGTGAAACCTTTTTGAATAGGCCAATCATCGTGCCACTACAGTATTTCTGTCCAAGGTATTCAGCAACCTGCTAATGTATCTCAGTGGGGAAAGTCACAGTGAGGGCAGCTTGGCTTTGAGAAAAAGTAGCTATGTATGGCTCTAATATCTCAAGGATAATCACACAGAGACAATGATTTATGTAAGGGAGCTATTTAATGGCCATGGCTAAAAATGTAGAAAAAATAAAGACAGGCTAGATAATTTAAGAGCAAGGTCGGAGGAAATGTTGCAAAGAACAGATGTCAATCCCTCCTCCTTCATCTCACACTCTCATCGCGAGTGAGGGCTTTTCTCCAATAGTGAGATGTAGACAAAGCTGGAGAACATGTCACCCCAGGTGATTACTCGGCATTCACAAAGGCGAAGGTCATGCAGGAAGTTTGAGTTCACATAAGCAGGAGCACCCAAGGGATCCATGAGAGGAGAAAACGCAGCGTTATTAACACCCCCTGCCTGTTCTGATCTGTTCCCACTTGACATTAGCAGGAGAAAATGACATGCTTTTAGCAGTGGCTGTTCATATAAGAGGGTTACCTCTGTCATTTAGAGGCAAGAGCTGGTGCGAGCTGACAGGAGCCCCGGTTCTCAAAAATAACCTGGTTTATAAGATGAAATGGAAGGAGAGAGAGCTGGTGGGAGGGAGAAAGAGAGGATGAGGCACTGCTTTTGCTGTCTTCCTTCGAAAGAGAGGGGGATATGCCACAGACGTTCTGCATTTTAAAAAGAACAGAATTACTTTTACTTCTTAGGTGCGTGTATCCATGAATATCTTAGTTTCTTTAAGTACTCCAACTTAATCCTAAACTATAATCTTGTCAGAACTTCCTCTGACAAGTTCATTGATTTCTGTAACCCCTAAGTTAATGCTAATTGTAATCTTGAAGCTGTGACATAGAGAGATGTCGGCTGAAAGTAACTGTAGGAAACCATTTAAACTTCACCTCCCAGAAATCCTGGCTGATGTCAATCAATGTCAAGGACTATTTTGTTATTTATTTATAACCTGGAACCTGATCAAACTACAAGGGCTTAAAGAAAAAACAGTTTCTTAGGCCAGGATCTTGCCCATTCACTGAGGTTTTGCTCTTAATTTAGGATTAATCACAACCTCTAGTTAGATTTTACGAATACGAATACAAGACAAAGTTGAATTTGTCGAACAAAGTCAAATCCTACCCTGAAAATAGCCCCCTGTGAGCATCATCCTCACTTGGATTTTGCTCATGTTCCTCTCCTTTTGTCCCCTGCATAAGTCTGAATGTGGAAGAACAAACCACTTCAATCAATCCCGGCCCTAATTAGGCCTCTGCTTCACCTCGCTCCAGAGTAATGATGGCGTGGCCACATAAAAAGGTTCCTTTGTTTTGTTTTTTCCTCTCCACTTCAAAAGCTGTCTCCCCGCAGACCACCCCGCCATGATTTAGCAGCAGGTCTTTAGGTTTGTTTGTCCTCTGTTTTGTTTAGTCATTAAAGTTGTCACACTCTGTTTGGATCAAAGCAGCTTCAGGAGCGGCACAAATTAACGTCCTAAATATTAGCGGTGACACCTCGTTAATGGGATGTAACATGTCGGAGGGGAAGCAGGAAGCTAACATGAGGCTAGTGTCCTGGTCCTGGGTGTGTATTTCTTTGGATGTTGAGCCCTTGTGGTGGCGACTACATTATGTTGAGTTGTGGTTTTGGTCGGCAGAAGGTTAGTGGTGTGCAGTTGGCAGCTGTGGTTGTAATTAGGAGTGCTGGCTGGGTGCTGCAAGACGTTTTGCAGGTTGTCAGGCGGTGGGTGGGGTGGTGAAATGTGATTGACGGTGAGTGGGCACAGCGGTGGGCATTGTGGCGGCTGTGGTTGGCTGAGATTGGCAGGCAGCTCTATGTAAGTACTTTTCTGACTGGCAGACATTATAGCCTTTTGTGGTTCTCTGGGGTGCACAACTTAGCCAGTTAGTGTGTGTCTGTGAGTGTGTACGTCCCTACTATGATCCCTCTGAGGCGGGTGGTTTCCTCTCAAAATCTTTAGCTGGGCAAACAGATGTTCTGACACACTTACGCAATGATGGATGGATGGTTGTGTTTACCTATTCACAAGTGTGTTTAAACTGGGCCAAAACCACTCACAAATCATCCATCTGTGTGAGCCGTTAGCACTTAAACACCCCGTAGACATACAACGACGACACACACTAATGAGAAAAGTTCCAGAGTTCCAGAGGTTTTTGTTTTAATGAGAAGGCCATGGCTTCATCGCACCTCCTCTGGTAAACAACAATGATCACAACAGCTCATTGAACTCCTTCCTATGTGTTTGTGTGTGTGTGTGTGTGTGTGCATAAAGTTGACTTTATGCTGAGACATTGTCTTGCATCCCACATTTGGGCGCTTGTTAGTATTATTGTTGAATTCCTTCATGAACACACACCCGGAGGCGCGCACACACACACACACACACAGAGGCACGCACACACACACAGATGCTCACAGCCAAATCAAATCTCAGCTGGCCAGACTGATGTTGAAGGTTTTTAATGCAGCTGTCGTTGTCCAGTCTTTATACACACATGTAAATGCACATACACTTAGTCATGAAATATTCTCTCACAACAAATACCCAAATGTATCAACCTTTGGGGAGTGTGCGCGTGTGTGTTTTGTGTGTGTGTGTGTGTGTGTGTGTGTGAAATGAAGACTGGAGGAAGCTGCAGCTGTAGCACTGCAGTTAGCATTAGCATCCTTTTCCATTCCCACCACATGGTTGTCAGTCTGCGCTTAGCATAGCGTCTTCATCTGCAGAGGATTAGCATGCAGCACTAGCCAGTGCTATGAGCTGAGCCTCCCCCTCTGATTAGGCGTGATGCATTTGAAGCCTCCACAGGGAGCGAGGACGGCACACACTCCTTCACTCGCCGTATCGGCTCATTGTATTAAGCGGTGTGTGTGTGCAGGATGTTAAGCAGATGTTTAGTGAATGCAGCTTAGTCGAGAACCGGATCATTTTAAATGTCCTGTACAAGTCCACAGCAGCAGAAAGGACAATTTTACACCGAAGCACAGTGTCCACTTATGGTTTGTATATTGCGCAGAAGTGAACTATATTACTATATACGTATATATATATATATATACATACTAATAAAATTCCCTTAACTAATACAGAGTGATGGGGTGCCACAACCATGTCGTGCAATAGTGGTCCTCTAACGTTAACTGTTATACATGTTTCTTCAGCTGTCTCATTTGGGAAATATGGTCATTGTCACCAACTGTTAACAACAATTTATCACATACAGACACATTCTCTTGCTTTCAGGAAATACAAATCAACAACATTAAGAATTTTATCCTCATGGGACCTGACTTGATGTGTTTCAATTAGGAGGTCCTTCACTTTAAATATTTACACAACTCCTGCATTAGACATGGTCCCATTCTTTGTTTAAATGAAAAGCCTGTGGGACAGATCTGATAGTGCTGGTTGTGAGTATGTTGTTATGGAAATGGGCGTTTAGTCTGCCTCAGGCCTCCGGGGAGCATCAGAGGCATCCCAGAAGTCTGTGCAGACCCTTTTGTGAAGAGAGTGCAGTGCAACAAGTCCCTCGGGTGCTCATTATGGAAAATGTTGCTGTATAAAACAGGCCCAAACTCTAAAAGACACGCATACAAGCCAGATGTAGGTGGGAATTTTCTCTGTCTCACATGGTTCAATCATTTAATTGACGGCAGTAGTGAGTCGAGGGGTCATGTTGCTGGACTTTCTCCAGATTTTGGCATATGGAGTCCAAACTTGAGCTTTTGCACCGCCACAGAGGGGCACAAAGATGAGATGAAAGTTGGTTGCATATGGTTTTAAGGCACTACAGCTGTAACAGAATGAAAATGTTGTGGTTCTTGCATTTTTATTATCAATATACAATCCTCAGTTTTATTGATGCAAACTCCCATGGAGCTTATTGTGTTCACATGTAGGACACATTTTAATGAATTCTGGAAAGAATACCTTAATTTTCCAACGTTCTTCACTCTTTTTCCGTTACAGTTTGGCATGTAGTTTAGGAATTTGAATTGAAGCAAGACTAGGCCATCAGCCTGTGGTTTTCTTTGTACAGTGACATAGCAAAAAGGAAAAAGTCTAGTATGCTGAGAACATGGTTTGAGTCAAGGTCTCTTGAAATGATTTGAATCATCAGTGTTGTGTGGGCAGTCTTATAGGCAGTGATGAAACACACAGTCAGATCTTCTACTTAAGTACCAAAAAACCTTTCAAAGAAACATTCAGGATGTTTCATCCAAGATCAGTGTTTGATAATTTATCAACCTGTAATATCTTGTCCATTGCTGTCCCACTTGAAATGTAAATGGTAAAACAGGTTTCACGGTTTGTGAAGAACGATGTGATTTGATATGAATGATATGAATCTCCGGAGAAAGACTGGAATGAACAGGAGGGTGATAGAGAGAAAAAGAAAGAAGGTGAGAGAAATAGAAAGAGCTGGGTGGTAGACGGTTCCTCCGGTACCCTTGGGTGGCGTTTGCAATGTTTGTGTGTGTGTGTGTGTGTGTGTGGGTGTGTGTGCTGCAGATGAGTAATGGCCTCTGACGTGCATGTCTCTCCTGTCTCGTCCTCCATCCGTTTCATCATTACATGCCATCAATCTCCCCATCTCTCAGTCTCCCTGTCAGCTCCCTCTGTTCCCTTCCTCTTTTTCTATCTTTCCTTCCCTTCTCTTTTTTCCCTTAACCCTGACAGACTTATTCTACATCATCTGCGAACTCCTCGGGGTGTTTAACTCCTCACCGTCACTTCTTCTTCTCCTTCTTCTCGCTGCGCTGAAGCATTGCTCTGTTTCTCACCTGAGCCCCAGTTTAATTTCACTGTGAGAGCACCGCTCACACACTCGTGCACACACACTCAATCATTCAGTCACCTAACACATCCACGCACCTCTCAAACTCTTGTCTCAAACACAGACATGCAAGCACACACGCAAAAGGAGCTGTCAAGAGTAATGGTGTTTAGTGTAATTTACTGTACTGCCGTTGTAGCCTCTGCTTTCTCAATAGGAATCATTATAGAGATTACATAATGGAGGTAATTTTTCTTCTGCTGTATAGAGCGCTGTGATGGCTGTACAAAGTGTTTTGGAGGCAGGAGAAAACCTGTTAGCTGTAGCTGAGAAGTAAATGGGTCCGGTGTAGCCTGGTTAAATCAGCGCCCGTTAGCCTCCCTCCCCTCTCTTCAGTTCCATGCCTATTACTCTTAACAAACCAGAATGGATCCGGGGTATTGATCTGTTGGCAAGGGAATGCTCTCTTTTTTCAAACGCACACACACACAGACACACTGAAAAAGGAGAAGGATGTGCTTGTGTCGATGCTGAAATTCTTACACTGGAAGTGGAAAACATGGACACATGGTATCAGAGCATATTGTTACCGCCCTTTCTACTTACACTTGTTTTTTCCCTGGTTTCAACATAAAGTCCTCATCACTCTAAATGCACCTTAAGGCATAATGCTGTTTTAAAGTCTTGGTAAGGAGTCACCTTTATCTTCATAAAGGAATAATCTGCTGAAAAGTTTGAAGCGTGTTTCTTCACAGGGCAAGCCAGCTAGTCTTATTGGAAACACATAGTTGGAGCTGATTCTAATGGAGACGCAGAGGTGCTGCAAGAAATGGTATTTAAGCCCTCTGCCTGGACCCGACTCGCACTCATCTGCAAAAACAGACATATGGTATATATTAGGTTAGTTTATCACTGGAACATATACAATTCTGGATTAAACTCCATAGCGATAGAAACCATCAGTAGTTTTTAAGCATGTGTGTTTTGCCACCAGAATCTCAACGAAGTATGATTGTGTCGTTTGATATGGTTAAGATAAGCTGGACTGTAAATGACTGTGAACCACAAAACTCTGTAATTAAATTTGAGTGTTTTTCTCAGTCAGTTTGGCCTTAAAAAGTCTTCAGATGTGCTACTGGCTTAAGCAAGAATTTAATTTGCAAATTTAAAAAGTTGCAACAAAAAAAGTAATTTGAGGATTATAACAAATTAATGTTACAACAGAGCACAGCAAAGTCATAATATCGCTTCTGAAATGAGTCATAAATAATGTGTAATACTGCCAGGTTCTGGTATGATGGAGTAATTGACTCTCCTCTGTGGTGCTCCGAGGTCATTACCTCCCCAGTGATGATTCATGTGTTCTCTAATTGCTCTGACATCATCCATGTTGGATACACACGCTGTCTCTTTAACACACGCTCACACACTCTTTGCTTGCTCTCTTGGCTCAGTAGCAGATTTGGCTGCCAATATTGTATTTACATTAAACGTGTATAATTCGATAGGCCCAGAGAAGTTCACCGCTGCATCAATATGGCCGCACAGGTGTCTAACCTTGACTCTTCACCCAGCATGGCTATTCATAGGCCATTAATTAGAGCAGGATCCTGCTAATTAACACACAGGCACACTTGCTTTCTTTCTGGCACACACACACACACACACACACTCTTCAACCCCCTGCACTCCACTCTCTTCACGTTTGAGTTCCGTTTAATGCGCCCTGTTTGATTTGCCCTACTAAAGTAATGAGTTTGGAAAGCAGACAAAAATTCTGAAGTGTGTTTTGGAGGAGCCTCAGGATAATTTGAAGTCCTGGGGCTGGGAGTAGAAGTACGCTTGCTTCCTCACACCCACACTCTTATGCGTTTGCACGCACACAAGTGCGGAAATACACACTTCCAAGCACAACTGTGCAGTGTCGTTTGTCTAGTGTATTATGTGTATATTTTCACAGCAGAGTGAGAGATTTTATGCATTTTAGATGTTCTTCAGAGGAGCCAAGCAAAATAAAATTAGAGAAATCTGAGAAAATAACTGTGGTTTTGCTCCCGATAGTGTTTCATTCAGAACGAAAGTACCAGTTGTTGTTTGACCTGCAAAATGTAATTGTTACTTCATACTCCCTTTTTTTTGTCACGCAGTCACTTGTGTTCGTTTTCTAAGAATTAAACCTTCTAGTGCATCTCCAAACAGAGTCAGGACCAATTTAAGTCAAGTATGCAGCATTGTCAAAGCAAATCAGGAGTCAAGTCATATGAGTGGAGATAGAGGGTTTCTCAGCCTTGTCTCCTAAAAATTAAGTTTCTATCCAACTAAACTGCACAAATGCATTTTTGAAGGAATGTAACTTCAACCGCAGTACATCTTCTCTTAACATAATGAAGATACATTGACATAATAACGTGATTCATCTAAATGACAAGTACACTTATTTTGAACTGAATTAATAAAATGTACCCAGACAATGGATTTTTGTCCTAAAACATTATGTGATCTACAACATTCAGTTTTTGTTCTGCCAGATACCTGATCTTGCAGTACAACATCCAGTTTGACTGACTACAGTGCTATTAAAGGATTTGGGCGCTTAATAGAGAAAACGTCAACAGTCACTCCACATCCACTGGACTCTGGAGGAGAACTCAGGAGTTAAACTTGCACTGGTTTGTTATTATACACTTGCCATGTACCCCAACCACCTCCTCATCATTCATGTTCTGTTACTAAATGTAGTGCTTCATTCATAAATGTGTGGGAAGTCCAAAACAAAGTCAAAGAGTCTCTTCAAAACATGTTCTGTTCTAGGTATAAAACCAAGCTCATGTCAAAACAAGTCAAAAGCTCAGATCAGTTCTGTCAGGTCCAAAATAAATCTCTAGTCTAGTCAAAGCAAACCAAAAATCCAAATCAAGCTACAAGTTTTTGAAGGCAAGTACAGGTCAGGTCACACGTTTGCATTAAAAGTCTCAAGCCAAGTCTTTTTTGGGAGATAAATCTAGAGTAAAAAGAGTCTCAATCAGTCAAGTCCCATGTTTTGTGACACGATGGGTAAAAATCCCTGGAAGTTTACCAATACGCCCTCAGTAAAGTGTGAGAGATTTTCAACTTATGTCCTCAGCAGATAGAGATTTACCGTTGTAAACAGTTTACTGAGAGGAGATTAGTAGAAAACAACAGCTTTGCCAGAGCTAATTAGTAAAACTAGCTGAGTGAGAACAGGTATAAAGATAAAGACAGCTCCTTCAGAATTAAGAGATAAAGAAAAGTGCAGTAGATTAGGTCTAATAAACAGAACAGCATTTATCCTGCTTGTCGTCCAGACAGGAACAGCTGCGAGGGTGGTGTTCACAAATAACACTACAGCATTTCCACGTTTTATGCTTCATGCCAAAAAAATTTGCCAGTTACATTACAAGCACTTAGGACCTGGATCAGTGCCGCCACACACTTTCCTCATGTGGTTTACATGGAAACACACAAGCTAGTATCCACTCAGGCTGCAAGATACTGTCAACCCCAAACTGTCCCATCAGAGGACAGCACTGCTGGAATATTTGGTGAAGCTGGAGCCAGACCAGAGGAGGTTTAGTTACGAAGGGAAATAGGATGCAAAAGAGCTCCTCCTCCTCCACCTCTTCTTCTTTCTCGTCAGCATTCAAACCTCATCCTGAACCAATACGACGCTGTGGTGTCTGTTAGCCTGCAGGAAGAGAGAGACAGACAAACAAGGATGAAGTGAGAAAAAGTAGATGATGGGTGAGTGCTGAGCAGCACGGTGAGAGAGGCTAGAGAGACAGTAGCAGGGAGAGAGGGAGACAGAGAGAGATGGTTCATTAAACATTTAGAGGGATGGAGAGCAGACAGGCCTCTCCATTTCTCTCCCCTCAGTGTTCAGGAGATAGGAGATTGAATGTATGTCTGCCTGTGCACCAAAATACACCACTGAAAGTGTATTTGTGTATGTGCACATGTCTGTGTGTTTTCTTCCACATTGAAATCCCAGCTTGTCCCCACAGGTCTAGATAATGGTTTGCAAATATAACAGCATGACCCTAAATATAGCAACCGCAGTCATGCTGTAACACCGTACTTAATCCCTATATCGCAACACACACACACACATACACAAGCAAAGACAATGACGCAGAGTAATGCAATTGCAAGGTTAGCCAAAGAAATTACATGTTAGTCAAGCTTGCCCACAGATTATCTGACTCTCTATATCATCTGGAGTGTATTTACCCTTGTACACACCTCAGTGTATTGTCCCATTTAGCATGGTTCCCACTCATGCATCCTAATGGCTCCAGAGAGCCAGCGAGTCTCTGCTGTCTGTTATTAGTGAGCAGCACAGATCAATGGGCTCTGGAACTGCAGCGCTAGCCTGTTAGCGTGTCCCCATTCAAACCCAGTGAGCCGTTGCTAACGCCGCAGCTAAAGTGTTTGCTAGTATAAAGTCTCCAAAGTGGGGCGGTGCACCTGTACCCACCCAGCCTCTACAGATGTAAAGCTAAGCTCTAAAGAAAGGAAGAGCACAACTGTGGAGCCAGGATGCATAGTTGGACAAAGGGGCTTTTTTGGTGTCAGTGTTTGCGTCCAATGGGTGGGCGTTAAAGAGTAGTTTTAGTCAATTTACTGAAAAGAAAAAAAAAAAGCTTCTCACTTACTTCTTGGGATATATCTACACGTGCAGCAGATGTTGGATACATTTGTGAAGCTTTGAGGTATCTGTCTCTGAGATTGCAGCTGCAAGCACAATACAAAAGGTGAAAGGAATTTCATCTGTTGTTCTCCGAGCATTGAAAAGTTGCTCTCAAAAATGTGACAGCATCTTTCCAGAAGCAGTGTTCCTGATAATCCACTGACCTCACTGTGAACAGGTTTTATGGGGACAATTTGTTCTGTAGAGAGTGTAGAAAGTGTTTTCAGTGAGAGTTAATACAAAAAAAAGCTATTTGTATGGCTAGAAACAGGTACTATTGTGAACCGAGTCTTTATAATGGAATCAGTCAGTCAATATTTTTCTTATTAGCATTGACTGAAATGACTGTGTGGGCACTCGTGGTGCTGAATCTGTGAAGAATTATTATTTCACTCTGTGTTTTTATGGACTACTGTAGCCTCTTTTGTCTCATTGTTTTGGTTTTGTGGCACATTTATGGTGTGGCCCAGTCTCACTGCTCTCTGAGCACCTAGCTCAGGCCCAGGAGTTTGTGGAGACCAGAACAGAGTGTTGATGAAGAGGTCCTGTGTTCATCAGGTGGATAGAAACATGACTCCTAACAAATGCCAACACAGATTACAAGTCTACTGGATGTCAAAATAGGCAACTTTCACACTAACCACAACAAACCTGAGAAGTTGAGGAAATATGTTGGCTCTATTTATCATTCTGTTTTTGTGTTTTTCTGCCCTTTTATTGGCTTTTAAAAAACTTTATAAACTGGATATTGAGTTGTCACTGAGCATCTGATGGGCATAATACATGTTTTTTGTTACATAACTATTGTACTGTAGTTATCCATACAGCACTGGTTGTGTGTGGGAAGACTGCTGAATTGATTGAAAAGAGCATTATGTTTGAATTCTTCACAAATATGTGCTAAAAGTGTTTTATTATTATGATTAGGCTCACTGTTATGTGGAAAATGGTTTTATTATTACTCCTTTACAACTCTGACATGAATGCAGTTCTGAGAAAAATGCTGACTTAACAGCATAAAAGGGAAAAAACAACAACACACAACATACATTTTAAAATACTGAATATCTGCCCAAAATGTCATAAACGCTCTAAGAAATCTCACTACTGGCCCTCAGAAGCCCATATCAGTCAAATCTTTGTGTTGATTTGACAGTGTTTGCATCTGGGATCACACGGGGCCATATGCACACGCTCACACACAGATCCACACATATGCATAATCAGGCGTTCCCTCTCCCTCGCTCCATTCCATCAGCATATGTCAGCATATGGCTTCCTCCTCAGAGAGACTGTTGAACAGACTGATCCAGGTTTGATTTTGCTCTGGAGGTCCTGACCCGAGACGGAGGGCAGAAAGGAAAGGAAAAGGGAAGAAAAGGAAACAGGAAAGTAACGTAAAGAGGGAGGATGGATTTCTCTTCAAACAGCTGTCAGCCTGAACTCTCTCCTCCTGTTGACTGACCTGATGCTGTTGTCTGGTTTGTTACTGTGAGGCTCCTGCTCCCTTCAGCACAGACACGCTCGTCAACCGCTCACAGTGCACGTGCGTGTGTGACGGAACATACACCCATATTCAGCCATCTGTTCTAGCACTAATTGGTATGCATGACAATGTTTTTCCAATCCATAAAACCTAATGAAAATGTACACCCCACCCGCTCTAAAATCCCTTAATGCTATCTCCCGCTACCTGCCCCTAACCCTCCACCCTCACCTATCCTCCTGTAAAACATTACAGGCATAATGACACTATAGTGGGCATTAGCCACCCCTCTTGTGGAGGCACTTTCAGTCCAGGAGGCAGCTCCAAATATTGGAGATGCCCTGCTACTTTCCCTGGAAATCTGTCAGATTTCTAAGATACAAGACCCTCCCAGCCCCCATATAAACTTGGCTCAGAGTGTGAATTGTTATAATTTTATGGAGTAAAGCTCTTGGAAACTCTGGACTGCAATGTGCAAGTGATTTCCTCCTTAAAGCTGACAGCACGCTTAAGGAATCAGACAAGCAGTAAGAAGGGAGGAAGGGATATAAAAGACAAAAGAGCCAATAAGTGGATGAATCAAATGAAAACTGAAAGTGTTGACAGTGGAAACATCACTAATTAGTGAGCAATTATCAAATTAACCTCAACCTCTTAGTGAGCTAATGAATTCGCAGTTGGTTGAAGTAAACTTATAAAAGTAAAACCTGAAATGATCCCCGAAATCTTCTATAATCTTCATCAAAAATGCATGAGAAAAGTACAAGTGCACTTGAACCTGGATCTGTCCTTATTTTTCTTGCCCGACCCTTCACACACACACACACACACACACACACAGAAAACATTGCCTTCCCATGCCAGGCAATAAATAAGTTTCCTCCGGCTGTCTGTCTACACCGCGTTTAACGTCACCTCTTTGATTTTGCTCCCAGCATCTACCGTCACATCTACTAGTCCTTACCCTCTGAGATTGTGTGTGTTCGTGTGTGTGTGTAAAGAGCTGTAATGGTGGTTTATTAAAGTGTCACAGGCAGTTTCTGCCCATCCTTGCCACAAGAACACACTGAGCACCCTCTGAAAACAAGTGCACAAACGATTTTGGCAAACACGTGCATTATCTGGTGTTTATTGGCGTCATACACGAAAACAGCAGCCCGGCCAAATGCTAATAGAGGTGATATCCAGTCTTTTGTAACCTTTGTGCTGCACACGGTGCAGAGGTTGGCTCACAATGGGACGTTATTGTGCTGAAGCCAGTTCAGCGTGCTGTTAAATCAGTAGTGTTTTGTCGTTGGCAACCGGCTGCCTTTTCTCTCCCCTCTCTCTCCGCTTCTCTTTGTCTCTGTCTGCCCTTATTACGCCATTTTCTGTCTCTATCCTGTGGCTTTCTGCTCAGTCATCCCCTTTAGAGGTGTCATGACTCATGTGTGTGAACACACCTGGGGGATTTATTGTTCAAGCAAGGCACAGTGGTGGAGGTGTTACTTGTTGTACAGGTACTCAAAATTGAGGATTTACTGTAAAACACACAAAAGCACACAGTCAACAGATGCTGTAAAGGTCCTGGTCACTGTTTTTGACCTGCGTCCCAAACCTGGATCAGTTCAATTGAACTCGTACCAATCTGATATGATCCTTTCCCCTTTCCAATCCACATCCGCACTTTCTTCTGTTTGTTGGATCGGTATTGTTGGCCCATTTTGTGTAGAAGCATTAGTCAAATGGGCCATCATCCCCGTCGGCGAATCAGATGATGACTTTTGGCAGAATGGAGCCGCAGCGCGATGCCAGACAATCAGAGTTGTTGCCATTTCATCACACGGTCGCACACGGACGCTCAGGCACGCACGCGGACTCACACCACAAACAAGCTGTTTCTCATTAAGCCCGCAAACATGAGAGATTGAGTGAAAGGAACGTGAGGTGATGAAGGAGGAGAGACAGGGAGCTGAAGGCTTTTTCCAGCAAGAGATCAGAGAGTTGTGGAAAAAAAACAGAAAAAACGGGTGACACACCACAAATCAAAGAATCAACACTGAGCATGTGTATGTTTGTGTTTGTATGTGTGTGCACCCGCCTACCCGACACCCAGTACCTTCACCCCATGCCCCTCCAACACTGCTGTTCCCATAGCAACAAGATACAGGGAGGAGGCAAGGAGGGTGAAGAAGAGAGGAAGTGTGCTAAAGATTAGGGTGGAATTTTGCTGTTACTGTGCCTGGATTTGGCCAATCTGGTGTTGAGGCTTTAAGATGCTTTAATTCCTTTCCCCTTCACTCCTTCCATCACGTGTGTATATACACACACACACACGCACACGAGCAGACTCTCCAGGTCAGGCTGACGTGAGCTAGAAAGCATAATTTCAAGGAAATAATTCCAGGAACTGTACTGCAGAGTAGAAGAAGAAGTAGAATCACAAAAAAGGGGGACAGTCTAAGACAGTATTTGATATTTTTTCTTCGGCAGAGGTTATGTGTTCAACTCCATCTGTCCGTTTGTAAGCTTGAAAACTTGGTGACCAGATGTGCATGGAATTTGTTTCGCTCATTCACACGTTCCCAAGAGCACGAACACTATTGATTCTGATGACCTTATGACCTATCCAACAGTGACACCATTAAGCCAGGTTTTCGATTTGCAAATGAGAAAATCTCCTTATCTCCCAGGTGTAAACACAGTATTAATGCTTCCGAGAGATTCAAACCAGATATGACACGATTCTTCTTGACCAGATTAAATACGTACATTTGTTTGTCACTGGTGCCAGATTATTCTGCCTCAGTTTAACCCCTAACAGGAGTTACTTTTTTATATGTCCATGTTTGTGTGTTATTTTTATTACACATATAAGAAGGTTAGTTAATTATATAGTAGTTACTTAACAGATCATTTCCAACCATATTTTTCAAGCTATTGTGTTTTTAATTTGTCTTTTCTCATTATTCCAGGAAGCCATTGATTTCCACTCATTTCAGTATGGCACCGTATTATTTTAATTATTATTCACATACTGCGGTTTCACATTATGTGCTCAACACTTCAACTAACCTATTAACTGGTTTGTTTAGAAAATGTAGACAGTCAATAATTGCTGCAGATCAATTTTCTGTCTAATGTAGGGCTCTAACTAACAACTGTTCTCATTATTGATCTTCTAATTATTTCCACAAAGAATTATAAATGATTTTGTCTATAAAACATGTATGTATAGTGTACAGTGTATTATCATATACAAAGTATGAGAACAGCAAATCCTCACAATTAGGAAGCTAACTCTTCGCATGTTTGGCATTTTTGCTTCACAGGTTAGAACAATAAATTGAAAACCACAATAGTTACAACTTAATTTTTGTACATTGAATAATAATAATCAGTTCAGCTTTTATATTTGTCAACACTGATGGATTTACTGTACATAAATGAATGAACTGGTAGATGAAACGTCCAGAAATCAAAAGTTTTATGCTTCAAAAAAATGCAAACAGGTGTGATTTATATATAAGAAACTTACACAAACACTAGTATGGCCCTTTAATGTGTACTGTATTCCGGGTGTTTCTTAGGGCAGAAAGTCTGCAGTCAGTTGCAGCAGAGTGCAACTATGCATGATACGCTTCTGATGTACACAGCTCAGCACTTCTGTAAGTGGGACTCTAGCTTTTCTCCTCCACCTGATGTGGAGTTGGAGATGTGGAGATGTTGTTCTTCACCTTGCTGTTGCTCAAGGCTCACCAGAGTACACGAAATTGCGAGCTTGCTGTGTGTTTCTTTTTGTGCACATGCAGACACGGCGCAAACTGTGGAGTTGAGATTTGTATTTACTTTGAAAGGACCTCATTCATCAAAAACATGCTGTTTCTTTATGAACAGTGAAACATTTTTTAAATAATGGTAAGAAAAGCCTTCAGCTTGAATAGAGATGCAATAGAGTTATTCAAATGCCAGTTTTCAATGTCGTCTTTCTTTTCTCCAATTCTCAGCTGTAATACATTATTATTTCTATATAAGGAACACTCGTTTTTGTTCGTAGTGATTTTCAGTGAAAAATACTTACTTTAAAGGGGCAGATCTGTTTAAGGGCTTTTATTCCTAATACTGTTATGTTTCCTGATCCAAGAGGACAATATTCACTACATAGTCCTCATGTGAAGAGAACCATGTAGTGAATATGAGCTGCTGGTCACATCTCAAAAGAATTAATACAACAACACACTGATTAAACTACAGATGAATTCAATTTAGAATCATCTAATTGAATTAGAAACTTATTGAATCCACTTAGATGGAGTTTCAGTTTTCAGTATTTGTAAGTCACCTAAACATTCACTTTATACCTAGTTTTATTTTGGTCTTTACTACAAGTTACTTGTAGAATTAACATCAACTATCTGCAGCAGTTACACTGAATTACACTTTGCTGATGGACAAATATCAAGGAATTCATAAAAGGTTTGCTTAGATATACCTTTATTTATTAATCTGGTACCAAATCAAGTCATGAGGAATCTAATTCTGAAACTGCATTTACACTGTTACTATAATAGTGCTTTTTAAATGCATTTTTGTGTTTATGTTTGCAATTTTAGCTTTTTTCTGACATTATTCTGTTTGAAAAATGCTAGTTTTTCAATAAAGCCAAAAAAAAAAGCCAAATAAAGGAAAGCTATTCATACGGAGTTCCATGCATGGGGAGGCACTTGGAGGAAACATTTGTAATAGGATAAGTCAACAGGTCAGGTTCACTTACTTATTGTTTGAGGGCTTTGTTTTAAAGTTATTTATACCAAGATGCAGTCACATCTAACTTTCACATACAGACAACTTATTCAGATCGGTTTTTGACACTGAAATAAAACTCACAATTGATTAAGATGAAATAGAAAATCTATGTTTTCATTCACATACAGTAGTTCATCTTTTAAACAGCAGCTACAATGGCTGAATTTATAAAAAGCTTTAAACATTTATAGCCGAGGAGACATTTCCTTTTCCTGCAAGGTTTTATTTTGTCATTAATTTTCAATATAAGTCAAACATCCATATCCAGACAGCTTAATTAGCCACAGATCCAAACACTTCACGAACCAGCACCTGCAGCATCTAACAAGGCAGCTTTTATTTCTGAGAAAACAGTGTGAGCTCCTTTAGTGTCTTATACATGCGGGGAAATATGAGACATGAGAAACGAGCGAAATGAGACCCATTTCACTTGTGTCCATGTGTGTCGCGCATCAGTGTGTTTGCCTCACACTAGGTGAGTGTAGATGCGTGCGTGTCTCCTCTCATTAGCGCTCGGCGGCGTGCGATAGCTCGTTAGCACAGAGCTAGCTGAGCGTCGGGGCACCGGTGCAGCTTCATTAGCTACTGTGACATTTATCTGATCGTTTGCCTGCGTCGCATGCGCTGCCAGGTCTCCACGGCAACCAAAATGCATACACGAACATAAAGGCAATCATACGGTCTCACCCAGACCCAGTTCTTTCAGATGGTCACAGTTCTTCCTAGGTGCTAGTTCCATCAAAGCTCCCCTGCCTCCTCCATATAGCAAAGATACATCGATAATGAATACTGTGTATGAAACATGCTGTATATAGTATGTACCAGTGCCTGTTATCCTACAGCTGTACCCAAGGTGGGTGGAACATTGTTTATTGTAAAGTCCAAGTGAATCACAGGCAATATCACACTCCCTCGTTTGGCTTGAACAAGGCCCCCGGGAGCCCGTTTACCTCACTGTAAGTCAGTTACAGAAAAAGTACAGGCTTTCCAAATAAATCAGTCAGCACAGTATGCCACTCATTTAGTTTGAGTCACTAATCCACCACCGCGCGTCGTACTGCTGGTGAAAAAAATCAGTTACAGGGTGGGATTCGGGGAGAAAAAACATGCCCTTTATGGCGTGATGTGATGAGGCTGCTAATCTTGTTTACAGTTTGATACAGCAGCAGAAAATATTCAGGACTATGAAATGAATTTTTGTATGTGTGTGTATTTTTCTACATGTTTATGCCTTTGCTTATTCTCATCATGCATGTGTCTGCACAGAGGTGTTGCATTAGCCCTATTTGCTACTGTCTTCTGCCTTCAGGTGGGGCTGTGTTAGAGAAGAAAACACCTGAAAACGTACCTTCAAACTTATTTGTCCATAATATTCCTGATGAAACAAGCAACAGTGAAAGTAAAAGCATGTTTAGGTGCTATGTGTGTGGTTTGATCTGATTTGTTAGACAGTGACCTTATCTCATGTTCACCTCAGGAACTTGTATCTGTTTGTGTGAAAGTTGCGTAAGAATCTGTCAAGGTGTGTACATGTGAGGAGATGTGACTGTCCAGGTCTGTGTGTGTTTACATTTCAGTGCATGTGTGTGTGTTTAGTTGACCTTGGTCGCCCTGCTCCCTCGGGGGGGAACTGATGTTTCTCACTCTGCTTGTCAACAAGATTAGTTCCCCTGTGGGACCGTTACACATCCTGCAAGCATGTTGCCAATGAGAAGAAGTGTGACAGCTCGGCCCTTCCACGAACCCACTGAAGTGTGTGGGTGAGTCTGAGGGGTGTTTTGTGGCGTGTGTGTGTGTGTGTGTTGCAATTGAGGGGTTAAAGGAGTCAGGAAGGATGTGTGTTTTAGAGCAGAAACAGAAGGGAAAATCAGCAGGGGGATCAGCGCAGCCAGCCTCAACTGCAGCCTGTGTGTGTATGTATGTGCGATATGTGTGTATGGATGTGTGCCTGGTTTCTGAGAGAGCCCACGCTGAGCTCTGAACTGTGCTTACTTCTAGACCTGGCTCATCCGCATCTGTTTTCTCTACTCTGTCCCTCTCTTTTATTCCCATTCTTAACCTGCCTCACTCGTCCTCTCTGTGTCTTTCCCACTGTCCATTCATAGCTCACTTCCATCTAACAAAATGAAAGACCAAAAAGGTCCATTGCTGTCACTCTTTAGTCTTCATATGTGGAGCTCATTTTCACTATTCTTTCTACCTATAAAATCCACAGCATATACTGTAGTTTATAGTTGAAATTCGCAGAGGTTTTGCAGTTCTCTGCAGCTGTACACATACACACCTGATAATGTTCATAACGTCAGAGCAGTGTTTAAAGCTTCTTCCCCTCCCCCCAAAAGCCCAAAGAAATCATAAATGCTGTTTAAAAAAAAAAAAACTTGTTCACCCTTGTAAGTAGTAAAGTCATGTAAAAGAAAGAAATGGTTTATGTCATAGCTTCCTTAGCTAGATTTCTTTCCGGGGCAGAAGGCTGCTTTTTGAACGACTTTTGGCGACTGGGCACAGCTGATGGAAAATATCATTCCTGCTGTAGCACAAAAGTACAGATAAAACCACAAATAGGTGTTTCCCATTTTGATTCACGTACAGGTTAAACTAACAAGAGACATCATGTAAGTGAAGCTGTTTTCAGACATAGACTTAGCCAGACATTATCCAGAGGAGCTATATGAAGAACGCAAATCAAAATGAACATTAAACAGGCTTTACCATGCTAGCTACTTAGTACAAAGTCTGTGTAATGGCAGATTGAGCATGCGTGTGAATAGAACAGTGTTGTAATGTTGATGATGTTATTGTCATTCAACTGGCACAAAAGTGATAGAATGCAAACATCCCAGGGTGAAGAAGAAGAGTGAGTTACTCAAAGACGCCAATGAAAATTTGCCATTCTGCAGTTGTCCGTAAAGGCCTGTGGTGAAATTTCCACAGCATACTTTTGGTGTTGTGTCGTACCTCCTGGACGCTCTACCCAAACCAAATGGCTGACACAGACAATCTCCTGTTGTGTGCTGTGTGCAGAGAGATTATCTAGAGTACATATGAGAAAATGGCTCAAGACAGCTTACGAGTCTTAGGACAGAACCACATCCCTTAAGTCTTTATTCTAAGCTAGCGTAACCACATCCTGAGTGATGTGAGATAGATCTTCTCATCTCGCTGTCAGAAAGAAAGCCAATTAGTATATTTGTCAAAATGTTGAACAGTTCCTTTAATAGAAGGATGGTCTGAGGGGCTATGAATGTCAAATGAAGATGGTGAATGAATGAATAAATAAATAATCTTCATAAGGTTTTATGGTCAATATCGTGCAGCTGTAGTTTGGATGAATGAGCCTGCTGTCTAATGTGAGTGTGAGGTGAAGGAATAACAGCCCTCAGCAGCTGCTTCAAAGACCTATCCAGACACTTTTTTACAGTCTGGCTGAGCACACACACACACACACACACACAAAGATACACACATGCACACTCTAAGTGTAGATCAGCCCTCAGTCACAGCCCTGTGCTGCAGGGAGACTGGAGTGATGGAAGCAATAGTTAAGCCATTAAGGCAAACAATTGGCTCAAATTGAGAGGGAGAGAGAAAAGAAGAGGAAGAAGAGGGAAAGAGGGAGGGAGATGGAGAGGCTATGGCAAGAGTGGATTCACTCAATGACTTAATCCCAGCCCCAGGACACTCTCCTGCTGAGCTTCGCACAGTCGCACAAACATCTACACACACACACACACACTAAAACCCTGTCTGCTTGCAATAACACCTTGTCAGTCTTGGCCACAGGGGCGAAGGAAGAGGCGTTCATTCCTTTGTAGTGAGGAGAGTCACCTACTTCCAACCACCTCAGGAAAAGACAGAGCATGCAGTCTACACAAGACAGCTCTGTAAGCGTTCGTATGCCTTATGGCTGGAAGTGTGAAGCTATTCATTGTCTTAGCAGGCAGAGTGAATGGTGGAAGGAACAGAGGGCGGACAGTGTCCAGGACGAGGGAGGCGCTCCTCTGACACTGGCCATTGTATCGTCTCCCCGTGGACTCGGTCAATCCCCACAGGCCTCACATAAACAGCCAACAATGAGGGATTGTGTGCAGCTATTTTCCCTCTTTCTGCTCTTTTTCCTGCACACATACATCAGCCCTGTGTGTGTGTGTGTCAGGAGGCGAAGGGTTGGTGTGCTTCAGTCTGAACCCAGCGACCGTCGAGGCTCGTTCGATACAACCGTCTTCACCATTTATGTTCCTAAATATTGTCCAGTGATAGGGACGGTAACTCCTCGCCGTCATTGCCCTTCCTTCCCTTCCTCCCTTCTTTCCTACCCCCCTCCTCAGTGCTTAGGGGTTCTCTCAGTGCCTAGGCCCCCACGATTTACCGGACAGCTTAGCAGGGAGCGGTTATTGCCCCGAGGACTGTTAGCACTGGTTTGGCTCGTTGACTCCTTCTCTGGGTTTGGCGTTTTATTTGACATGTCCTTTAAGTCCTTTAAAGAATTGGGCGTTTCTGCTGAGCGCCTTGGCTCATTCTGCAAAAGATGGATGGTCCGCGTTCAAAGGTCTGGATGTTTTTTCCTCCCTCCCAGTTTTGCTACATACCTCTCTTTTGCCCTCCCTCTGTCTTTCCCTCTTTCTCTCTTGCTGAGTTTTAAAAGGTGGTATTAGTGTTGTCAGCTAACCAAGCTTGGGATTTGGCTTTGTTTTGTTTTTGCCTCTTAAGATAATGCTCTTTCTTTCTCCTGCCGAGAATAACAAAAGGGAAAGTAGAGCAATAAAACAGCACAGCCATTGACTTTGGTTTCATTAAATTGGTTTTCAGCCATCTTAAATAGACCACATGCCTTGATGGCGGTGATGTGTATATGTGTGTGTGTGTGTGTGTGTGTTTGTAGCCATGTGCTTATGATTGTCCTCATCACACAGTCACGATTTGCCTTATACGTGCTCTGGTGCCGTCCCCATCTCCGTCAGGCGCTCGTTGTTGACAGGCTTTACTTTACTTTACTTTATTCGTCCGATAAAAGAGACGCTATAGCTCACGTTAGCATTCCAAACGCGTGGACAGACAGAGTGTGTTTTGTGAAGATAAGTGTTGTTGCTGTACGGTGAAAAGGGTGAAAGCACTTCACCTCCATTTCATATGCATACCAGATGTGGAAATATAACCAAACCGATTGGCATGTAAGCATCTGTGTCCTGTTAGAGGGCCCCGGAGGTTTACTGTACTGGTTATGCAGCCTAATCCCTCACACACAACCTCACATTAACATGCGGCACACTGCTCATCCGGCACTCATTCATGCATGGACACACATGCACTAACATTCACACATACAACACAATGAACGACATGCCTACGTAACATTCAAGTATCCCCACTTCTAACTACAGCTCTTATAGCATGTCTTGTCAGCAGATAAAGCTGCAATATTATATAGATATACTTTGTGTGTTGTCTCAGCTGCTGTGTTGTAAAATACGAGGAATAAAATCTGTGTTCAGCTCAGTGCTTCAGTGAGGATTTACAGACAACCTGAATAGAGCCATCACCGCATTTCTGCTATCAAAAATCCACATTTAGGGTCAGAGTGATATGTCAGTTGACTGATGGGTCAGGTCAGTATATATAAAACCTGCCAGCTTTAGGGATGTCAGTCTTTAAAGCCTGAATTGAAAGCTGTCTTGTCCTGTTGTAAGGAGCTGCTAGGGCGCCTGAGAGAATTTAAGAACCTGTGATAGTCTAAAAGCTGTTTTAGGAGCTTTTTTATTGCGTTATAACATGTTTGGGTCCTAATCTGACATTTTTTTCTTTTCCCTACACACTAATGGTGGTTTGGAATTTTTCATGTAAACTGAAAAAGGAAGTGTTCCTTTATGGGTTTAGAAAATTCTCCTAGTTTTAAACATCAGACGACACTAAACAACACTTTAAAACTCACTGAATTGTCTTAAAAATGCAATGTCACAAAGCTGAAAACCAAAGCTGTTGATCTGAACCTAGAGGTTTTCCCAGCACAGCAATGCTGTATTTCATGTTTTTTTCAATGCTCTTTGTTAGATTTTACCTTGTGCAAATAAATAAAAGTCAAATTTTTACGTGCAAAGTTTAAAGTTGTATAACTCACCAACACTAAACTGTTCAATTATTAATTTTCACACAACAATAAAGTAGCAAGTATGTGTGTGAAAGTGTTAATAGTTTTAACACACAACAACAGTGATGAAAACCTTTGTCTCAACAACAGTAACGGCACAGCTGGGAAGATGAACGGGGCACTGGAGCATTCGGACCAGCCAGATCCGGACGCCATCAAGATGTTTGTGGGCCAGATTCCGCGCTCCTGGTCAGAGAAGGAGCTGAAGGAGCTGTTTGAGCCGTATGGAGCCGTCTACCAGATCAACATCCTCCGAGACCGCAGCCAGAACCCTCCACAGAGTAAAGGTACAAACACACACAGAGAACATAGTTATACAGTGATACATAGAAACACGAACACAGAGACACATATTATATTTACACTTCTACATGCACCGAGGCACAAAGCACTCAGTGACTGAGTGGGTCATCCCACCAAGTTAATGGCAGAGCAAATGATATATGTGCAGAATTACACAAGCAAACACAAATTTCGTGCACCATTTGAAGACAAAGACTCTCCCTGCTAGACTTACACAGTCAATTGTGCAAAACCGCATGATTTGCAGCTATTTTCTCCCATTCCCTTTCTTTTTCCTTTGATGAATTTGTCAAGAGTGAGAGCAAACAATAGAGACAGCAGCAATGAACGAGCAGACAATAGTGCTGCCATATTAACAGGCATCAACCAGAGTGGGGGCTGATGACACTCCTGATGAGACATGGAGAGTGGGAGGAAAGCAAAGAGAGAGAAAGAGAGGATGACAGGAAGGGAGATGTGGCGCTTCCATCCAACTGTAAAGCAAATTTCAAGTGAAGTTTTCAAAGTGTCAGATGAAACAATATGAATCAGCAGGAATGAAGCGAGTAAGGCAAGTAAACACACACGTCAGAAAAATAGAATCAGGTGAAGGATTTTATCAATTGTGGGCAAGTCCTTCATCATACCTGTCATGAAAACAAATGAATGCACTCAGCGGTGTTACAACACACCAAATAAAAGCAATGGATCCACATAAGGAGACCCTAAATGCACCTCAAAATATATGTAAATACTGCCAATTTGCATTGTCAAATTCATTTAGGAGGAAATTTAATTGCTGCCTGGATTGTGTTTCTGGTAATGTATTTTTCTTCATTCTAAAAAGTATTACAATCTTACACAGGAAGCACAGGAATTATAAGGATGGATGGCTTGGTGTACCATGCTAATTGCTTTTGACACCAGAGACAGGGTTCATGTTCTGTGTCCCATGTGTGGCTTGGATCTGGCTACTAAAACACTTATTATGATTGTGGAAAGATTGTGGTCTGTGGTTAAATATTGAAAAAGTTGATGTGTTCTATCATGTGATTTAAATCATTGTTGAGTTTTTCCATTTTAACCAAGCTTGCCATCTTTCTTTAACCATAATAACGTGTTCTTGTTTGCCTAAAAAAATGTAAAAGTTTGCAGGAGGGGACTTAAGGAGAAAAATTAAATATGTTACACATTGTAAAAAACAAAGACCACACCATTGCTGTGGGTCAACACATACACACATGATTGACTGATTATTATTAATGTAATAAAATATTTTGACAGTGAAAATTCTGTAGTTATATTAATTTTTGCATTGCCAGAGTACAGTAAACAAGGTACAATTTCTAACCAGTGAAGCAGGTAACTGTCCTAGAGCCCCAGATTCCAATGGGCCCTTAAGGTTAGTGCAAGTTAAATGTTTTTTGTAATTTAATGAAATGTGAATTTGTTACCGAATTTGCACCGAAAACATAGATCAGGCTATATTCATCATTATTAGTTGCTAGAATGGTCTCACCTTTCACATGACCATTTAGAAAAACCTCGGGCGAGTTACAGTACTAAACTTCTACCATAGGACACAAAAACACAACTGAATTAATCTCAGGCACCTTACAATGTAAGGTTTAAGACCTTATTGAATATAACAATACAACTATATAGAATTATGTAGAAAAACAAATCCCACTTGAGCAGCACTACGTAACAGCGGAGAGGAAAAAACTCCCTTCAATGGAAGAAACCTCCAGCAGAACCAGGCTCAGGGTGGGCGGCCATCTGCCTCGATCGGTTAACCCATATACCCATAATAACCCATATATTAAAGCTGTGAACAATATCAGGGGTGGGATAGGGTGCCCATTTCCATCCTGGGGCCGCCTAATAGGATAATCCAGCTAATTCTACCAACCCTTGAATATGAATATTTTCTTACCATGTTGGTAAAATCTTTTTTCACACAACATATTTGCTAATGTAGATTAGTTGTAAGTGAATGTAGTCTTCATGAGACACTTGAATGGCCTCTGGTAGAAACATGTAAGGCATGTTTTTCACTTTCTTCGTTACTCACTGTAATATTTATTTCCAGAATGTGCTTTTCATTATTATTTTGTTTCCTTTTTTATTAGAATCCACATTTCTCAGATGAGGGGTAACGCTTCTTTTTAGAGACAGCTAGAGATGCAAATGAGATGACACACATTGTAATTCTGACTTGCTATACATGTGTGTTGTGAAAGTGAATGTAATTTTCAGTGGCTAGAACATGTGGTGCTTTTCACCTTTCTGCACCTACATACTCCACTGCAGTCTGCTTCTGTTTTTAGTTTATTTCTCTCTCTCTCTTCTTTTTTTTTTTTTTCTTCCTGGCTTCCTCACATTCTGACTGAGTCATACAAGCTTATGAAAGCCTGGAGACAGCATTCTGCCAAGACCAAAATCAACTCATTTTTGCACACCAACACACTTGTCATGCACTTTGTGTTTGTGTCTTCTTAGCCTTGAGATGACTCTTTCTCTCCTCACCAGTCTCTTCTCCCTCCTTTTCTCTCTGCTGTTTCTGAGGAAGAAAAAAGGGCCAAAATTCCTCCTCCTATCCTTTATCTCCCTAAAATCTCCCGCTCCATCTTCACTACCCTTGAAATAAAGTTGTTTTGGTGGTTGTTGAGTCAAGAGTATCACTCACTGCCACTTCTACAGTGGATAAAAAGCACTGTTATCTACCATGCCTTTTATTTGTTCTTCTCTGAATGACAATATCTCTCTCTGTGCTTCATTTCTTTCAGCCTCTCTTTCTGTGCTGCAAGGTGGAGTGTTTTAAGAGGAAATATGGCATTTGATTGGGCTCTTGCTGGCGTTGTTACTCAGAGGCCTTGAGCACTGTTGTTGTTTTCTCATAGTTAAGTAAGCCGCCTGGCCTCATCTGCACTCGCTCAGCTTGGAAGAACTGCAATGGCCCCCTCGCCAGCTTTACCATGGGTAATTTCACTGTTGTCAGGAAAACTGTGGCCCCTCTCTTCACTTATTGTGTTTATTTTAAATTAGCGATGGTGTTGTTTGAGAAGGATCTCAGCCATTTGGGGCAAATGAGCTCACTCTGATGCCCCAGTGGCGACCCAGGCGCACTTTTTCCCTTTTTTTTTCGTAAAATGGCAGTTTGGAATTAAATTAGTTTGTTAGCCTCACTGACAGGCAGAAGAAGTTCCACAGCTGCAGCTACAAACCTTTACAACTTCTCTGTTTTTGTTCTTTTTGTTTGTCTGGATCCTCATTAGCTGACAATTCAGCAACCACGAGTCCAAAAAAAAAACAAAAAAACAGCAGTAACAAATGACAAAGACACCACAACAGGGAAACATTAATTGACAGTGGAACTTTGGCAAGTAGGCTACAAGATAACTCCCAACAGAAACACATACATATATGGAGGACATAAAGGCCTTAAAGGGTTTGATTTTAGGTTTTTGACAACCAAAGACGACCTGCTCCAAACCCACCATGTGACTGCTGTTGACCAAAGTTGCTGAACCAAACCTTTACAGTAGGCATTATGACTTGTTCCCCCATGAAGTTTCATGTTCCCATTTTTGAGACTTAAGCCTAACTCAAGTCCACGTTTCAAGTCTACAGCTCTGCTACATTAATGTGTTTTAGACCTGATTCACACGTTTATATCCTCTGAATTCATCAGTCTCTGCTGATTAACCCAAAGTTAATACAGTCACTTCATTCTGAAGGTTAGCCCAGCTATTTTCTTTCATTTCATCTCATTCTACCAGCATGTCTGACATTGGACTGGGACAGCAATGAATAAATTAGTGATTAATTACAGGATGTGGAAGATAAAACCAAAGACTTAATGCTCGCTTGAAGCTCTGGCTGAAACACACGTCAAACCAGAAAGTGGATGATATCTGTGGATCTGAGTATAATCCCCCTATTTTATTATTGTCATCATCTGGCATCACATGATGGTCGTAAGTGCTGTTTGAGAGGCTTCTTCAGCCTGACAAGAATAAAATTCCTCGCGCAAGCGCAAGTCTTTTTCTCATTGTTTTTGGTATGAAAGAAAATGATCAATCCAAGTATTTCATCCTCCAAAAGTCCAGATTGCAAATCATTTTAGTGATCTCCTGAAGCCTTTAGAATCCAAAACGTGACCAATTACAGAGAATAATTTGAGGGTCTGCTTAATTTCCTTTAGTAGGATTGTAGATTTTTTTTGCCCTAAAGCATTAAATGCTGCTGCTTTTGGGTCTCATTCAGAATCCATTTTGCAGTTTGACCCAGGTGTGTGCATTTTGGCTGTGTGTGTGTGTGTGTGTGTGTGTGTGTGTATTTGTGTGTTTATGCTGACTAGGACAGTCTGGGGAATTTCTTGGTGCTACTGTTGGTTTAATGTGTTCGGAGTTAATAACCAGATGAGTGGATGAGCTGGGGAAGATGGGAACGAGTGAGAAATGGAGCAATTTGGCATTTTGTGCTGAAAGAAAGATAGAGATATAGGGAGAGATAAAAAAAAAAGAGAGAGTGAGACAAAGAGAGCCAGAGGGATAAACAGAAAATGGTCCTTTTGCTGAAACACAACCTTAAGCGCTTTGACGAGTCTGTTGCAGTGTGTCTGGGTGTATCCCTGTTTTGGCAGGGGACGTGCTTTGTCATTTATCTTAATGATACAGCCTGCCCACATGAACTGCTGAGACACACACGCACACACACATAAGAAGAATAAGTCAGTAATGTCTTCATTAAGATACTGTATCACGCACAAAAGTCTGCACAACATGGCTAGGAAATAACCTGAAATAGAAAAAATAAAATGTAAGCCAAAAGGGATTTTAGGTTGTATGAAACTTGAACTGAATAGAAAAGAATCGGGATTGAGGGTGATGAAAACAGTTTTAACAGGTGATTGCTATTTGATAAATATAATCATGTGTATCTCACTTGAAAGTCGAACTAAGGTAAAAAAAAAAAAAAAAAGAGGCCATTTTTGAATGATTTTTTACCAAAAATCATAGATTCAAGTTCAAAAGAGTTCAAGAGCTGCAATTTTTAAAATATCTTACATATTTAACAGCATGTGAGAGAGTGGAATGGCAAAAGTGAAAGTTAAAGAGTGTGTGTTGATTTCACAAGCCGACTCAGCCGTCCTCAGCTGTACTTTTTTAACACTATATAACTGTAGGTAATTAACATTAATGCTGCTAATTCTTTTGGCTGTTTGGCTTCTTCAGATGTCCTTTGCATGACTGCATCTCTGCTGTTTACATCACTACTCTGTATAATTTTAATTATAAAAGAAATTAGGAATGGGGATAGTCATTTTAATGTACTCCAGGAACAAACTAGGTGATCTATTCCCATCAAAATCTAACTCTGCATTTAAGCGCAAAAGACACACAACTGGCAAATTGATTTAATGGAAGAGTCTCTCAGTTTTAGCAAGTGCCCTAAACCAGCAAATGTTTATTAGCTAACAAAGCACTCTGATGACCCACCATGACTGCAATCATCCATTAAAACATACAGTCCCTGCTCTATGATGATCATGTTCCCTTAACGTTATCAAAGTCCTTATTTTGCAGAGTGCGGAGTGGATAGCATTACATGTCAACTGGAATAATAATATAATAAAATTACTTTTATCATTCAGTCCTTGCCAAAACTGACCTCTTTATATTCTATAACTAACTATATCTATATCCTTTCTACAATCTGTTACTGATTACTGTGGCACAAAGGCGATTTCAGTCTACAGCCGCAACATTATGGCTGCAACGACAAATACAAAAGGGCCACCTGTAGAAAAATCAAACCTTCAAATCTGAGAAAAGAGACGACATGCGGCCACCCACACAGTTTGACTGACAGACGATCTCTGGGGAAGAGCGGCAGCCACAACATAGCCACAAGCGTATAGTACCAAAGAGAGACACAAAGGATGTTGCAGATTTCTTCCTTAAGCACAACAATAAATGCTTGCTCCTTCATATAAACCACCTTGAAAACAAAAGGTACAATCAATACTGGCCCCTGATTTTTTTTCTTGATAAGTATCTGATCTGGACACCTGAAATAGATTTTACCTCAACCATCATTTTTAAATCTCTAACCTGAAATGTCATCTTGATAGCTAAAAAAAACAACAACTTAAAAATCCATTGAGAGTTTGAGAAATAATTTCCAGTCTGGAGATAAACACATGCAAGCAGATCATAGTATCTGATTTCTGATCACTGCTCAGATGAAAATATCCCTGCCTGGGTTACTCTTTCGATTCTGTGACCAGGGACCCACACCCATCCAGTGGCAGACAGCCGCTTTGAAACTGCAAGCCAACTGCATCCTCTCGCTCAGCTGTGGCAACGCTAAGCGAAAGCTCCGCCATCCAAGACAATTATCTGCTCTAATGGATTCAGTTGAGACGATGCCGACATGAGACTGAGGACTGATTTATTTCATTCTTTCCTAAAGCAGAGCGGCCAATTATATCGCCTTAACTAGACGTTAGCTTTTTTAGTCGGCTACCCAAGCCCAATTACAGAGCAGCTGCAGGTGGATTTTAATGGGAGATGGTGTGTGTTTGTGTGTGGATTCTCAGCTTGTCTCCGTGTGTCTTTTTTTTTTTCTCTGTGTTTATACTTTTGCATGCCTCAGCGACAGAGAGAGTTGCTTGGTTATGAGCGAAGTTGCAGAGCTGGATTTTTTTTTTCCCCCTCTCCAAGGACTGTGAGGGAGGGAGGCAGAGAGGGAGGGAGGATTTGGAAGGGGATGACATTGGTGTTTTTCCACCAAAGTAACCAGTGGATTGTATAGATTTGTGAAGTGCTGCGAGCTGGACCGATTCCTGTGTTAACAGGATTAGAACATCAGCCAAATGCCCATCAGAGATGCAGCATTGTTTGAAGCCGTCCACTCATCCTCTCCCTATTTTTCCATCTGACAATCTGTTCTTTATTGCACTGTCAAATTTAGAATGTGTTCTCTGTCATTTTTTTCTCCCACCCCTGCTGTCACTCAGCGGCTTTTGACACACATAAATTATACACATTAAGGGGCATTTCTACAGCTGCGCCAAGAGCAAAGAGGGAACATTGACGGGGGCAAAAATGCAAGAAAGAGAGAGAGGTGGAGTATTTATCCCGTGCCACCCAGAGGCCTGTGTGAGCAGTAATTGCAGTAGAGTGTAGTTAATGTGGGTCAGTGGTTGAGTGGAACCCCAAGGGTCAAAGGGAGTGTTGAAGGGAAGCAAACGGAACCGGAGTGATGGAGGGGAGAAAGAGTGAGTCACTATGAATGCTGCACTCAGCCTCAGTTGGAAGGGCTCGGGGTGAAGCTTTGTGATACACCCCCTGCCTGTCTCTTTTTTCCCCTTTTAATAAACCATACTTGCATCCTGCTGGACTGCCGGCCATTACTCCTTTCACTCACCCCCAACTCCACCTGCCTTTCCTCTCCTTTTCTCATTCTGTGGTGATTCAACTCCAAATATATGAGCATTAAACAGAGCAGCAGTTCTCCAACCTTGGAGGCCTGGAGCCACAGGATAAAACCTAGTGGTCGTGCGATGATTAACAGGTAAGAAGCTGCACTTAAACCCAGACTATTGAATGTCTTTTAGTAGCTCAGTTGCTAATTAAGCTAATGTGACCTACTCACATATTGAGTGGCGGTGGAGGTTGGGATAAAAAAAAAAAAAATCACTATAATGAATTAAGTGCACAAAAAAGTAAGATTGCAGGGCAGGTTGCTACCTCTGAGTCCTCTTGCACTCAGACTGGTCAGATTGCCATGAACAGACACGGACAAGATGGCCTGTCTGATTCCTGATTTTAAATAAAATAAAAAATTAAATAAAACAATATTGACCTGAAATGCCAATACATGGGCCTGAAGGCACCTTTTCAACATGCCTGTGCACCCTCAGCTCTTCTGCAGACCTGCTGTCTTGAGCCGTGAAGCCGGGGTTGACCTGTTGTTGGAGGGGGTAGATGTGTTGACAGAGGCGAGGGGCTGCGGGTCTTCACTCAGTCAAAGGCCCCCTTCATCAGCCATGAAGCATTTATGAACAGGCATCTCCCTCCTCTGCTCTCTATTCCACTCACAACCTTCCTCTCCCCCTTCTCCTTCTTCTTCTCTCTTTTTTTTATCTTGCACACCCTCTTTCCCACGTCCTCTCCATCTGTCTCGCTCTTACCACTTTTTCTGTTACACACATCAGCATCTAATAGATTTCTTCCCTTTGCTCCCGGTTTGTGTGCGTGCGTCTCTGGTGTGTGTTTTTGAGTGTCCCTTTTCAACAGTACAAGCAGAGTGTATCTCCCAGCCCTGAGCCCTGTCGGCCTTCTGGTTAATGTTTGTGCTGCAAGAAAAGAGACACATACACACAAATAGATGGAAAGAGCTTATTCATGCTAGTCTGCAGCACTTGTTCATCTGTTCAAGGTTGTTGTACATGTATGTGCGTCAGACATATTCTTAAATAATAATATGTATGCTCTCATTGGCTTTCTGCAGCTTTGTATGTGTGAGCTGTGAGTGTGCAGACTCTTAAACAGGTGGAAGTGGAACACTGCAGGGATTGTCTCTTTGTCTGTGCGTTTGTGTGTATGTGCATGCGTGTGTGGTCCACTCCTTTGCACTTTGATCCTCGTCTTGACAGCCCACCACCTGGGACGATCTGCCACATGCTGCATGGCTCTCAGGCCTGCCTACACCATGGGAATCACAACACACACCGGCTAATGCAGTGCTAACAGCCAACCCTCCCCTGCACATTATATGCTGTCAGAATCGCTAATGCTAACACCCAAAGCTAACCCTCCCATATACAGATTTACAAAAAATGCCACCAGAATCTTAATTCGCAGCATGTGGCTAGAAGCTAACTATCATACAGTGCTATTGGAATTGCTAATCACACACAAGGGGCCAAAGCTTGAACACAGGTGTAGTTGGAATAATAATGGGATTATAATGTACAACACTAAGGCGAAGCTATAAAGCTCCCCCTTGTACATAGCATTCACAATGCACCAAGCATGCAGCAAATATAATGAACACAGTTAAAAGTTAACGTGCCTCACATGGAAATCATGATGCCACTTACAATACACATGTACATTTAGTCAAATAATTTAGTTGAAGGCCCAGTCGTGTTACTGTAAGTGTTCTAATGTGTACTGCATTTGTTAATTTCTTAATGGATCATAATTGAAAATGTGGGCCCATTTCACTCTTTAGAGTGTTGATGTAAAGTGCTACAGGCAGTAAACAACTTACCAGTTATTCCTCTGTGTAATAACAGACATTTTTATTCATTTGTTTGCATTTGTGCGTGTAAAACCCCTGCACACACCCATGATATACCTGCACAGGTGTTACTGTGTCTTGTTATACCCTTTCTTAGGACTGTAAGTAAGTTTATTTAAAATCTGTACTGATTCTTACAGTCGGAGTTTAATGGGTTGAGTGAAAATAGGGTTGTGTGTCTTGATTTAAGGTTTTCAGTGTGTTTGCCTGTGTGGTTGAGTTTGGTAAATTAATCCACAGTAATAGAGCTTGGTATGCCATGCTGGCATGCCACCTATTATGTAGCAGTGAGGGCAGTGTAACCTGCCTAAATGGAGTGCAGCCGGTTTACAAGGTCACAGGTAAATATCTCTTTTTTCCAGAGGTGCTGCGGTTGACTTTTTCTTTTGAGTAATGGCAATGATAGTTGATAGCACTCAAAGCTGTCAAAGTCTTTTGAAAAATGTTGTTTATTTGTTTGTATCATTCTTGATGTTGTTGGTACATTCTTCATTTTGTTTATTGGTACATAAGCTGGTATCAGCATAAGGCATAATGCCACATGTCAGCTGGATTTTGGGGAATTATACTTTATGTTGTTTCTCTATTTTTTGCAATTTGCATTGTTTAGGTATTTCTACTTAAAATATCTTAATTTTAATAACACATTCTTCACCATGTGTAATTTTAATTTTGATTGTTACTTTTATTAGCTGTTAAATGCAAGAATTTCACTTGCAACTGAGTTTTTTATTTCTCCTGAGAGGTTATTACATTTACTTAGAGGATTTGAGTACTTCTTCCACAGAAGAATACAGATGCCAAACAAGCAGTATATTCAGTGAGTTTTTATAATGATAGGGGAGAGCATAAATTAAATAGATTAGGAAGTGGAAGCCACCAGTTTACCACTAACCCGTGTGTGTCTGCGCCATATCAGTGTGGTGACCTACATGGAATAGACTGTATAATTTTTACCCCGTGATAATCTGTCAGTCATGACTAATTTCCCCTCTTATCTCTATGCCTTTAACTAGTAGAAGCTGATGTGAAACTCTTGGTGGTAAATTGATACTGATAGTAGAAGTGGAGGGCTCAGAGTTTAGTGAAGTGATACCCTGAGCTGCTTTTCACGCTGTGGGTTGAAGAAGAAAACACTAAGCTGAGAGTTATCCCTGCTAATACACAGACACTGCACCATCTGAATCACAACACCAATCACGTTGGTGATGCTAGGCTAAGGGCCAACTCTTCAACAACCCTGGCACCCAGAGGACCCAGCAGGAATTCAGATCCATTATGCTCCCAGCCTCATCAAAGGGACTCTGGGATTTGGATGCTAAACCTGCTCCAGATGCTCACTGTTGGATTTCACTAAGATGCACTGCAGGGCAAGTGTCATAAGGGCTGATGTCTACGATATGGGCAACAAAACCACAACCAGTCCGCTTCATTCACACTGAGCTGATTTATGTCATAAACACAATGGAGAGAACAACAAAGCAGATGTAAACAATGGCACGCTCAGCTCATCTCTGGACAAATAAATTAACAGATGAGCAAAGCTGGAGACATACAGTCCAAACACATGAAGTGCAACTTGAAGCAACTGGCAGGACGATGTTGAAGCCACACTAGTTCTTAGTCTCACCTGTGATTGACATATGCTAATACGCTACCAGTCAAACGTTTGGACACACATAGAAATGACCATGTTTGTGAAAGAAAAGCAGATTGTGAGAGTGTAGAGTGTGTAGACATTGTTCATATTGTAAATGACTATTGTAGCTGAAAATAACAGTTTTTTAAAAGGAATATTTACATAAACATACAGAGGCCTAAATTCTGCAAACATTAGTACTGTCTTCCAATA
>JAUMHL010000016.1:13841930-13865307 GCA_032362345.1 Sandelia bainsii | reverse complement strand
TCTGACTAGTCTCCCAGTTCCTGCTGCTAAAAAACATCCCTGTAGCATGATGCTGCCACCACCATGCTTCACTGTAGTGGATGGTTCCTCCAGACATGACGCTTGGAATTCAGGCCAAAGAGTTTCAATTTTGTTTCTTATTGTCTGATAGTCCTTCAGGTGCCTTTTGGCAAACTCCAGATGGGCTGTCATGTGCCTTTTACTGAGGAGAATCTTCCGTCTGGCCACTCTTCCATACAGGGCTGATCGTGGAGTGCTGCAGAAGGTTCTGTAAGGTTCTCCTCTCTCCACAGAGGAATGCTGGAGTTCTGTAAGAGTGACCATTGGGTTCTTGGTCACCTCAATGACTAAGGCCCTTCTACCCCGATTACTCAGATTTGCCGGGTGGCCAGCTCAAGGAAGGTAAAAAATGATTTTAATCCATTTTGGTATAAGGCTGTAACATGGAAAAATGTGGAAAGAGTTAAGCGCTGTGAATACTTTCTGAATGCACTGTATACAATAAAAAGTAATGAAGGAAGAAGGAAGATAGATATGGGAATTATGGGTGTAAATTAAGTGGCAAAGTGTAAATTGTGCATAATTACCACCCACCGTTTGAAATAGATAATTTGTACAATAGAAATTAAATTAAAAGATGCACAGAAGTGATAGGATACATACTTCAGTATCTGCTCTTTTGAAAAGAACCACTCTTGACTACACCATTTATACTGAGATATATTTACATGTGTGCTTTTTAATTGTCTTGTATTTTAATCCTTGCCAATCCCTGCATAGCTGCACAATCAGATTATATTTGTAGAACTTTGTTGTTCTGTGTTGTCTTTTTTCAACTTGAAACAAACAAACAAACACCCATAAATACAGTTTTTAAATCAGTTTTTAGGAGTGCAAATGTGTTGGAGTGTTTTCTAAAAATGTAGGTGAGGTGAGGGAGGTTTTGGTGATAATCACCGTCTGGAGGTCATGTGTACTTTTATGGCTGTGCAAGTGTGTGTGTGCATGCTACACACATGCAGTTGTGTGTGTATGAGCGTGTGTTTGTGTGTGTGTGTGTGTGTGTGTGTGGTCAGTTGTTAGTCTCGGTCACCGATATTGAATCCCAACTGTGAGGGCCATCTGTTTGACTTTGACCCAGTACCTCACCGTCACACCTTCAGAGAAGAGGGAGGAGAAAGAGCATGTGCTTGTCGTCTGTGCGTGCGTGTGTGTGTGTGTGTCTGTGTGTCTGTGAGAGAGAGAGCAACAGACACAGACAGACAGAGAGGGTGGTGTTTGGTACCATACAGTATGTGCACTCCCCAGTTTTTGGCACACACACTCTGGTCATGTGAACTTGGCTGTTGCTTTGAAGGTGCCAACTGCTGCCAAAGGGCGCACACAAACAGACAGCCACACACTCTTCACATACACACTCCTCACACAACACACACTCATCCTATCCCCAGCATGAGCCTCAAGTTAGTCCTCTGGCTCCAGGACAAGTCAACCTCTGACCTTTTGAGAACCGGGGCGTTCCTGAAAGTTGCTGACAGGCAGGAGGAGACGAGAGGGGATAATGTTAACCCAGGAGCAGCAGTTAACATTTAGGAAGTGTAGGGTTTCCTGCACTCGATGTACCAGGAGCTTGGAGGGGGGGGGGGCTGCCTCAATGCTGGTCAGGTTGCTGGTAGTCTCTATACATGATGAGGATATAAAGTTTAAAAAGCTGAAAGAAGAAGAGGGTGGTTGAATGGTGACATTTCATCAGCTGGTGTGACAGATAGACACCTCGCCTCAGCCAGGAAGGGGGTGGGAGGTCGTTAAAGAGACTCCCCCATAACAGGAAGGTTGTAAAATCCATCTTGTCTG
This sequence comes from Sandelia bainsii, assembly GCA_032362345.1. NCBI lineage: Eukaryota > Metazoa > Chordata > Actinopteri > Anabantiformes > Anabantidae > Sandelia > Sandelia bainsii. The sequence continues at coordinate 13,863,453 of JAUMHL010000016.1, read as the reverse complement.
CCAACTGCACTGATCCCTCTGGTGTAACGTGGACCTTATGGTTTCAGTCGAGCGTAAATACCTTTGGTGACCTGATAAGCTAATCTTGCGTAGCTGTGACTTTGCTTTATCAAAGCTAATTTGCTCAGTATTTCATATTAATAGTCAATCAAAGGGCTGTGAAATGCAGTTTAGTTTCACAGCACTTTTACTCTAGGATTTTGTCTCTTAACCTTGTTGTAGCTGGTGGAAAAAAAGGTGGAATATGTAGCACCTTAAAGAGGCAGATACTTTTTCAGATTGTGGTGGAGTTGAGTGTTGCCCTCAAGTGGACTGAAAAGCAGTTAATACATGATTTAAAGTACAAATGTTAACATAGTGAAGTGGCAGCAGAGTGTGTTTTCTGCTCGCTGGCATCTGTGATTCAGTACTGGGTGATAAAATATGAGCACTTTGTCATTTACACACCCTGATTTTGGATGTGTGTAATAGCACGCCAATTGCTAAACTGATGTAATTTAAGATAAATAATGAGGGAATGAAGTAGGTGTTTTGTTTTAAGGTTCTTCAGTGAGCAAAATACAATCAGGAGGAACACTTTTAAAACGTGTCAATTAACATATGAAGTATGACTCACTGTCTAATATTGACGATGTTATGAAGCTTTCAGTCGGCTGGATGAGCTCCACTTTCTCATAATAAACTGAGCTGAGGAAAAGAAGTCCTTCTCTGAAGGATGGATGAAATCACAGAGTTCAATTTGAAGTCAACTCAAAATCAGTTAAATTCAAACATGAATAAAGAGACAATCGACATGAATTCTGCTGTCGGGGAAGCTATAAATTCAGATAAATTGCACAGTTTTATAGCAGGCTAATACGTAAATATAACACACTGCTTTGTAGCGGTTGAGCAACTAAAAGGAGTTGTTGTTCTCAACTGTAGTTGCAGTAACAACACGGAGCAGCTCATTATTCGCAGTGTGAGCGGTGACTTTCAGTTTGCACATTAGTATGTAAATTAAATGTTAATCGATTTTCAAAGGTGTGAATTTATCATGTATTTTACAGCGGTGCCCGGCGTGACTCGGTCAATCAGAACTGAACTATGCAGTTTGTAATAAGGCAATTCAAGTGCTCCAAAAATCATTAAAAACAAATGGTGACACTTTACTTCAAGTGCGTCGCGGATGCTTTACAAGCAAATAATAAGGCCCTTAAAGCAGAGACCAACTTTCACTACATTATAATCTAACATCAGGAAATTACATTCAGTTCAGCTTTGTGTCATTAACTGTACAGCTGCCCCACAAAGTGTTCAGCTCATATTTTCATCTTTTGTAAATTGTATTCTGACTAATTATTATGCATGGGCTTAGAGTGGCTTATAAGAGCCTTTCAGTTAAAGATTCACTAAAGAAATCTGACTCATTTTATGGAAGAAGAGAAGAGAAGAAACCAGAAAAGAGGTTTCGGGGAAAGAAGGAAAAATTAACTCTCACGTAGCAGGTAAACAGGATGTAGATTAAGCAACCTACTGACTAGAAGGATACATTTGTGCAGCTAAATGCCAGCGCAGCTTCAGGCCGGCTGCACACATGGCTTTACATAGTGACGTTTTCGGTTCTCCGTGCTTTTTATGAGCCCAAGCGCGGTGAGGACTTAGTAGTTTTGCCTGGCTCCCGCTGAGTGCATAATGAATGGCAGACTGCAGCTGTGGGCCTGCCAGGCAAGAAGAAACAGCACTGTGGAATTGTGGGATAGCAAAGGAGACTCTTGCTTTGTGGATCTCGGCGGGAGCTCGCCGAGATCAAACGTGTCGACAGCGACGCCACCCGCCGGGCATTCTGGGTAGACCTGAGGAGCAGACGCCTGAAAGCCAGACAGGCTTTTTGTACCTGTGTGAGCGTGTGTGTGTGGATGTGTAGTTGTGTGAGTGCACGTGGCAGGTTTTGTCTGTGTTTTTCAGGAGTGAATGACGGCAGTGTTGAGGATGCTGTTGTAGCTTTTGTTTTTGTTTTTTTGCCTTTAGAGGACAGACTTTGAAATGGATTAAGGAGAACTGGCTCGATGTGACTTCCAGGTTTGCTTTGACATGACTTTCCTGCTTTTGAGGTGGCTTCAACACACACACACACACACTTGTCTGTCTATATTTATGGGGACATGTTCCTTAGCCCTTTTCCCTCATTTTAACTACCACAACTAAATACCTAAACCTCATTCTAACCCTGAAACCAAGTCTTAACCTCCTGTGAAATTGGTCTCACAACAATGATACTGAACTAAATATTTTCCATACAAACATAGAAAGTCGTGTACACACACACGCTCGCTCGCACACAGCTCATCAATGTCCCTGCATGTGTCCTTGTGTTAGTGATACTGTACTGAGACTTCAGCCTGAAGGGTTTCCTGTCTGTCTGCTGTCTATGACCTTCTTTACTCCTTCTGTCCCTCCTTCTCTCTCTCAATCTTTTATTCTTCCTTTTAATTCTTCTAATTCAGTCTTTCTCCCCCCTCGTCTCTGTCACTGTCTGCTGTTTTTTCTACTTTTTCTTTATCCCCTTGTTTCTTTTAGTCCTTCTTTTGTTCTCGAAGACATTTGTGCGTGGCTGATGCGCTCTGCAGACCCCAAGTTAGAGCATCCATCCATCACTGAATTTCATTTAAATCTCGTTTTTACTTTCTCATTTCTTTGTATTTTTCCTTCGTTTCTTTCTTCTTTCCTTACACATGAAAATGCACCCGAAACTGCGAGTCGAAGCATTCTACCATCACTGAGTTTTAATTTCATTTTGTTGTTTCTTTACTTTTGTTTTCTTTATTACCGTTGCTCTTGTTTTCCTAACGTGCAGACGTTTGCGAAAGTGCATCACAAATTGCAAGACAAAGCGTTCAGTAGTCTCACCTTAAATTTTCTTAAAGTTTCTTTTTCTCTCTTACAGTGCTTTTGCTTTCTGATTCTCATTTCTTACGCACCTTTGCAGGACTTTACTTGAATTTCAAAATGAACCATTGTTGCCACTTGTTTCGGCTGAGGCCATAATTGGCTAGTTTGATCTCTGCCAGGATTTCTTTAGGAAATCAATTGTATATGACACTTGCACTGCAGGCTGCAATGGAACAGAGAGATGTAGATGTGCAGTATTGTTCATTTTCGTCACTCTCCTGTTCTGTCTTCATTTGTGCTTTCTTCCTCCACCAGTGTCTTCCCCAATAACTTAGGTTTGGAAACTTATCAGTGGATTGACTAGATGTGTGTGTGTATGTGTGTGTGTGGGGGGGACAGGTCTGGAAGAAGGGGAAAAAAAAGCACAGACTGAGAATGATAAGGAAGAGAGCAAGAAGGAGAGAGTTGGGATAAAGGTGTGTGATAAAATTGGAAGATCAAAGCCTTCTGTCACAGCGTGACTGAGCCAGGGGCATTATGGGTAAGACAGGGCACATACACACTTATACAGACACGCGCGCACACACACACACACACACTCACTCACGGCTGGTATTTGACTCTGAGTGTGATTGATACCGGGCTAGATTTAGAGAATCACTGTCATTCGTCTCTCCGCAGATCAAACAGCCACATAATCTCCCGTAAAGGAAAGAGAGATGGAGGAAATAAAAAAGGGACAGAGGAGGAGAAGTGAGTGAGAAGGAGAGTGAGTGAGAGAGAGAGAGAGAGAGAGAGGTGACAAAGCCTTCTCATCTGTGAAGTGTTTTCTTGTTTTCCATAAAGGAACCACCACATCTTTCATTTAGCTTCATTAAACTGCTTTTTGGGCACTCTGGAGAGATGTGCAATATCTAAAAAGACAAGTGTAAATGCAGGCATTAGACCCCATTTACAGTACAAACTAGTCATAAGGCCCAGATTTGAATCACGTGTGGGAAAACCAAGACAGGTGCAATTCTTTTTGATATCTGGCGGATAAAGTTGCACGTGTGAACCATGTGTAAATCAATAACAGTGTCTAAAGTCATGTCTGGATTTCATCTTGATATGCGAAAACATGAGATAAAACATGTATTAGGGTATAAAGTGTGTATTAAGCAAATATCTGATTGTGTTTGTACATGTGTAAGACCAGCGTTTGACACATTTTGCCCTTATTATCTGTCTCCACAGATGCACCACCCTATTCAGATGAAACCTGCAGACAGTGAGAAATCTAACGGTGAGTGGCCACACACATGCACAGAGACAGACGCATCAATATCACACACACGTGCATCAATAGCCTTTTTGAATTTGCTTGGTAATAGCTATCTCAGCCTATGCATTTGCTCGATTCTCGACTGGCAGACAGGGAAAGCGTCGGAAGGACTGAGCGAGAGACATAGCGAGGAATAGAAAAAGAGAGCGACAGGGGGGAAATGCTGATATATATAAATATATTATTATAGGTGTGAATTATTAAGGTGCTTCACAAAGAGGTCAGTGAAAGTTGAATCGTTTTGGCCCCGTGGTGAACCAGCCTCTCTCCCCTGTGGCTGCATACTCATACAAACATGCTGCATGGACTCTCCGCTGCACACACACAAGCACTGCCACACACTCCACCCTCAGATCACCCCATTTCCAAGCTACATATTGCAGATCCAGTTCTGAATTGATTTCCTATACTGAGCCTCTTCCTCCATTCCTTCTCATTCTAACTAGGAAGGTGTCGGACATTATATACCTGAGGAAGTATCAGTTTCTTAAAACGATAGGGCTGCTAGTTTTCTACACTTCTCCCACTGTAAACAAACCCCATGAAAAGACTAAATTTGCGTTAGTTCAGCTTTAAATATTTTATAAATTTCCCTAGCCTGTCTGCAGCACTCAGCCCAACAAAACAAAAAGTTAGTTTCTACTGAGATGTAAATCTTTCAAAGCGGCTCATAAATCTATAGTTTCATACTTTAAGTCTAAATTACTTCCTGAAAACAGCTGGAAGCTGCAGTTTTTCAAATGTTATTTAAATAATTTTAGCTTCCATTATGTATTTGTGAAATGGCGTGAGCAGGGCATCATTTCAGGATGGATTTGATCAAATCATTTGATTTCATTTCTTGAACATAATACTTTTTAATTATGAGGTCTCTTGAGAAGCTCAGGGAGTTGAAGCTGCATACCACCCATCCACCCATATGTTTTTCCATTGCATTGTTACACTAGTAAATTGAAGGAGAAATAAACAGAATCCATCCATTCAGATCACAGCCTTGACCTTGGAAATATAAATATGATCTTGTATCTACCTGGTATGACCTACAAACATAAGAAGTCAATTATAGTTTAGGCTATTCAGATATGATTTAATATGGATATGATTGGAAATGGGTCTACCCTCAGGTGAAGAATAACTTATCACAATTACTGTATTTTATGGTTTAACAGCAACTGACAAGAACACAAACTTATAGAGAAAAAGACATTTTCAAGAGACAGAAAAACAATTATATCTGGGACACAAGAAAATAACTTGAAAACAGCCTTTTTTTAATTTCACTGTCTTTGAAGACAGTTTTATAGTGTCTGAAATTTGTTGCTCTATTATTTCAGTCTGTTTTTAAATGCTTTCATTTTGATGCACGACTAACATTCAGTGATCATCAGTGAGATTCGGTCGATTAGGAAACTAAAAGACATGTGTCATTAACAGTGTAGCATAGTGGGACAGGTATATAAGATATGTCGACATAAAGTGTCGTCCAGCAGAATCAGGGCCCATTCCTAAACCTAAGCTAAACCTAAACATACCAAGAACCGGACAGGAACACTTTTCTCGTGACAACCACAAAGTGAATGTTTCAGCTGTGCCTTCATGAGTTGCATCTTTCACAGCAGAGCCTTCTGCTGCCACTCACGTATAACTGAAAACTGTGTAATGTCATATTTCTGGCTTAAAAAACGTTGGTACAAAATATTTCCCAATGAAAACTGTCAGCAGCAGTAGGTGGATTATTCAGGATCGCAACGCTCAAGACATCTGAGCATTGAGTGCTGAGATTATTTGCATGGCTAAGTGAGAAAATGTGTGTTTTTGCAATTTGGCTGAACTGACCCTTAAAGTCAAGAGTAATTGAGCAGAATATAAAACTATCATTGAATGAACTGGCCGTTTAAATCCAGTCCCAGGTAGATTTAAAAAGGATAACACAAAGTTTTAAATGTGTTTTTCTGACACCTGCAGCAAGCTTGTGTGTGTACGTATTGAAAGCACAGGTTTTGCCATAACTTTACACCACTGAGGAGTCCTTCTGGCTGGCACACAGACGATAGCACCATTATAAGCCAGCTGCTATATCACTGTCCACTGCTGGGGAATACAATAAAATGACAGTATCCAGCAAGGCAGGGGAGAAATCCTTATAAAAGCTATCATCTGCTCCACTGAAATATAGCGAAATATGACTTTATAAGACATAACCGTCAGGGTAACGATGGTGGAACTTAATAAAGCAGCCGTTACTCCCAGCCAGAATGGTGAAATATAGAGCAGACCATACGTAACATATCCATCCATGATAATGTTCTTTAATAAACCCAGTGTTGGAGTCACTGTAACGGTGACAAATGGCTGCTTAGACTTTTATTAGTTTAGTCAGTGGAGGAGATGAAGGAAGGGAAAGAGATGGAGAGATTTACAGTACAACAGAGGGATAACTATTATTGTTAAATCTAATGCAGTTTTTTCTTTTCACTAAACCTTTGTGATTCGTTTTTTGTGGTATCTGTTAAATGTGTAAAACTCAGCATGAAGCCAATTCTGCTCCAATTTATCCCAGAATGCAAAGCTGGCTCCAGATCATCCCAGTGCCGGCTTTATGAGTCTTATCACCCATTCGCCTGCCTGCGCGCCTCGTCCGAAAAACAGAAACAGTCAATTGTAACGATATCTCCTCTCTTTCTTTTCTATCGACACAGAGTAAATTAATTACATTGCTGTTAGACTTGTGGTAATCTTCCTCTGGAGTGATGAACACACACACACACACACAGGCTGTGTACAAAGGAGTTAAAGCTTTTTGAAACACCACTTATCTTGGCAGCGTATCCCGACGGTTTGTTTTTTAAATACACAAACAATTCAAACAGCAAAACAAACAAGTGCGCTATTGATTTCCCAGAGTGCAACAGACCGCTTATCACTTTCGCCTTGCGGTAAGAGCTGACAGTTTCCTCATTAAAAATGAATTGGATTAGCATTACATTGAATGTGGTGGAAACACATAAACGCACACACACACACATATTGTTTATACGAGCGATGAGGATTACGCTCTCAGCTTAATTCACACTTAACCTCACTCACACACACTAAAACACAGCCCGGAGTTTTTTCTCGCTGTTACCTGCAGCCACCTCCCATTCCTCGAGATTGCACCTGAGAAAGAGAGATTGTGTCATGGAAGGAGAGAGAGAAGGGCCCATGGGGGAGGAAGAAGGAGGTTAGAGGATGGAAGAGGACGGAGGACGAGGATGAGAGAGGACAAGCTGGAGAGTCTCAGCAAGCAGTCAGCGTTGAAGTGATAATGAGACATTGATCAGAGCCTCACAGTTGGCATGATGAAATACATGAAGTCTGTCTGTCCTCATCTCTCTCCCACTGTCTTTCTATTTCTTTCCTTTTTCTTTGACCATTTCTTTTGATTGTTTATTTCTGTTTCATCTTATTTTTTGTTGTTGTCTTTTATTATCAATGTCATATGTATGAGAAATGTTGCATTTCTGTGCTGTAACCATGCATATGCTTTGGTAAACTCCAAACAATGCACAAAAGAGGTGAAAGAAATGGATCTAGATATTAGGACATGTCTTTTTTGAGGAATAAATGATGTTTATGTTGTAAATATGCTACTGCTTCCCTGATGTTAACACTTAATCCATTCAAAATCTTAAGATGAAAAACCTGTGGTGTGATCTTCTCTAACTTTTTGGGAAAAAAGTTACCCAGAGTTGAACTATTCTAAGGCTGCAACTGACAATTATTTTTTTATCGATCAATCTATCTGTTTTTTGATTAGTCAATTAATCTAAAGATTCATTTTTTAACTAACTACTAGTTATTGTTGGATTAGTTAGTTATTAGAAAAACTAGTGCATTTGTCACTTGTTTTATAAAAAAAAAAAATGAAAAGGAAGTTGAACTTTTACCTTATAACCTTATAATAATATACCTTATAATACGCAAAATTTATGCATGGTAGACTTAATTAATAAAAGTCTTGTTTACTATATTCTGCCATTGTGGGGGCTGTCGCTGTTGCTGAACACACTAAAAACGCTGTGATGAGAGGCTGCTAACATCAATGCTAACAATGCTAAATAGGAATGTATTTGTATTATTTATCTGCAAAAGGTTTCTTACACCGACGTACCACCAACGTTAATGGGAATCAACACTGTTTAGTTTTATAGGCCTATATGCTCGTAATCAAAGTGCTTACAACTTGCAAATGTGCTACAAAATATTGCCATATTATCCATTAGCATCTACTCTAGGGAGTCTTCTATTGATTTCTTGTCTGAAATATAACAGATAAGAACACAACAACAAAATCTCAGGTACTGATACCAACTATCAGACAAAACTCACTGTAACAAATAATTACACAGCTGTCTCATCATTTTAAGGTCGGCGACCCCTACAGTGTTTTGTTGGAAGCTACTCGTGCATAACAGTTGTATTGTTATGCATTGTTAGGCCATTTCAGTTTTGCAAAGCACAGAGCAGCATTTTATTAGGTCTGTTTTTAGAAAAACACACTTTTGAACATACTCTTTGGGCTTTTTGGGATAAAGACACATTTTCAATATGCTGGGGAATAGGAGCTGCCATAATTTGTGATGAATATAAACATTGTGACGCATCAACGCTTTCCACACAAATCAACATATATTTGATGCTATAAAACTCTATAACCAGCTTTTAGCCCACCAATTTATTCACACTTTATCCTTTTCTTCTTCTTGACCCTGTAGCGGTGGAAGACAGGAAGTTGTTCATTGGCATGGTGTCGAAGAAGTGCAACGAGAATGACATCCGGGTCATGTTCTCTGCGTTCGGACAGATTGAGGAGTGCCGGATCCTCCGAGGGCCCGATGGACTCAGCAGAGGTTTGTGTCGCTCCGACGCACTTCCATCCACACTTAATGCTCCTCATGTAAATTTTACTGCCTGAACGGCCTCCAGTAGCGGCTGCAGTTCATTATCTCTGTTTGTCTCATGACTCAAACTCCAAAAGTCCTGGAGGGAAAGTATTTACCTCATGACTGTGTGTGACAAGAACTGGCTGGTTGAAGATGGCAACTTAGCCAGTAGCCGACTCTCTATTATAAACATAATGTTAATTAAAGTAACTTCCCTGTTTTACCTGACAGAACCAGGAACACGTTTATGTTCTCTTTTGCTTTATTGTGTCTATAGACATGTGTGGGTTTTGTTGTAGAAAAATTTGCCATGCCAGTCTTTTCACTGGAACCTTGACTTCTATTATGACAAACTATACAGCAAAGGTAATTTTCTTTCACGATGGTAGGAGTACACCAACTTAATACTCAGTGCAAGTACTTGCCTAAAATATATTTTTGTTTTGTACATACTTGTTAAGAGCATGTACGTGTATCTTTGTATAGGCACGGTAACTAAAATTCTTAAATAAATGTTTTGAAGTTAAAAAGTGGAATATAAAAGTAAAAGTAGAATGAACTAGCACTAAACAACAAGTACCTCAGAATTGTACTTAACTTAACTAACTTAAGTGTTTGGGGTGTTAAGGTATGCTACAGGTATTCTGTTCCCTGCAACCCAGTCTTGTACAGTATAAGTAGAAACTCCATATTTTTCTGTTTTCTCAGTGAATCAGAAAATCCATTATAAAAAGTGACTTTTTTTATGAGATGTTGTAGGCTGACCTGGACAGTGGAACTGAGCTTTTATATTCAATTCTTTGTGCACTAAAAGCAATGTATCAGAGCCTGTTTTCAACCAGCTGCTTCTTGGAAAACGGTCAATATTTCCTTCAAGGTTTTTGAAAGAGTACAAATGAACTGGAGCGACATCTTCAGACTGTTAAGGCCACTGTGAATACATGCTCCTTCTTTTCGCTCTATATATCTCTTTTCCCCCTCTCTCTCTCTTTTTTTCTCCCACTCTTGCTCTCGCAGCCTCAGTCCTCGATCACGCCCCCCACCCCCCACCCCACCCCCCCTCCCCTGGCCTCCAAACCTCCCTTCCTATCTTTCACCTTCCCTGCCATTCCAGTTTAGCTTCATCGTAAGCCAGCCCTAAAGTTCTTTGATATTTCCGTAAACAAAGTGAAGACATTTTCAAACCCGCAGGCCAAATCAAAAAGTATTGTACATTTACAGTATGCATGGGGTAGGCATTTACATAGCAGAATTTAGATTTCAAAGTACCATTATAGCAGTCATTTATCTTCCCTTTGCTTTATTTTTTCTGTAAATTAAGTCAATAAATTAAGCAAGTAAACATACACAAATAGAAGTTTTCAAAGGAAAGACAACAGCGTCAGGCAAGGTCATGTGTAAAAGATGGAATCAAAATGCAAGAATCAAAAAAACATATAAAGCTATTACATCATAAAATGTCAAAGAAAATGCTGAATTTCAAGCAAATAAGCTTTCATTGGGACAGAATTTATGGGATGTTCTTCCAAAGTCACAGAGCAGCAATAGAAAATAATATGTGAACATAAGATACAACTTGATCCTGACTCCAAACTTCTCAAACTGTAAGTTGACAGAGAAGATCCAAGCTGGCTCGACAGCAAGTGATGTCAAAGAAAGAAGCAGGACGCCTTCTAAATAAACTAGGGTCTAAAATTGAAAATAACCACTCTAAAAATGACTGAAGTCACCATTTATTGGCTCATAAAGTTTATGTACATCTAGATCTGGCAAACACTTTGAATCATAAACCGAAAGTTTCAAATATATATCAGTCCCATGTCTATTGTACGTCATATGAAGCCCTTGTTCTAATAAAGAGACCCCTTCCAGCATCTACAAATCCTTACTACAAGCATCCTCTCCATATTCCCCAACTCCCCCTCCCCGTTCCCCTTTGTTGTTTCTATGTGCTGAGGAGGCGGAGGGGCTTTTGAAACTTCCTGTCCTCCTGTTCCTCCTACTGTCACACGAGCTGTCACTGTCATTGTCACGCAGGTTCCGCGTGGATCTGTTGGTCACGTACAATTTTTTTCTGTGGTTGTCGGACGTTGTGGGTGTTTTATTGTCAACTTCAGTCTTATTTTCTCAATGTGCCTCCTCTCTCTTTCTCCTCAAGGTTGTCTCTATCTAGAGCCAATCTCTGCCTCAAACTAAACTGCTCAAATTCCCACGTTCATTTGCTTCTTCAAACACCACCACCCTCCCTCCCTCTACATTCACCCCAGCTGTCCTAGAATCCACTCTTGCATCAATTTGTCCTCTTTTTCCGAAACATCCCTCATCAGCCTGCTTCCCTCCCTTCCCCATTTCCTTCTTCCATCCCTTTTCAGCTCCTCTCTTTTGTCCTTATGAATATTTCAGATGCGATGGCCGAATCCTTGTTCCTGTAGAGTTAATACAAACCACTTAGTGGCTGATGCAAGTTCAAGAGGAAATTTTGGTAGTCCAGCTTGAGTCTGGCTATCAAACAGACAAACCTAACCAAGTTGGAATAAATAGGTCTTCAAGGACTTCTATGTGCCTGTAACTCCCAGAGGACCTCAGTCCCACCTAGCTGGGCTGCTGAGCTCCTATTAAACTGCGGTATCAATCAGAGGAGCTCTCCACTATTCTGCTATTAATAAAATATGGATCACACCACCAGTGGATGGCTGGGCCTGGGGAGCTACCCTACTTTCATTAAAGGACTGTTTGGTTCTCTGCTGACGACAGAATGCAGCCCGTGAGGTATTTTTAGAGCTCAAGCCACGTCCCATCTCTGTGCTGGGAAAAATAAGACATGCACCAACCAGCCAGAAAGGATGGCATCTACTAGTTTTCTTTTTTATTTGACATTAATTAATCAATATTGAGGCGCTGAGGAATTCTTTATTTAGAAGCTTCAAGGATCAAGCTCCAGAAAGGTTTTAAGGGAAATTATATTCTTAGTGCCAATTAGAGACAAACCCTGGAGTTTCCATTAGATTACATCCAATGACGTTTTAAATGACCAATTTTTAAAAATAAAGCCAGGACCAACGTAGAGGGATAACCCAAATGGAAGCCCCGTCCAGATCTGATCCAGTTCTTTCTGCAGAGACTGCAGACTTGGAAAATAAGCAGTTAACTGACAGATTACGGTCCATCTAAAATAGACTATCCCCTGAATCAGATGAAAAAATGACCCCCTTTTGAATGTCCTATCTAGAGTACTGGCACAGCAGCCCTGCAGTGTAAAGGACACATCAAAATGTTTACTAGGTCAGTGCCGCATGAATCTGATAACCTTCAGTGTCTTTTTATTACTTTCAGACCTCTCTAATGGTACATCACTTAGGTAGTTGAGGATAATTGGTGGGTAAACTATCGTTTCTATTTCGCAAGGACATAAAAATGAAAAACAGGAGATCAGATATGTTTTATACAAGGTCAAAAACAGGTCCACACAGCTAAAAGAAGTATTGTTGCCTGAGCAATGGCATATAGGTAGTGATGAGGGTTTTTTCCTGCATCTTTTTGTGATATCAGGGCCTAAATTTAAAAGACAAAAAAAATTAAATTCAAGGGTCACTCAGTAGTTTTTTTTGGGGTTTTTTGATCTCCTTAAATCAATGATATCACTGTTTTAGTTTAGGTCTATGTTTAACTTAGCTAAGCCACCTGGCCAAGATCACGATCATGGTTGCACAGTCACTATTGAATGCTAATAGACATCATAAAATTCCTTTCATAATATAAAACATTATTAAAACCAAAACCATGTAGGCTTCTAGGTTTCTAAGCCAAACAATGTGGTCAACTTAAACTATTTGGTTAGGGTCAGTCAAAGAAACCAACTGTTACTTTTAGTAAGTAAAGGGATGGGAACCTTGATATCCAGTGTGAACATTAGTCAGTGCGCAAAGCAACCATTCACCTCAACCTCCCTTTTGCCTTTGCCTCTGCGAGAGGACACTTGTTATTCACACGGCCACAAGAGGCCACTTGCAAGTGTTTAAATAAATGACCAATGTTGTGTAGCCATTGCAGAGCACCCAGTTCTAAAGGAGCACACCTGTCTTGCATCTGGCACATTAAACTGTTAAACACAGTGAGGTTGTCAGAAAGATTTTAGCTTAAAAGTGGCTAAAATCATGATTGTACTATTACTATTACTTCTTCTACAAGGACAGGCTTTGTCAGGGAAAGCCACTGTGGGAAATCTGTGTAGTGCATGTAAGCAGGAGTAACACTGACCACCAGTCTCTCTCAGCCTTGTTCTATCACAGCAACAGCCAGCTTTTGATAGAGGTGGAAGAGGACAGTGATCGCATCTTTTCCTCAACACATCAGTCTTTCCCCTCTCTCTCGCTCTCTCTCCCTCTGCATTATCCATCCTCACAATTTCTCCGCTTTTTTTTCCTCTTTGCCCTTTTCATCCCATCCACACAGCCAGTGAGAGTCTATCTGATGACCCAGGCTATTAGTTTTTTCCTCTGTAGCCAAGCTACGAGTCAGCCAGCCGAACCTGAACACGCGTGTGTGCCTGTGTTTTTGTGTGCGAGCATGTGTGTAATCAGTTCAGGCCTGGCTGCGCTAACATGGCTTGGTGAGTTTGTTAGCATATTATTAGCTCGGGGGCTTGTTGAAGCACTTCTCACATTATCTCCTCTAATCGCTCCCTAACCAGCCAGACAAATACAACCTTTCATCACCCACTACTGACAAACAACCAATAACAAAACCCCTCCCTTTACATATGATCTTGATTGGCTAAAATCAGTGTCAGTCACAGAGGTGGTTGAACACACCTCCTTCTCATCTCTTCTTGCTCTTCTTCATCTCTGCGGATTGAATTAATATGATTTTCTATCTGATTCCCATCTTCCTGAGCCCCTGCAGATATTTTATCCCGGCTCGCTCCGCCCCGCCATCACCAGATCTCTTTTCTGTTTGACAAAGAGAGAAGGAGGGCACCCAATCACACATACAATACAGGCCCAAATGAATTCAAATCGCTTTCATGCAAATTTGAACTGATTTACATTGTTGAATCACTAAGAGAAGAGAGCGGTTGAATTCAGGTATGACTAATTCGGTCAGTGTGCAGGAGCGAAGGGAAAAATAAGAGACAGTGACAGAAAGAGACGAGGAGGAGGGAGGTAGGGAAGGCGAGGGCAGCCAATCCAAAGCCCTGATGGTGATTGGGGTTGTTTCCTGTGGATGGGGCGAGGTGGCGCGACGGGGTCGGGGAAGGGGTTGCGGTTGTCATGACACTGTGCTCGTTTTTCGGCTGTTGTTTCTACAGCAACTGAGAACGATGTTGTCTGCCTGTGAACTGTTCTCTGTATCAATCTCTGTTTTGGTTTTTTTATAACAACGACGTGTCCAACCCTTTTGTCTTGTTTTTGTTCTTTCTTGTCTTCCCCCTCCTCCTGCCCTTCTTCCCTTCCCCTCCTCCCTTCCACTGTCCCTCCATCCCTCCCTCTTCTCCCCTCCCTCCCTACAGGATGTGCGTTTGTTACGTTTTCCACCAGAGCTATGGCACAGAATGCAATCAAAGCCATGCACCAGTCTCAGACTATGGAGGTACTGTAACCTTGCCCTTTCTTCAACTCTCTTTCTCTCTCTGCCTCTTTATTCATTTTATTCATGCACTTTTCTCTGTAAATGTGCCACCAATTTAATATGTTGGCCTCACGTTTCCTAATAGTAACCTGTAAAGTAATCTGTTAAAGTCACAAATTACTATTATACTTTCTAGGTTGGGTCTGGTAACATCAAACACTGTCATCATAATATTAAGCCTCGAGCAGCACTGTGTTATGGAGACGGATTAAATAATTGCCTTGTTTTTGCTTGTTAAGACCAATTTAACAGGATTCTTCAACACAGAAAGATAATAAAATCACTTTAAGAATTAGATAAAGAGAAACTCCAAATGCACAAAAAGCCCTCAGGGGGATCACTAGTGAAGGGATAGCATGGCATGGGCAGACATGTAGAAAGTGTTGTTGTATAAGTTGGAGCAGTAGAAGTATAGTGGAGATAAAAAATAATTACAATGTAAATAATGTGTATAACATATAATATAAGGTATAAGCTATAAAAATGTCTTATTAGGTTTTGGACCATTTGATTGCACAGAGGTTCAAGTTTGGTTATTCTCTCCCTTTCTCTCGCTGATTGTGCCAATCATCTGTGTGTCATGTATTGCATGCAGGTTTTGTGTTAAAAATGCCAGCATAGAAATATTTCAGAGCTTAGTTTTAAAGTCTATGCAGAAATCAAGATATTGTGATGTCAATAAAGCCATTGTGGCATTTTACATGAAACAAACCAGTGTTTAAAAGGCAAGAACATTGAGCAGAAGCTGCCAGTGTCACAGATCTAGTCTCTTAAAGGGGCTTCTTTTCCTCTTCTTCTACTTCTCTGCTGACTAGTGATGAAATCACTGCTGTCACATCTTATTCCTTTGTGTTGCCAGAAGTAGCACAAACTTTGGCAAAGTCTCAAAACTGTGACAGAAAAGCAGCACCTTTGACACAACAGCTAACGCCGGGCAGGTGGAGTTAAAGACCTCATCAGCTGCACAGCAACTCTAGCAGGGCTGTAATGGGGACCCAGTCAGTTCCTTTGTGTTCCTCCCATTTTGGGGCACCCTTGTCAGCATTGTCAGGCTAGTGAGAGGGCAGGATGACAGGGCTGTGATTGGGAGAGAATTACATGGTATGCGACGACTGTGAGTGTGTGTGCGCATGTGTGAGTTGGAGAGAGAGACAAAAAGTGGTAATAACAGGCTGTGTTAAAGGAAAAAGACGAGCGTTGTTCACCCCCGTAGCCCCCTCATTAGAGCTGAACATGATAATCATGGCTGCTATTGATGTGCTGTGACCCTGACATGGGGAAAACACATGCTCCTCCCTCCATCTCCCTATGTAAGTGTATGTGTGTGTGTGTGTGTGTGTGTGTGTGTGAGTGGGGTTTTTCTGTTTATGTTGTCACACTGCGAATATCAGTGAAGTGTCTGTGTTGATTTATGTGGCTGAGCAGCAGCAGCAGCAGTGTGTCTGTCTTTCTGAGTAGAAGGAGTGACACTCTCCTCCGACAGCGTTAGTATTAAGCTAGAATTATCCTCGCCCTGAGCAGTCGTCTGCCACAATGGGCATGGTAAACACTGCCAGTGTCCTTTGCTTTTATCAGACACACAGAAAAAAAGCCTTAAACCATAACACAACAATATTGCAGTGGACAATGGTAAAATACCTTCATTTCCATTTGAAAACAAGCTGTCTAGCCCCAGGCGGACCTAAATTGCCGCATCCGTTCGTTAATGTTTCTCAGTTTTGCAATTTAAAAGTAATTACTTCGGGTCCGAATGAGGGAATGAGGTCTGGTAAATAGAGTTTGGTTATTGTCTTGGCTCTATTGCACCCCACTGTCTTAGATAGAGCAAAATTGTGTGTGTGTGTGTGTGTTTGTGTTTTCGTGTTTGTTTGTGTTCCCCGACACGTACTCACAAGAAAAAGGGGAGGCAGCCCGGGCGCTCCATTCGTTGATGGCCCTGTCACTGTCATATCCATTCTCATTACGCTATGACATTCAGGTACACACTGGCCCACTCGTACACGCACACACACATCTCACACAATCACACACACTCTGCTGAATGTCAGGCCGTAATGAAAGTGGATATGAGCGAGACAGGTAATTCACTGTCGAACCTCTAAAGACACACAAGGAGAGAAGTGGGCTGGCTTGATTGTGTTGCATTTGTGTTGTATTTGTGTTGATTTGTGCTTTACATTATTCACTCTCTTTATAAAGACTCATTTAGTGCTCAGCTTCCCCTGTGCAGCGTTCCATCAACACTGATTTCTGTTTCCGCCTCTCTGTTTTTTACAGATGACACTAGAGGCCCAATTGCACATTATCCTGCCCTCACTGCATTCGCACACACACTCACACACACACATGCACCATAAATGCAGACGCTTTCAAGCACGTTTAGATGAGAGCTTAAGTAGAGCATGAGCGAAAACAGAGCTGTGTCTGTTTAAATAGTGAACAAACATTGCTGTTAACTGTAGTGAAAAGATGAGACGCATATAGAAGTGGAAAACAATATTAGATTAGATAGATTATTTGTGGATTCATATTGTGTAGGACACCATATAAGGTGTCGTGATCTCCATATCTTTTTTTTTTTTGGAGTGTCACTATGACATAAGCCTTTGTGCACCAAGTCACTTGTATTTGTCAAAAAAGAAAAGTGTTCAGATCTGTCATAAATGGTCCCTGAACAGACTCTGTTTCGTTATCCAAAATTAATATAAAGTTTAATCAATACCTCTCTAAAACATTTGAACAAAGACGTAAAATTAAATATTTATATTGTGATGCACCAAACCAAAGGCCAGAGAGACTTCGACCAACTGATACTATACCAACAGGTGGCAGTAGTCTGTATTTGTCGTCCAAAAAAGGAAACGTAGAAGAACAACTAGAGCTGTATAAACAAAGCAGCACTTTGCAGCATTAGTTTACTATGTTGACTCCACTCTCGCTCACCACAAATGGTTTATAGCTGCTTCTAATCGAGAATATGTCGCAAAACAATTAAATGTAAGTGATTCGCTAAGCTGAACGGCAGTTGTTTCTCTCACTGACAGGTTCGCTCAGTGTGGGAACTAGGCTGACAGATTCTTATCAGCAGCCCAACAGCCAATCGCCGGCTTGGTGTGTCATGGCCCTAAAAGAAAAAGAAATTAAGCATAATGATTGGTTGTATGAGTAGGAATGCAGCTTTGCACACAAGGTGTCTGCTTTGATGCTACGACTGTAATAATACATCCAGACATGAAACAGGAAGCAACAATTACGTCTGGGTAGAACAATATTAGCAAATTCAATACAATCTAACTCTTGCAATATGAGTCAATTATCTTAATTTTCTGTCCGAGTTTCCAAAAAAGGGAAAACACTTCACAATCAAAAAGAATCCCGTTCTTATGATGTACTACAAAGGTGTTAATTTCATGAATTTTGTAGGCCACAGTGGAGGTGTTATAATAGACTTGTGTTATACAGTATGTGCTTATAAGACTGTGGGTTGTACACTAACATTTAATGAAAATTGTTAAATGCATGCACGCTACACAGCTCTCCAACAGACTTTGTTTAAGCCCAAAACCAATATTCTGCATAATGTAATATTTTGTGCATTTTAATCAGCATATGTCAAATCAGATCTATCAAAGGTGTACGGCAGTTAAGTTCCAAAGACTTGTCATGCAAACTATACTTAGAGTATTTTTTCCTGTTAGTAGTAGAAGATCACATGGTTTGACATTTAAAGGCTATGTGAGTGGTAAATAAATGAGATAGAGAGGGTTCAGAGCACACAAACTCTCTTGAAAGCTATGAGAGATTGATTTTCAAGGTAAACGAACCGGAGCTTATAAGTTCAGCTTGCGTGTGTGCAGCTAAGCATTTTGGGAACGATGGGAAGTGATGTGTAATGCTCTCTTCACGGTTGTCTCAGAGAGTTGGCTTCAGGAAGCGTAGTCTGGTTGATTAAGCGCGTGAACTCCTGGTTAAGTCTGTAACTTCTGCCGCAGACAAAAGTTGAACTTTATTTTGTATGCGGACAGTGAGATGAGGTCAAATCAGAGCCTGACACAGGTGCTGAGGTGTATTTTCACAGCATGACACATGATCCATATGCTGCAATTACATAATTGTGAAGCTGGACACTACAATTATGCCAGGTGCTTAATGCTATGTTTGCAGAATCATCATTTGAGACCATAGGCTGTCACACCATCAGCCTACACAGACCCATCTGTCATTCAAAGGTGTAGTGTGATATGAGAACATCGAACACACAGCAGATGAAAGTTTTGTGTGTCTGAACCTTTTTAGAGGAATACACATAGGTTGTATGATGGACTACTGATCAGTATATTGCGGTGCCTTACATGATCCAAAAGTCACTATATATGATGCTAATATATATTTTTATGTAAAAAACAATTTAAAACAAAATCTCAAAGAGGAAGGTTTTCTCTGTACAAACATCACCTGGTGAGAAAGGTTCTTGTGAGACTTGAAAGGCTTCATTTTCTGATATGAATGTTGTGCAACATGGGAGACTGATAATGTGCAGCTAAAAATCTATCTCCTGAAATATTACCAAAAATAAATTGATGCTACACCACCAACACCGACTTAATGACGTTATTGCTAAGATATATGAAACCAGAGACTATTTAAGACAAAACAGTAACAACTTTTTTATGACTATAAGTTGGTATTCGTTGCTGCCTGTTATTAGTAAATTCAGTGTATTTTTAAGTTTTAACAATCTACAGGGGGCTCATGAAATATTTTGGTGTCCATTTAGAGGCAAAGCCATCATGTCGCCCCCTGCTGTTTAAGTTCTAAAGTGGCCAATTCAAAGCAAATCAGATGGTTTACAGATTTAGTGTTACACAACGTGAAGTGTAATTGCACCAAGCAGCAGGGTTTCCACAGACACCCATCAGCAACAAATACCTATGAACATTAACTGGCTCATCAATTCATTCCTCTCTTGCTTTGATGAAGGGACTCTGTGGCTAGAGTTAATTTAAGAAAGTCTCAATATACGGTTTATGGAAAAAGTGTAATAATTTAAGATGTGAGCTTTTCTGATACTCAGCTTTTGAGCTACTGTAATAGATTGGGGTGGTGTTTTTTTTTTTAGCATAAGAGATTTGTCTCAAATTGTTTGTCTCATAAAGTTATAATCCTTAAGATTTCAGTCCTGGCTCATCTAGCAAAATCTGTGTTTACTGGTTTTAAAAGAAAGCACTGTTTAAACACTGTTTGAGATGCTGCATTATCAGAAATACATCAGAAGAACGAGTAGTGTATTCATTCATATTCACAGACAAACTTGTCGTTGTAGTTATAATAAAGAACTTAGTCTATTTACATCATATTATGAGCAACAGCAATCTGATTTGAGTCTGTAGACATTACAAGTAGTTTCCTTCATGAAAGCAGGACATGAAATCACTCCTTGCAATATTTAACAACTATTTCTGAAAATTTAAATATCACACTTTTAACAAACAATCACAGTCATTGTTGTGACATATACACTGCTGTTCACAACAAAAGTCACTCTTTTTTTGCAAGTTTGAACAATTGTAACATAAAGGAGCAGCAGGAAATATTTCTGGTGATTCCTGTAATCATATCATTTATGTGAAAACCTGAAAATCACCTAACCTGGACATGATGCTACATCTCACGCATGGCTAATTAATTGGCGTTACTCACACAATAATCTCTGATGGATCATTAAAAATCTACCTACAGTAAAATCAATGGTTATTTGTATCTCTGGGCAAAACCAACAGATGGCATACGCTGCCACTTTGCCTCCATGTGTTCTCATCATTTAAAGGGTAAAAGTGACCAATGAGCCAATTGTCTGAAAAGCTCAGTATGTTGCTTTTAAGTGCAGCCCAGTTTTCAGGGAGTGCAGCTCCACCAGGCATAGAGGCCCCAAGCCATAAGCCCCTCTCCCAGGGCAAGACTCTTATATTCCGGGCTGCGTTTCCCCTGCTTGCTGGGTGTCAGCTGGAGTAATGAGATATTTAGCAGAGAAGGATATGGAGCTCCTGTCTCAAGGGGAATCGACTGCAGCGGCGAGGCCCCAGACTGGCACTTCCCCACCAAATGCAATTCTCCCATCGTCCTCCTCTCCTTTATCTGTCTGCAGTCAGAATAAAGAGGGAAAATGACTGGGGGAGAGACAGAGTAAATATGGCCGAGACATCGTCAGACAGGAAACATGCTCATTCAGCTGATAAAGTCGAGCCTTAGCCTACAGTGAGAAGGGGTTGTCTATTCACACACGGAGAAAAAATACACATACAAGCTTACAGATACACTGTATTGTTGTTACATCTTTCATGGCCAACCAGACTACATTAAAATTGGACATTAACATTAAAAAATTTGGTTTTGTTCTAATATAACTAAACTAAATAGTCACTAGCTTAGTTGGGCATGTCGTCAGTTATATTATAAATGGATTACTCAAAATTGCCTCCAGGACAGTGGCACAGTAGGTAGGGCAGTCACCAATTGCTAACTGTCTAAGAACCCCAGGGTTGGTGTTTTGCATCCTGGTCCCTTCCTAGTACCGGATAAATGGGGAGAGTTGCGGAAGGGAATCCAGCACAAAAATCCTGAACCCCGAATGGGAGCAACTGAAAGAAACGTACTTAGTTTGTTAGTAGTGCTACGTAAGAGTCATGGTAATTATACAATACTCACAAAAAGTTAGGGATATTTGGCTTTCGGGTGAAATTTATGGAAAACGTAAAAAGTTCACACTACAGTGATA
>JAUMHL010000016.1:13802323-13841830 GCA_032362345.1 Sandelia bainsii | reverse complement strand
TAGTGCATTTTAGGTTCATCCTGAAATTTCACCCGAAAGCCGAATATCCCTAACTTTTTGTGAGTAGTGTATATCTTATGCTTTATTTAGATTACAATTTGTACTGATATTGCAAAATGAAACATATTCATGGGTTGAAACACTTTTCTAATTTCTGCTTGAGATGAATATGTTTTCAGTTTCAGCACTACAGTTCCCACCATGCTTTGGGAGATTCAAACTGAAACTACACAAGCACACTTCCTTTGCCTTAAATTTGGCATTGGTTAGTTGTAACAGCATGTCTACACTGAAAACCAGTTCAAAATCAGTTGTGCTTTTCATACAGTACATGTGTGTTATACAACCAGTAGGCTTCTATTTTAATCAGGGTAGCTGTCTACACTGCTTGCGTGCTACACTGACTATTTTTTGGGTCTACACATGTGAAACGCTCCACAGAAAGCACCAAACCAAAGTATTTCTACAAAAAATAGAGAAATATAACAAGTAATCACAGCTCAAACAAATACTCTAGCTTCCAGCACTACTACGCCTATACTCATAGAGCTGGGGTTACAATACTTAACCAAAGCTTTCTTTCATTCTATGTGTTCCTCACTATACTCTTTGTAAACAATGGGCAAGTGAACATGAACCATGACACGCCTGGTATAGACCGGTATAGACGTGACAGGAAATTACTTAACATTAAATTTAATAGAATCAAAATAGTTTCTGTTGTTTAAGTTGTAAAAATAAAGATTAGTTGCATTCGTGCTCACGTAACGCATAGAAAAGACAGAAAACAAGTGCATGTAAAAGTAGAAGAAAGAAGGGTTTTCTTTAGTCTAAATCTAAATCAAGTAAGTAACCACAATCACTCACACACCCTTGACATATATCTCAGCTCTGACTGTCTGCCACACTATCTGCAAAGTAGCCAAATCCCTTCTCTCCCCTGCCGAGTGCGGATCGTGCCTCAAACTAAATGTTTCAATCAAAAGGTTTTTTATTCTCCTGTGGCAGATTGTCTTTGTTTCGAACGGATTTGCCCCTAGTTAGGCTTTGATTGCAGTGTGTGAGTAATAGTGTGGTGTGATAGATTATGACTTAGCCTTTCAGCTTCAGTTTTTCAGCAGTCACTGCAACTTTAATCAGGAGCGTTGTGTTGTGTTGTTGTTGTTTTTTGTTTTTTTCCCTCTCCTTTGTGTGATAGTCAGAATGTGTGCTGGATGTCTGATATGTGACTCACCTCGAGTCTGAGCGTGTCAGTCGGTTCATTCATCACACACACACACACACACACACACACACACACACACACAGGTGCTCTGAGGAATAGAATTTCGGTCAGTTAGATTCACTTCTTCTGATTGTCCCAATCTCTAAATCTTCCTCTTGCCCTCTCAACCTCTCTTTCTGGCCTCTCTTGTTGCCTCCTTTCTCCCTATTTCTTTGTCTATCTTACCCGCACTACTACACACACACACTAATGCACACACGCATCAAGTCTCTCTTCATATGAGATGATGAAATAGTTGGAGAACTCAGGAAATCTGTTTCTGGTGAAACCGTTCTGGACTCAGCGATAACTGAGCCCTTGTGGGGTAAAGAAGAAATCCCCACTGGCTTTAGCGTCAGGTTTCCTGTGTGTCCTGTGTCACTGAGTGTGTGTTTTAGTGTGAGAGTGTGAGATTTTAACGAGGAGGTTTTAATTGAGGATAGATTTTTTTTTCTATGTGTGGATGTAAAGTTTGTTCAAATGTGTGTTGATTGGTCTTTGTGGATGCACCTTTGTTAGTCTATCTGGATATATTTTAACAAGTATAAAGCAGAATTCCTAACTCTCTTTTGTCTCCTCTCTTCTTCCTTTTCCCATTTTCTATACGCTATTCTGCTCTTTCTGTTTTCTTCCCTTTCGCTGCTCTCTTCGTCTTCATGCATTGTCTCTCCTGGTGTCTCTTCTCCGTTCCTTTCTTCTTATCTCTCCTTTTTCATCTGTTCTGCTCCTCTTTCTTTTTCCTCGTCTCATTTTCTCCTCCCTCTTTTATTCCAACCTCTTTTCTCCCATGTCTGTTATTCTCTTTTCTGCTTTCTCTTCTTCCCTCTTCCCCTTCAATTTCATCTTTCAATTCCTCTCTCCTCTTTTATTTTATCCTTTTGCTTCTCCTCCATTTTTCTTCCACGTTTTTGTCTTTTTCCTCTCCACTTTCTTCTGTTCTTTTCTCTCATTTCTTTTTTGCATATCTTTTTCTCTCCTCTCCATTTCTTTTCTCTTATGTCTTCTTTTTCATGTTTTTTTATTCTTCTCCTTTCTTTTTCCTCTCCTCTCCCCTTACCTGTTCCCTTCACTCTAATTTTCTATTTTTCCTGTCATCTGCACTTTTTTCTCTCTGCTTTCCTCCTCTTCCTTTTTCATCTTTGCTTCTCTTCATCCTTTTATCTCGCATCTTCACATCTTTTTTTGTTTTTCTCCATTCTCCCCTCTTCTTCCCTACTTCTCGCCCCTTTAATCTCTTCCCCTTTCTCCTTTTTCCCCCCACTCTCTCTACTGCTTTTGCCTCTCACCGCTTCTCCTCTCTCCTCTTTTCTCCTCCCCTCCTCTTGCTCCCACACAGGGCTGCTCGTCTCCCATCGTGGTGAAGTTCGCCGACACGCAGAAGGACAAGGAGCAGCGACGTCTGCAGCAGCAGCTGGCGCAGCAGATGCAGCAGCTCAACAGTGCGACCACCTGGGGGAGCCTGACGGGCCTGGGTGGCCTCACCCCACAGTATCTGGCTGTAAGGAGAGCTGCCGCATCGCCCACCTCCACTGCTTAATGCAGCCTTGATTTGTTTGACTGAGAAGTTTACAAGTTTTTTTTATGTTATACAATGGTTTATTCCCTTCCTACCTCTACAATATTTCTCTTTTTCCAAATCCTCCCTAAGAAAGTTGAATCATTACTCTTCAGATTCTAAATTAACAGCCCAGACTCCCCTTAAAACACACATCTCAAAAGTTTAGGATTCGATGGTTGATTGTACTCACAATTTGCACCTGTCTTTTCAACGAGGGAAAACAGAGCTCACAAAAACATCTCTCCTTGACTTAATATTGATTTATTTTTGGGAAAAAGAAATTTAGATAAAAAGTGTTTGGTGAATTGGGCTCCCAGATTTTTCTGCTCTTTCAGTCCTCTTTCTCAGTCTTTAAAGAAAAGATTAAGCTCTATTCTGGAGAAGAAAAAAATCACACACACAATAGAAACAAGATGTTAATTTGCTGTTAATTCAAGTCTTTGAAGGATGCGTTTTTGACAGCATCAGTATTCCACTTTTGTTTTGGAATCTAATTAGTCGGCTAGATTAGAGCTTTCATGCTCAACTTGTCTGGGAGAATCATGGTGGAATACAAACAGTGTTTGCTTAGAGGAGAGATCAAACTATATTAGCAGCTCATTTACTCATTGAGCACTGATGCAAAAACCACATTGCTAAACCGTTCATTACAAGTTTAGCATTATATAGACATGTATTAGACTCTCTGTATCCACCCAGCTCACTTTGTTTTTCCTTTTTCTTTTTTTCTCGCCATCAGTTGCTTCAGCAGGCAACCTCCTCCAGTAACCTAGGAACCTTCAGTGGGATCCAGCAGATGGCCGGTGAGTCAAAAATCAGTTGATAAACACCCCTGAAAGCACGATCCACCTCAGCAATGGACTCTTTGTTGCGCCTTTCTGTTTTTTTTTTTTTTTACAGACTTCTAAAAGAGGACCAAAGAGCATAACAGATGAACTCGCATGGTGGAGTAAAGAGAGATCTTTGCCCTGAAGATTTATTAACTGTTGCTAAGATTTGTCTTGATCTTTTAATGAGGCCAGGCAAGAGTTGTGCCCTGGGCGTGTAACAGTAGCACCGAGGCTTTGTCAGGGATGGATGAATCACAGAAAGAAGGGAAGAAAAGAGAAAAATGGTTAAAAGTGGGCTCTTTTCATGGGTTACTTGCACTGCAGGCTGGCGCCATCTACTGCTCTCTTACTGTGGAGGGTCTGTGATCTGTCATCTGCACTTACAGATCAATTTCCTTGATATCTGCAGGTTTAAGGGAAATTTGGCTTCTATAGCTATTTTGGTGCTAACAAGACTTAAGTTTAAAGCCAATTGAAAGGGGAAAATCAAGAGCAGAAGCTAATAAAATTGACCTATTTTGCAGTGGCTGTAGTGTTCAAACTCTAAATGGCTCGAATAGAAAAAGGACACAAGGAAACAAGAAATAAAGTGGCAAGGGACAGTTCAATTCTCTTAAGTGAAGCTGATGCAATAAAAAATGCATATTGTATTAACCCAGTTCTGTATTAATCTGAGCCTTGAGCATGCCAAGAAGCATCCTATTAAATGTTGAACAGGATAAAATCTTGTCTTTTAGAAATATAATTTTTAAGGCTTTAAATTTGGGTTATTTAAGACTTTCAGCGACCCATGGATAGTATTATCTCATCTTCCCTAACTTCTATGCTCTTTCCATTAAACTATTCTCCTCTTTCTCTCTGCTCTCTTCTCTTTCCTATTTATTATAAGCTGCTTTTTGCAGATACTCTTGCACCTCCCACCCTCTTCAATCACAGTTTCTTCATCTCACCTTTACGCCTCCCTCCAGCCTTCACACTCTCTCTGTTCTACCCTCCTTTGCTCTTCTTCTTCTACACCTCTCTGGGTTTATTAGTTAGGTGTCAAGTTTTAGTCAGTCAACACAGAAAAACAAGATAGAGAAATTATCAGAAAATGACAAAGGATCAGAATTTGCAAAGCGGTATGCCTCAATGTGTCTTCCAGTTTTCTGTTATGTTCCTTTGGGTTACAAAGCCTTGCGATTTCCATATGGTTGCTTTAAAATTTTGCCCACTCTGCTGTTGAGCACAAACACACATTTTCCTCACAAATACACCCACCGAAGCAAATAAATAGGAACCGAGGGTGAGTAACGGTGTCTGAATCTGGAGATCTGTTGGTCCTCCATCTGTGAAAGAGAAAGAGAGAGAGAGAGAGATAGTGAGTGAGCATTAGTGATTGGCAGGAGATGTGAGACAGCTGAATGACATCTGGTCCCAGTCTTTAACATGAGGAGCTGCAGAGCTGAGAGGCTTCAATTACACCAATGAGCATTCAATTAGACACAGCCAACGCCAGCTTGGTGCAGCCCAGCTCTGCCATACAGGCTGCATGGGGTGCACACACACATAGACGTGGATCCTCGCACACATATGTACTCACAGTCGCTCGCACACTCACGTACCATCTGCACAGCGCGGATACTCCGACTCTGAAATGGGAAGTAGATTGTATTTGTCTCAAACTGTCTCCCTTTTTGGCCGTCTCTCTCTGTATAGCTTCATCTCTACTTTATTCCCCTCTAACACAGTTATTTTTATCTTCTGCTTGTTCTTTTTCGCCTTATAACTGTCTTGAAAATGTATGTTCAATGAGGGAGATAGCCTTTGACAAATGCAAGTAAGAATTGATGTAGAGCTGCTTTTGAGAAGGGGGGTTGCATGGAGAGAGAGAGAGAGAGACAAAAAGAGAGCTGCTGTGGAGATGTCTTTGTCATCAGCTGAGGCAAAAAAAAAAAAGGAAGGAACTGGAAAACAGAAAAGAGAAAAGCCAGGAAGACAAGGAGGCAATGGGGAAAGCATAAGATGAAAAACTGGAAAACAGAAGAGAAAGAAAAGTAATAAATTTGGAGCGGAATAGAAGGAAAAGAAAAAGAAGAGGAAAGGCGGAGAAAAATAAGTTAATGGATAAAGGAGAAGGGAAGAGAAGGATGAATTAGGCCATGGAAGAAATGGGGAGCAAAAAAAACGAGTGAAAGGGAAATGGAAAAAGAAGAGGGCAAAGCTAGGTAAGATATGGAAAATTGGAATAGAGGACAAGGAAATAGGTAGAGAAAAATAGGTGATGGGATGGGGGATGGGAAAAGAAGGACAGGGAAGGAAAAAGACACTGATAAAAATGAAAGAACAAAAGAAAGGAAAATGGTGAGGAGGAAAGGGGCATTAAAAGAAGGCAGAAATTGGGACAATAGGAGAGAAACAACTGAAAGGTAGAGCAAGTAAACAAATAAAATCAAATAAGAAAAGGAAAGGTGGAAGGTAAGAAACTGAGAAGAATAGCAGAAAGGAGCAAGAAAAGGAAGGTGGAAGAAAAATGAATGGGAAAGGGGGAAATGAAAGACCAAGGTAAAAGCAGAAAAAGTATATGAAAGGAAATTAAAGCAATGGAAAGAAAGATGTAAAAGAATAAAGATGAGGATGGATGAGGACAAAAGCAGAAGAAGAATTGTAGAGGGAATAGGAGGAAATGGAGGCGAGAAAGGTGGGGCAGGAAAAGATGGAAAGAAAAAGGAAAATAACATGAAGAGGATGAAAGAAAATTTAAGATGACACAAAACAAGGAGGAAGATGGGAAGAAATAAAAGGATGAGGTAAAGGAAAGAAACACAGAAACAAGGACAACATAGTCAAACAAATCAAACAAAAGGAAAAAAGAAGAATAAAGGGCAGCTAATGTAAGATGAAGGAAGTGACCACACAATGACCATTTACTCTACATTATTTACACTGTAAACACACTGAAGTGGTTTATCCATAAAATTTTTATCCAAAATTGTGTGGGTAAATGTAAGCCTCTGTGGTCTAATCTGTTGTTTCCGCCACTCTCCAAGCTCACCAAGGAGAAAGGCCAGCAGAATATAAAAAAAATCTCCCCTTGTTATAATAAAGAGCGGTCATGTTGAGCTCTCATCAACAGCCTTCATCTCTCTGTGCAACCCACTCTGTAGTGTCTGGAACGAGTCTGCACGAGACAGCAGCACTGAAGCCGCCTCTCACACGGTGCAAAAACAAAAAGAAACAATTAAAAACACTGAGTGTGAGACTTGAGTGTTGCGTTCACGGTATTTGATAGATAGATTGACGGTGACAGCTGTTTTATTCTCATCTTGTGTAGAAATAAAAATCCATTTTGGCTTTTTGATGTATCTCAGAAAATTGGAGAAAATCGTTTTGAAAACGAGATTGGTTTTGGCTACCGTGCGCTCGTAAGTAAGCGCAGACGAGTTTAAAAAGAAGTCACACTCGTGCTCACACAAATGCACACGCTCATTACTGCAAGCACACACGCGTTTTAACTTTTCCCCCCTCGTGCGCACTTCCTGCTGCAGCAGCTCATCACGACAGCCTCGAAACAAGAACAGAGCATTTAGAAATTGGCACTTGCACCTTTTTTTTTTTCTTTCATTTTTATATTCAATTTACCAATCAGAACTGTGAATCCCAGTGATGAATTCAGCCATCTGTTGTCAATGGCTGTGTTCAGTTTGGTTGTCTGGGTGAAGCGTATCTGGGGTTTTTTTGGGTTTTTTTAGGGTGTAACAACCTAAAATCATTCACCACAGTGTCAACAAGATGGATCTTCTTCATGGTGTCTTGTTTGTGTGTGTCTACTTCTATGTGTATGTGTGAGTGTGCGTGTATTCCCATGGTACTGTATATACACCCAGACTGTATATACGACACATACACCTCACATTGACAGTGTCCACCCTTTTAACCTTAACTCTAACAAGCTCATTAGTCAGGGGAAGCTTCTCTGTGGTAAGACCGACATCTGCTCTTATGACTGATTCTGTTTGCTTTATGAGGTTTTATACTGATGCCTCATAATGGAAGCACACTTGCATAATCACACAAATTTTCATTGTGTAAGGTGAAAGCTTGAGTTGTACTCACAGAAGGTGTTTTATACCCTTTGCTTCACCATCATTTAGGTGTTGGCATGTAGTCATTAATTATACTTAAGCACAGGTCTGTAAGCTAATAAAGCAGATTAGCAATGAGAGTCAGCAGGTGTCCTGAACTACCGTATAGCTGCTTATATAGCTCTAATATTTAATTTAAAGTGGAAAATCTCAGTTTGTGTTGTCATGAGTAATGTCTGATCAATCCAGATGATCCGTAGTTAGGCTAAAAAGCTCAATGTCCTCAATGTCCAATGAAACTGAAATCTCATATAGATGCATGCTCTAATTACAACCCAATATCGTAGATATTGAAGTCTTAGTTCACCAGTTAGACTTTTATTTTCCATGCACAAGTTAGTGAGTGAGCTCAGAAGGAGCTCGAGTTGAATCTCATGTGATACAATTAGCAAAAAAGCCAACATAACTAGTCTAGGAAGTTAAATTTCCTCCTGTTATTTCTTTCATTCTCCACTGAGCTTTACTCTAGTGCTGATATAAGTTCAAATAAATCAGTGAGATGATTCCTGCCTCAGAGAAGTACACCAAACCTAAACACCTCAACAGCTGCTTTTGCCGATTCAAACGCTTTGGGGACTTATTAATGAAATCAGCTGCTGTAGTGTTTGGCTTCACACACTACAGATTTTTCCACAGTGGCAAGATTTTCTAAAGCTGTCTGAAGAGCAGGAGACATTATTCGATTCTAGCACTATTTCCAGATATAGAAGTTGAGTCTATCCATACACTGTTATTCTTCATCACCTTCGGACACCAAGCAGCTAAATCGTGTTCAGTACTATTGCCTGGTACACTGTCCCGGTCCAGCAAGATGACCCAGCCACGTCTCAGCCTCGCTCCCCAGGTTTGACACCTCCCTCTCTGGCTCCTCTCTCCAGGTATGA
This sequence comes from Sandelia bainsii, assembly GCA_032362345.1. NCBI lineage: Eukaryota > Metazoa > Chordata > Actinopteri > Anabantiformes > Anabantidae > Sandelia > Sandelia bainsii. The sequence continues at coordinate 13,833,170 of JAUMHL010000016.1, read as the reverse complement.
GTGCTCTGCAGTTGCAGAACCTGGCCACTTTAGCGGCAGCAGCGGCGGCGGCCCAAAACTCAGCCAGCCCCTCCACCGCAAACCCCCTGTCCTCCAACGCCGCCTCCCTGGGAGCGTTGGCCAGCCCAGGTAACACCGCAGCCACTCAGGTTGGGAGGGATCCGACGCCGGGCGGGGGGTGGGGGCAACGCCTGCCTACGTCCTCTGCTCTCCACCGTTACCATTACCACTGTTGTCCCGGCACATCACCATCACCACCATAGAAACCATCAGCCAGTCATCGCTGCCGAAACGTGACCATCTTCATTGTTCACTGAACTTCGTCAGTGTTGTTGACCTCCTTACTGGCACATTCCCATGGTGTGTTTATCCACCGTCTCCGCTTCTCGCACCTTCATTATAATAGAGAAACCATGCTGTGTTGTTGATTCGCCGCCTCCCTGCGTCGTCCTTGTCTTTGAACACGTCACTTTCTCATCATGTCGCCCAGTAACCATGCCATCCTGTGATACATGCACTTTATATGTGTGTGTGTGTGTGTGCATGTATGTGTGTTTTGTGCCTAAATGTTTTGGTCAGGTTCAGATCTGTGTTTTATTTTTGGTGATTTTTATTTTGTTTGTGACCAATGTAGAAACTTGAGCGCTGTAAATTTGTTGTTTCCCAACGGATGGGTTTGTTTGTACCTCTATGTGTGTGTTGGTGTTTTGTCTCTGCTCATCGCTGGGGGTTTAAAAAGTACCAGGTTGATGTCTGATCTCAGCTGAGGTTAAATATCACCACCTTCCTCTCCTTCCTTTTTTTTTTTCCTCCCCATGCTGCCTCATCCTCTCCCTCCTCCTCTTTTCCTCTCCTTGTGTTCCTTCTCGTTGCCCTCGTCTTTTTGCTGCTGCCCTCCTTTTGACAAGCTCCCTGTTTCTGCTCCATCATTCTCCCCTTTCATGTCGGCTCGGCCTCGCTCCAGCAGCCGTGGTTTTGCTGTCTCTTTTGGAGTGCACTCCCAACAGAGCATGAATATGAAAAATACCCCCCCCCCCCACCACCACACACACACACACACACCTCACTACCCTCTCCTCTTCTTCCTCCTTCACGTTAACGCTTACGCTGCTTCCTGCCTCCACCAAGCAAGTTGTTGCTGCCCGTTCTTGTCTCGTCTCTCTTCCTTTTCTTACTTCTCTCCATACTTTTCACCTTCTCCTCTTTTATTCCAGCCTTTCTCTCGCTCTCGCTCTCTCGCCTTTTCTCTCTTTCTGACTCTTAATGTCAGTCTAACCTTGAATAGTACGCACTCAGGTTGAGCTACTCAGTGCTCAGTGTGAATGAGCGGCGCTATACTGCATGTGTCAATGCAACTGAAAACGTCACACCAGTTTGATAAATATAGACAGTTCTGCATGGAGACAGGCCAGCATATATGTTTAACACCATGTTGCCAACATAATGCTCCTTTGTCACACCACTTCTCAATATACTCAGCTGCAGCCCTGCTTTGTTGGCATCGCTTTGATGAAATCAAGGGTAAATTAATAGATTGAATCTTTTTGTCTAAAAAGAACTAGATTGCGAGCTTTGTGCACCATACTTCTTCTTCCATCTCACCTACCACTCACTGACATAGTAATTCATGTATGGTACAGATTTCACACCAGTGTGTGTTCAGGTGTATGTGTGTGAGTTTGTGTCTTCTGCGTGTTGAGACCTGTTCTGATATGTTGAATTGTGTGTGTTGTGGTGCCATTGGCTATATGAAACTGATTTCAAACCAACTGCCCCCAAGGAAAAGCCATATAAATATACTGAATCTAAAGATGCATTTATAAACATTTCCAAAAGGTTAGTCGTCTTTCTGTGCATATGTCTGCTTTTCTGAATCGTCCTTGTGTTTTTTTAATGCCATTATAGCATCACCTTGAATGCAGGAATCTTCCAATTTGCCTGTTATTGTGAATATCTCCTGATCAAAACAAGCCATACAGATCTCTTCTTTTATACCATAGCAATTAGATTAATTAAAGGTGCTAGTTGTGAAATTACCATTAAATCAATGAAGACACCCTCTTATGGATTCATAAAATATCTGACACCACTGTGGAGAAAATTGGTTGCCTTAACATCACATTTTCCTTCAACCCAAGTGCTTCTTGTCTGGAACATTTTATCTATTCCCACTGACTCTACTAAGTATATTTACTTAAATAATATACATATACTACATATAATGAAGTGATATCTCCTAGAAATCATGTTCATCATCCAAGAGCTTTAGCTCTGTTTACACTGTAAGAAGAGATTCTGATTCTGATTTTATTCTGCTGTAGCTGGCAAATCACTCATTGTTGATATGTGCAATTTGGAAAGTAATCAAAAGAAACAAATCTTATTATTAAATATTATTTTTTAGGAATAATATGGTCCAAATTTGGAAACATCTGCACTGGGTGGACTATGCTTGTGTGCCTTGCTGTTTGGGCCAGGACTACATAAAAAACCTTTACCACACAGTGATGCTATCTCCAGTCTTCTCCACAGTAGTTGCAGTAGTTTGAAGTCATGAATATTTCAAATTTATGACACTCTACTGATGTTAAATTGCTACTGATAGCATCTTCTGTAAAGTGTTTAATATGTATTCAGTAAGAAACCCTCCTCCTCTACTTGGGTAATCCTGTTTAGGTTAGGTTTGTTAAATGCCTCTAAAACGTGTGCTTCCTTGTCTTCTGTTCTCCCTCTGTCCTTATCCCGCCTTTCTCTTTTCACTCTCCTCATCCTGCTCTCTTCCTGCTTTCCCTTACTCCCTCCCTCCCATTTCTTCTCTTCACCCCAGCAGCGGGCACCACAGCTAGCTCCAATGCCGGCGCCATGAACTCTCTGACCTCTCTGGGCACCCTGCAGGGCCTGGCAGGCGCAACTGTGGGCCTGAACAACATTAATGCACTAGCAGGTAGCATCAACAGTGAGTATTCACCCTGCCATCAGCCACTCCACCTTCACCTACACTTCCAACCACCCATAGCTACATACCTGACTGCAGCATCATTACCACAGCCTGTGACTTGATGCAGAGAGACAAAGTGTTACAGCTTCACAATACAGCAATCATTTGAATTTGATGGATATGGGTTTTTGAAGGCTGCTTCTTTTGTCGAGTGCTTCTATTAACTGATAATTCCTCTTTTACTGTATGACAAATATAACAAATTCAGTCTCACACATAAACCCTTCATTTAAATCTAAACTAAATGAATTTGTTAAGGAGGAATGTGCAGAATTTGCAGTAAAAACTCAATTCAGAACATTTGTATTTAATGTGATTAAATAAAGTCTGAGTACATCAAAAGTCATGGAAATCATTTATCCAGTATGAAATTGGACTATCATTACCATTTACTTTATTTAAAGTCTATGAAAGATTGAATAGGAGAAAAAACATACACAACAAACACCAAACTACACCGAGTTTAGTTCCTCTGGTCATCTCTCTGTGTCTCAGTTTGACTTGCAGATAAATTGTACTCACTCACTCAATGACGGCTTCTTCGTTCGTTCATCTGGCCGCAGACATTTCACCCATTCATTCATCCATCAATCCATCCATCCACTCCTCCATCTCTCCATCCGCTTCCAGGTTGTGTCCTGGGTTATGCTTGCTATAAGAGTGCTGGTGTGCCATCCTGGCAGAGTTGGCGTGCTACTGTCACCTCACGCAACTGTCTCTGTGTGGGATCATGTTGTAGCTGTTTGACACAGTGTTTTGTGTGGTTCGTGTCTCTGTTGTGTTTTCTGTCATCTCTGCAAGGGGTTTGAATAGTTGAGGGCTGTACCCGTGGACCAACTCAAGCTCTGCCTTCTTTTTTACATATATATATATATATATATATATATAATATTTTCATAAACAGTTGGCATCATGGCAAAATGTCATATTTTTTCTAATGGCCTTTTAATTTGACATTTTTACTGTAAAACAGTGTAAAGTGGTATGCCAATACATACAAAAATGAGCAACTTTTGCAATATTTCCAATATTTTTGCAGTAAAAATTGTTTAATATTTTTCCCAATTATACTAAAAATACTAGTTTTTGAATTTCTTGCCCAGTAAATACAAAACTTGTCATTTTTAATGATAAAAAATAAATGTATCTTGTATAAAATACTAAATGTAATCACTGATATGCTGAAAGTACAAACTATGACATATTTTAGAAAAAGAAAAAAAAAGAATGTCAGAAATATAACATTTTCTTTCAGAGTACCAAATGTGGCCACATTTAATGCCAGATCATTTCTATGTGCTAAAACAAACCAAAAGGTACACATTTCATACCAAAACATACAATAGTTGTCCAGTTAACACTAAATTTTACCACCTTCATGTGCATAAATAGCTATGTTTTACTATAGCCATGTGGAGAGATATAAAATGTATTAATTTTTATGCAGAAATTTTAAAATTTTCATGCCAATAAATACAAAAGTCAATACAAAAAATACAGAGTTTGATGATGCAAATGAAAAATGTAATTAGTCAGACTAGTTCACTATCATAGTCACTAGATGTTAATTGATCTGATCGTGAGCAGATGCACATTTCTGTCCATGTGAAATGTATTGACTGCGCACCCTGTGTGGTCCACCAGCCTTTGCCGAGCTGTGTGGTGTGTGTCCTGCCTTTGACCTCTGGGGAGATGGGCCTGGGATCTTAATCAGCGCTGTTATGACAGCAGAGATCCTGTACTACCGGCCTCTTCCACCACATTATTCTCCTCTGACCTTTACCGCTCCTCAGCTTGAGTAGCTGTATCCGCTGTGTAAATCATATACGTGTCTACTCGAGCACACACAGGTACAGAAACACAGAGCATGTGCGCGCACACATGCTTGTCCTTTCAACAGGAATGGGTCGCTTTCGTTTTGCATCTCAGTTTGTCCCTGCTAACCCTTCTCTTCTCTTCGTGCCCCCGCCTCATTCCTCCGCTCCCCACCACCAACAGCCCTCATTTAAACACATCTAGACCTTAATTGAATTGCAAAGGTCACCGGTGCAATTATTCCTGAATAAATGAGTGACCTATAATCCAGAGCTCTGCGGTGATAATTTATTTCACTGTGTCTGACGGTGAGGCGACAGGACGCCGAGGCAATGTCAGACCCCCTCAGACAAGTTGCCCTCCACCGTGATATTAAGCCGTTACAAGCAGCTAATGAGTGTTACTGCTGCGTTCTTTCACTTTTTAAATTCGCCTCACCCCCCACACCCTCCTTACTTGCTTCACATGCCTTCACCCCTAAAATGAGACATCACAGGCTGGAAAAGCACAGATAATCACACCTCGCTGTTGATGTTTGACTTAGTTGTTTTGAATTTATGGCAAGATACTTCTCTGTACTTGAAGCCACTAGGAGGATTCTGTGATACATCTGAAATGTTAGATTATGACAATAGACAGTTTTCAATTATGTCATATCAATATCTATGAAGATTCTGTGGAATTTAAATTTAGATTAAACAGATTTGTCATTTTATTAGAGTGACTTTAAAAAATCTCTTTCTGGATTCCAATGGATCAGGTGTGTTCATATTTTGTTTTATCAGTGGGCAAATGATCAATATTGGTTTAGCCGCGAAGCAAAGCAAGGACACTTTAATAGAAAGGACATTTCAGAGGCAATTGCAAGTGCTTTACAGAAGGCATCAGGACTAAAGAAACACAAGAATAAGCAGTCCTCAGTAAAAACAAGAAAACACAATAGAAGTCTAGAAGTAAAAGTGAAGTGACTGAATAAGTCACTAACCTAGAAGATGTCTATATATCAAAAAGTGTTGAGGTAGAGCCCTGGAAATTCAGCAGGTTTTACTGGTGAACAGTGTCACTAATGGAGAAAAACAAACCCAAAAGCTCCAACAGGACTATTTTAAAAACCAAGTAGGGGCCATCACAGGAAATGTGTTCTTTTAGGTGGCCCTGAATTACTACCCCTAACCCCTGCTTGTCAATTAAGTGTGTTTTTACTCATCATTGCAGTGTCTTTCATTTTGTCTTTAGCAGACACGGCTGTTGTCTCAGAGTGATTTAGTGTGCCACTGGTTTTTATGTGTGTGCATGCACTGCTGCATGCTTCTTATTTTAAGTACACCTGTGTGCAGCTCTGGCTGTCATCAGCGACGCTCATACTGTACTTTATTGTGTTTATACTACTATTGTGTGTCCTGTGTTTTAATGTGTTAGCTGTTGTGTTTTGTGTGTGTATTAATGTGTCTTTTCTGTGTGACGTGACATGTGTGTGACTTACAGTATTTGTGAATGTCTGTGTCTGTGTGTGTGCGTGTGTGTGATGTCTGTTAACAGTCTGTTGATGTGTGTGTTTGTGTGTGTATGTGTGGTTAAAAACACAACCTTCAGTGGGAGCGCTAATGAGTAAGTGCACTCTTCTTTCTTTATTGTTGGGTTTTATGTAAAGTTGCTCAAATGCTCTCAGGTATGGCGGCTCTAAACGGAGGCCTGGGCGGCGCAGGGCTTACCAACGGGACAGCGGGCACCATGGACGCGCTGACGCAGGCTTACTCAGGGATCCAGCAGTACGCCGCCGCAGCGCTGCCCACCCTCTACAGCCAGTCCCTGCTGCAGCAGCAAGGGGCCGCCGGCAGCCAGAAAGAGGGTCAGTAGCCTGGGGCAGCATGCTTGCACATCACAGCTGCTCAGTGGGAGTTAGATTTTTAGAGTTAGAGTGTTCACTTTATCAAACATATATTCAGTTTTTCCTCCAGGATTTACTCTGTGGGACAGAAAATACAGTAGACAGGAAATTTCCACTTAGCCACTTATAACCTACAATTATCATTACAATAAATAATTTCATCTCTAGCAGTGTAATATCAATAAATCTTCTTAAACGTTAAGAACTTCCAATAGATAACCAGTGTAACAGTAATTATTTGTGCAACAGCAACAACAATAATGTAATTGTACATTTTTAAACCAAACACAAATAGGTTGTTCTGAGTTTATTACTCCACAAGAAAAAGTGTAATTTACCACGCAGCCAAATTTGAATGATTAAATAATTCTGCAAGTGAATTAAATCAGGTTTCAAAATCATGATAAAAATAAGCAGTACTTTTCGCTCTGAAGTGGTGGGGGCGTATTTGTTAAAGCTGCTGAGAGCAGCAGCTTAATGTTGTAACGTGGTTTTGTCCACATTCATAAAAGTCACCAACGCTCTCTTCTTTAAAAGCTGCAATAAAGAATACAACTAAATATTGTATAAACAGTGATATTAGATTGTTTTTCAAAAGCTTACCCTACTTATCTTTACAAACCGGGTACGTGATACAACACACTGCTGAAAAAACCTGCCTTCAAGGCTGGAATTGTAAGTGATGCAGAAATCTCAATGGGAGTTTGAATGAGGTTTTTTAGAAATCCCAGGTTCACTTCAGTTTGGTGGCTCCAGTGCGTAATAAAGCTTCTTTTCTACCCCGCTCAAAAATCCAGAACACAGATATGATGAAAAATTGTGTAATGGGCAAAATCCACAATTCACTACTACATAGTTCACAGACACATTTCAAAAATCACTGATGTTTCAATATAAGGTCAAGACTTTTACTAAACACTGACATTTGTCTAGTTTGAGTATACTATACCAAAGCCATGTGTAAAATAAAATGAAACTTTTATTTTGAAGGAACTTGTGAACCTCTGGCATCCCACCAAACAAAACTTACTTAATTCAGAGTCATCAAACCTAATGGCTCATTAATATTAAATATTTTAAATGAGCAAACAAGATAGTTTTTAGTTTTTAAATGTTTTAATGCAAATTAACATGTAGTTACACAGTATGAAATGCTGCAGCCATAGTATGGTAGCCTCAAAGCACATCATTGCCAGATCAGCCACTGCTATCTCCAGTAGTGTAATTTAACCAGTGGAGACAACAGGCAGCGTGACAAAAAAGAGCAGTCAATACCAAGACGGCATAGTAGTTTATATTTAGATTTTGTGACTTTTCATATGTGCTGTTTCATATTTGTGTTGCTGTAACTATCACAGAAGCCGTAGGTCTTTATTTATCGAGCAGAAAAGCAAAATACAACAGAGAAATGTATGGTAAATTATAGATTAGTTTTGTTTTCTAGAGGATCCTGCTGTTTAAAAAGGAAAAACACAGAGCTGCGCTGAGATGTTGGATGGAACATGTTTGCTTTTCCGATTCAATTGTTAAACAAATGTAACAATCCCCCTATAGTTGGAATTAAATCGTGGTGCACCAAGCTTGACAGCAGTATTGTTTATGTAAGCATAAATACAGGAAATTAAATCTAAATTTGCTGTTAATATGAAGTAGTTTAAGAATCTTTCAGACATGCTAGTATTTGTTCAGACCCTGCTAGAAATATTAATATTTTTAAAGACTGAATATTTACTTCTAGTATATTGTTGAAAAGTGTCACCTTCACACAGAACCCTGATGAAATTTACCCAAAAGCTTTAGACAGCAGTGCTGAATGCAAACCAGATGATGAAATGTCTGGTAAAACAAATAGAGCCACATACAGTTTGTTTGTGCACTTTCTCATCTCTTCTTCCAACAAAGATAAATTTGTAAAGATGCTTTCGTAATGATGCTTTCGTAATGATGCTTTCTTTCTTTGACAGTCCATCCAGGAGTTCAAACTGCTGCAGGAAGACAAAGATGTGACATATATTTGGCTCTCTCACAGCTTCATTCAGCAGTGGAGAGCATATTTAATGACTCTGAGAGATCTGACCTATTAGGAGTATTAGGATGCGTGATAGAAGGAGGGGGATCGAGCTATGACCCCCCATAAGAGAGCCGACACACGGCTGAATGAAAAGCAAGAGAACAGAAAACTACTTTTGTTGGTAGAGAGCCAAAATGTAATTATTAAATAAACCAAAAGCTTTCATCTTTGTTTAATGTCCAATACAATTGCAGAATGTTGTTTAAAAGCAATAACAAACTCAAGGTCATGCAATATTGTGCTAAGTGTGCTTCAGCTCTGTTCCTATGACGACAGCACAGCAGTGCCTGTCACCACAATGCAGCGCTCACTCTCCTGCAGTTTTGCCTAAATGAAAAAGCGCTCTGACCTTATCCCCAACCTGCATCTCATCCCGCCAGGTCCCGAAGGTGCCAACCTGTTCATCTACCACCTGCCCCAGGAGTTTGGAGACCAGGACATACTGCAGATGTTCATGCCTTTCGGAAACGTGGTCTCTGCCAAAGTCTTTATCGACAAACAGACAAACCTTAGCAAGTGCTTCGGTACGGCAGCAGGACAGGCATCGGTGAAACACGCCAATGCCTGCAGTTACCTGTCGTTTTCCTTCTGTAGTTTTGTCGCAGTTCAGGGGCTGCATTCTCTGAAGGGTGCATGTCAGTGGCGGATCTAGAAAATTTTACATGGGGGGGGGCAAAGGAGTGGCAAGAGGTCTAGGCAGGGTGGCAAAGCTGGACCTCCTCAGTGAAGTATGTGAAAAACCCCTATATGTAAATGGAGTCAACAAAATATCCACAAATACACTTTTAAACTATTTATTGTATCATTATCTCTAAGAAAACAAAGACAATTTTTAGGTATAAATGAGAAAAAAGATTTTAAGGACATAAAAGTTGGGGGTGCAGCTGGAGGGGCAAGGCTCTACAGCAGGGGGGCAGTTGCCCCCCCTTGTCCCCCTGTAGATCCGCCCCTGGTGCATGTGATATTTCAAGTCTGATGCGAATCACCAGGAAACAAATAACCAACTGTAAATTGATCAAGTGGTTCTCTGGGCTGCAAAGGACACACGAGTCATGTACTTCAGATTTGCCAGACTTTGTTAGTCTGTTGTGATATACAGTACTTCAGAAAACCTTATTTTGAGGTAACAGCCCCTGAATTGGGACAGGAAGTGTTTTCTTTCCACCTGATATTAACAGCCTTCTTGATTGGACTCCATTTAGAAAAAAAATCCTCAAATGTAGACTGAAACGCATTAAAGCGAAGTATTTGCCCATGTCAACAACAAAACCCAAACATAATGCAGCTCCATTCGTCATGTAGCAACTAAGGGAGACATAAATCAAGCATGGATCAGGGCTACTTGTCAGAAAATGGATTGTGAGAATGGGTGTAAGACCAGCGGGATGAGGAAGTTTACTGTCAGTTTTAGAGGTTGCAGATATTACAGGAGGAAGTGAAGTGTGCACAAAGACTTTAAGGGAGACACTAGAAACAATAAAACCTCACTGTCTGCTTCGAAATCTTTATTTTGGCATTTTGATCAGCATTGGCCTTTCCCATATTGTTGGTCAAAAATAGAACATTTTGGGAGCAAATAATGCATTTTTCTTTTCTTTACTAAGGATTCAAAGTCATTGTCTCAGAATTTCAGTGCTCTTATTTTGTAAACTCATGATGCTTCATATTGGAAGTGTCACTACACCCCCTCAATTTGTTTTACTGTTATGTATATCCCATTCAGCTAGCTTTATTCTTTTATTATTTTGTTGATTCAACAACCCAGTTTCCTCACAGGAGTCATTAAAGTTTAATCTTTTCTTATTGTGTACTGGGTGTATTTTAATGTAGATGTAAATGCGAACAAATCAGATCTCGACACGCGCAAACACGGTGAAGGTGCTTGTGTAGTATCAGATTATTATTACACTGTAATTTTGAGACAGTATAGTTGCTGTAAATAAACAGGACCCATCATGTAGAGGTTTGGTGGGCTCTCCTGTGTTTCATATTGTGAGTCAGATGAGAAAAGAAATCTGGTGCACTGCTTTATTGCAAAACAATGAGAAGCGATTAGACTTGCTAGCAAAGGTATACTTGGGAGATTTTATCAAGTTATCTCAAAATCTGGATGTACATAGTGTTAGATACAGTCAACATTTTAATAATATGCTTTAACATGCTTATGCTTTATATATGTTTAACTATATAATTTGAGCTAAGGCAAGTATTAGCAGTGTAAGTAATACAACCTAGTTATGTTCACTTGCTTACATTTGTTAGCTATCTATGTTAGCTATCATTAGGTACCGTTAAAATGTTCTGCTCCTTCTTCCTAACCCAATCCATCTATAAAATCAAAGTCATTACATCACATCCAAGCTAGCCTTCCTTTCCTTTTACATCAGCAACTCCAATCCCTCATTTAGTATTTCATTCATAATTTTTTCATGCACCTTTGTGATTTTATTATTACGTTTCCCGCTTGTTTGCTCGTACCTTCGGTTTGTACTATAAGATGTTATTATGGTCAAATAGCAGCTAAAATAGTTAGCATGACTCAGGTGGATTCTCACGCTTGGTTTGTTGTTTGTAGTTTCGAAAACTAGACAAACCAGTTTCTCTTGCTTTAAAATTAATTAAATCTTTTGACACGCTCCAGTTTAATATCAAATGGAAAGAAAATGATGCAATGTAACCTCTCACCATTTAATTTCCTTCTCATTTTCTAACCAACTACCTACTTTTCTCCGGTGTCCCTGCAGGCTTCGTCAGCTACGACAATCCAGTGTCGGCACAGGCAGCCATCCAGGCCATGAACGGCTTCCAGATCGGCATGAAGCGGCTGAAGGTGCAGCTGAAGCGCTCCAAGAACGACAGCAAACCGTACTGATCTTAGCACTAGGGTCTATCTGCTCCCCATGTTAGCACTGCTAGGGTAAGTCCCCCCAACAAAAAAATGAAAATGAAAAAAGGAAAGAAAAAAAAAGCAAACCGAGCCACGACCTCTCTACACAGGGACTGGGGAGGTGGGGGGGTTGAAGGGAGGGATGTGGGAGGGAGGGGGAGACGACCTACAACCACCCTGAGGGAGACACGCCTTGTTTTTTTTTTTGTTTTTTTAACTTGTTTTTCTTGCTTTTTTGAAGATTTTTATGTTAGCTTTCAAGTATTATTTATTACAATTTTATTTTTATTTTTTTAAACACATGAACGCTTCCATTACCACCATTACTTTGTGCAATTTTATTTTTTATTTTTTTTTACAATGGAAGGAAGTAGCTATCTTGGGTAGCTTTTTTAAAAGTTTGTTTAAAAGTTATAAATTTTTTCTGACTCAGTAATTATTTATACATTTTTGAGGACTAGTTACAGCCAGAACCGAGGTCAAAGACAAAGAAGAAAAAGGAGCCATGATGACTTTTTTATTTTTATTTTTTCCTCTCTCTTGTTGTGAACCTTAGGCCTGGCAAAAGGTTCTTTCTTTTTGTTTTGACGCGCACACTGATATGCACATTCGACCTTTGACCTCCGCGGTGTTGGTTGCAGGCCGCCGCTGCTTCTCCAAAACCCCTCTATGCCTGCTGGCAACCCGGGAGCAAAGGCTGCAAAACGTTAGTGGCCTCTTTAAAATATAGTTAATGCCGACATCAGCCTGCCGTACAGTTACACTCCACCGTCACAAGAAGAAGAAAAAAAAAACTCGCTCCAGTTACATCTTATTATTTATGTGAAAATAAAATAACATTTTTTTTATTTCTCAGAAGATGAAAAACAATTAGTAACTACTTATTTGGGTCAGATCACATTGGTCTTTTTTGTGAAAGGGATTTACAGCATGTAGAACATAATCAAAATACCATCCACAATTTGATGAAGGCTATAATAATATTAATAATAATAAAAGAGTTTATGGGTTTAGGGGTTAACTGAAAATACTTGATGTTTGTTGAAAGATTAAAAAAAATAATTCAAAGTACAGAAAGCCACAGGCCTGTAAATTTTATTTGTAAAAAAGCAGTTCTATTTTTATACAACATTTTTACTGCCTCAGATGAAAAAGGATTTTATTTATTGCCTATCGTTAAGTTATTGGACTCCTATAAAGTATACAGCATCATTAAAGTAGACCCTTGTGGAGAAGTCCGTGGAATTGGGTTCTCCGGTGTTTTTCATGTTTTTTCAGTGCAGAAATCATAACACACTCCGCCACCATTCACACCACACCCCCCTTTACACTCTCCCCGTGTCATTTATTCATTCACGCAAATACACACACACACACACACACACTCTCTGTGCTGTTCATCCATCCATCCATCCATCCAATCATCCATCCATCACTCTCTCTTTTTACCGCTCTCTCCCTCTCTCCATTCGTAGTGGGACTTCTTCACTTGTAGAATTTCTACCTTTTTCCTTGCGTTTTTTTAAAGGCTTTTTTTAACAATTTTTTTGTCAGTGTTTCCGTTTTGTTTGTTTGTAGCCCCCTGTACCCTCACCCTTTCTAAGATTTTAAAAACAGAAAGAAATGAGAAGTCCCAGCCCCCCTCTTCCCAAAAAAAACATGACTATTTCTCCCAAATGACAACATCCATCTGGGATCTGATGGATAAAGCTTTGGGTGCTCTCTGTTTTTTGTGTATGTATATATGTGTGTGTGTGTGCGCGCGTGCGTGTGTGAATGTATGGGTGTGTTTGTTGTTGCCTGTTAGTATAGATCTATTACATTAACATCCTTTTTATTATTGCCAAAAAAAACAACAAAATCAAACATAAAAAATTGCCAATGAAATCAGTGAGTGGTGTTGCTGTTCTGCCGGTTTGCATAGTTGTTGTTCTTGTTTGTTTGTTGTTGCTTGTTGTTGTTTCTCCTGATTTAAAAAAAATGTTGTAGTGGTGTGGTGCTCTGGCTCTCTGTGTGTAACTCTCTCCTCTCCCCTGTTTTTTCTTTCCCCCTTTTAGAACAACCCATCTCCATGCCTGTTAGCTCATCGTTTGCCTAGCATGTCTCCGTGGCGTCAAAAAAAAACCCTTTTAAACAATACAAAAACAAAAAAATCCACACCAAAAAAAAAAAAGTGTCATCGTCCTCCTCCTCCGTCATTGTTTTTTCTGATGTCTTTTCCAAGCTCACCTGATCATAACCTGGTTCTCCTCCGCCGCCGCCTACTGACCTTTTGAACTTTGAACTTTTAGCTTTTTTGGACTTTGATTTTTAATTTTTTTCTTTCTTTATGTTTTAAGTTTTGTTTTTTTGCATGTGACCTCATTTGGATCAGTTTTCCGGGATTGTTTCAGGGAGGGAGGGAGGCGATAAGGAAGGTGTGGGTAAGAAAATGAATCAATGTGAAAAAGATATAAAGCTGCATTCGTATTAAAAAAACAAAAAAAAAAGACTGAGATGTTTATGGAAAAACAAATGTTCTTTTTGGAGAAAAAAAACATCAACCTGTGGCAAAGTGAGTTTGATTCAGTATGTTTTCTTGCATTTTTTTGTTTCTTCTTCTTCTTTATGTCAGTTTGTTTTTCTTTTCTTCTTCATTTAAAGTAAACTTGAAAGTTCACTACAGGAATTGGTGCGTCATCTTGCTTCTGGTGCCGATGAAAAACAGAGCGCGGGCCAGAAGCAGTCGGCGCCAGTTTCTTTGAGAAATAAGACTACTTCCAAACAGTTTTGAATAAAAACTGTCTGATCAATATTAGACTCTCTCAGAGCTCTCTAATGGTTTTTACATTTTTCAGGCAGTGTAAAGTTTTTTGATAAGGCCATTTTAAGTGGCTCTGTTTCTCATTCAAAGTCTATATATAGAACCACTTTTTTCTAGAGTAGTTTAAAGGTAAAAATAAAAAAAGACATTTGCCCTGTTTGGGGGGGAGAAATGCTACCTACTTGTGTCACCTTTTGCTGAACTGACTCACAGATAGACAATCCGTGGTTTAAATGCACATGATGAAATTACCTATATTTTCTACTGTTTAAATGTATAGAGGAAAAAAATACTACGATACCTGTAACCCGCGTTAACGTCGGTGCTTCTCGTGAGTTTAGTTGTGGTTTCATCACAAGTCTAACGGTCTTAAATGTCTCATGTTTTTCAAGAGAAAACTAAAAAATCAGTTTACTTGAACAATAGACAAAGCCTTTCCTATTACTATAATAGTTACTTTGATTTTTTTTTTTTAAATTCTTTTTTTAAGGAGTCCCTATTTGCTAAATTTCTTGTTGGTTAATTAGCTATATAAAAGTCCTAAAAATATATATAAATATAAATATATCTATATATATATATATATAATGTCAGCTTGTGAAGCATCAATGTCCTTATTATTTTATTTCTCTCGTGGGAAACAATATTTAGATGTGTTTTGTTGTTCAACAAAATGTCTTATAAAAAAAAGACAAGATCAGTGGAGTTTAGTGCCAAATTCTGAAGGTACTTCCTGCCTAGCGCGTCAGTGTATTTCTTGTGAAATTATTTGATAACATGGGTATTTTATTATAAGTGTTTTGTATGGATCCCTCATATTTAAAATATAGATTTAAAAAAGTTTGTTAACTTGCTATTCTGTGGTCTTGTTGCCTGAAAATGTCATGTTTGCTTTTTTTCTTTGTAAAGATGTAAAACAAAAAAAAGTGCCCATGTGTCATATATATATATATCTATATACACACACACACACGGACACACACATACACACACACTCTCTCATGCAGACCTCACAGTTTACTTTGTTTGTGCATGAGAGCCCCTGAGTGTGAAAGCCTCTACAGCAACCGCTACTGCCCGCCAGCGTGCACACACACACACTTTAAAACACACGCACACACGCAAGAATCACGCACTGATATTTTTAGCCATTGTACAGCCGTTTTACTCATCAAAGCCTTACCACAAATCTTTGCACTCCTGTTCTCTCTCTATTAGTATCTTGCGCACACAGACACAAACACAGACATCAGGCTTCAGTATGTATTGTTTTGATTGTTTTCTTGCACACTATCCCGCTGCTCAGACAAAAATTGAGGTGAGAGTCATATACGAAGCCTTATTTCTCCAAATCCTCTTATCCCTTTTGTTAGGTTCAAAATATTTCTGAGTTGTAGCTGGCTCCGTTTGTCTCGACGGCGAGGATCATTACTTTTGTGTATCACCTCAGACGAGCGCTCCTGCTTTCATGATGTAAGCACAGGGCAAGATTCGCTCATTCAGAACAAGCCTCGATCTTTTGAGGAAAAAAAAAAAGCACACGCTGCCATTGGCTCGTCAAAAAGAGAGACGCAGGATAGTCCGGAGCAAGTTGCAGCTGAACTTATCCTTTGACATTTTTTTAAGTATTTGTAAGACTTCTCCATATGTAAGTGGTGTAATCATGGCTAAAATCTACCAAAATCATGTTTAGATGCCAAAGTGTGTTATTGACATTCTCATAGTCAAGCTGTTTACATGGCACAATGTTGTCAGTCTATTCAACTGCCCCCGCTCCCCCTCCCTGAAAGCCTAGTTTACGGTCTGCAAAAAAAAGAGGCAGCATTATTTTCTACAGAAGCTCACCAGTCGCCTTAACCAGGGAGCGTTGTATCAGTATTATAAGAGTAGAAGATGTCGTCAGTTAGTCAGTCAGTGATGTGTGCCAAGTCAAGGTTCACTTTTGTGTATAGTTAACCTCCCACTTGTCAAAGTCTGGGTTTCGCTCTTCCGCCATTTCGTCTAGTCGGCCAGAGCGGGAAGACTGAAATGGCTGTTCGTCCTCGCAGCAGTGAAGGAGAGAAAACTAGGCGTCTGTTTGAAGGATGCCGCTCTCTGTCTGGTTGTTGTCTCCCAGGCTAAGCGGGGTTATTAGAAGCAGGGCTATGTGGAGAGACGTCTTATTGGAATAGCGACAGGGGAAATAAAGCGCTTGTTGGTTGTGGAGAAAGGGTCACGTCTACAGGTCCACACAGGCAAAACAACAGCCGCAGTCAAGATGAAGGCAATACAGCTTTCATTATCCTCTGAAAGACCAAACCCAATACCAAACTTTATGTGATCTCAAGGAGGGAGGCGAGCAGACTTTTTTTTCTAAATGCAGTACACACATGAGCAGTGCCACAAACAGCCATAACTACCTGTATGAAAACTGGACATGAGGAGTCCCGGTCCAATCAGCGCTAACGGACCAGTTTTCTGACCAGCACGTGTGCAGGTTTCACGTCGTAACCACTGCAGTGTCAAAAATCTTAGCGTCAGAGAATTACATTTGCACATTTCACGTCGTCACCTCGCTCTCGAACATTTCACATAATCTTTATTTGTTAAGTGTGGAGGCTACATAATCTGTGCTGTTCAAGTCCACTCGCAGCACGCGGCCGTCTGTGTTAAGATATTTGAACTCTCTAAATACCATGTTGTTGTTTGCCAAATCTCACCGAGTTGCACACAGCCTGACGCTGCACCGTCTAGTGTGAAGCATCTTGTTTTTGTTTCAATGTTGAAGCACAAGAGGGTCGTAGAAACAGAGTTTCTGTCGAGCGGCTCACCTCAGGGGCTGTCATCGCCAATGCTCGTTGTAATCTTTCTATCTTGTCACTGTTCACTTCTCTGTTCTCCTTCTTTCTTAATTATCTTAAGTGCTATTTATCAAACAATGAAATCTGAAAGGAAAAAAAAATTGAACTTGTCGTTTCTTTGCATTATGGCTTATGTCAAGTTTTTTGAGGAGAAATGTTTTGTGTGTTCTCTCTTTACGTGCCGTAAAAAAGAGCTTGTCTGTAGAAATGATCTAGTTTTGTTTAGTTTTTTTTATTTTTGTTTCTTTTAATTCTCAAAAAGGTTTTCAGTAGTTTCAAAGTTATTGTCTTGAGAGAAGCCAAAGTCAATGCATTTCAGTGGATCCTGTAAGCGTGATGTATGTTTGTTTGACAACACTTCGAAATCTGTCACTGGATGGGATTTAAAAAGTACAAAAAATGCAGGCTTTCCTATTTCTACAACTGATTGTACTTATGCATTTTGTACCAGTGGAATTTTTTATACTGGAGATTAAAGGATACAACAAAAAACTCTTAGAAAAAAAGCTGTCTGGCCTGGTGGTGTGGCCTGACCCTGACTGGTCCCCGAGTATGATTTCTAGCTGGTATGAAGAAAGTTGGCTTTTGATATAAGATTTTCTAGAAGATCTTTGGCTTTATTTCTTTCACTTCTTTTTCCTCACTTGAGTGTTGTTCTTTCTTTCTACCTTTCTTTCGTTCTTTCTTTGTTTTTCTTTCGTAAACAGAGGGTAGGTGAGTGTCAGACCTTTCATTTTTGCTTTATAAATAGTTCTAGCAAGTTTGTCTATACAACAGCGGTAAGTTTCATTTGACTTCTGTATTGTGCCGTCTACACGATAAGACAATTATAGAAAAAGAAGGAATAGAAATATTTAGTCACCTTCAGTGGATTAATGTATTAGTTTAATAAAGAGATCAACTAATTAGAACTTTTTTGCTTTTAGCTGTTTAGACTTTTCCGGTTTCTCTGTCCTTCTCTGTGAACTAACTGTGTAGCTGAAGCAGTCAGAATTATTTTTGTAAACGTATGTTCTTGTGTGATGCAGTTTTTTGCTTCTGTCTCCTATATTAAACCATTTTTCCTAATACTTGTCTCTCTCTGTGTTGTTATGTTCCAGTGGCTGTCCAATGTTGTACTGTTTCACGACTTCCTCCCCGCCATTCTCTTGTTTTCTCTCTTTCTCTTCCTTTTGCATAGTCTCTCTCTCATTCTATCTTTTTCCCTTATGTTGGTGTTTTTGTTTTTACCACATAGTAAAGTTGACTCCATCCCCAGTGACAACTCACTATGCTGTTCTCACTAAACATAGTAAATATACATCGAGGTGTTTGTATGTATATTACTGTGTAGCCCAAGTAGCTGCGTGACAGTCGACTATGTTTTCAACCAAAAATGGCAAGATGGGATCATGGGAATCCAAATTTAACCAGTAAAGCCTCACATTAGCTGGGTATTGAAAACTTGAACCTTGACATTTTGGGAAATACACGTTTGCATTTTGGCACAGTAAATTCGTGTTCATTTCTTTCAAAATGTGGTTGTAGAAGCTTGGTGTTAGAGAGACTCTTTGCAGGGCTAATTAGTGAACTATATAAGCTAGCGAGCTAAGGTGGGGTGTTAACGCCTTCTTCTCAGAAACATAAATTAATTCATTCAACAATGACTTACTGAGGGCGGCAAAGTTCTCCTAGCTAGCGAGTTTAGCTACTGTCAGTTATTAAGGTTACTAGCTTGTTTGCTAATGGGACTGACAATTTCATTCAGTTCATTCAGAACTGTTCCTCGGACTACTGTGCCATAACTGCTTAAGCTGTTATTTTTTGTTGAGCATTAGATTTTGTGACACAGTAAATTTAACAATTGTTCAACATACGTAGAGGATAGGTTTCCCCATTTTGGACTCTCAAGCTCTCCATTGTCCTAGATGTCAGCACTACCAAGCTTGGTCAACTGAGCAAATTAGCACCAAGTTCCCCAAAGTTGAATAAAAAAATCCACAAATCCACAGATCACAGCAATTCAGTTTGAGAAAAATGTAATCTGCCTCGAATGTGTTAAATACTGGTGTGCTCAGGCTTTTAAATGATAAAATCCTTCTGTCATGCTGGTTACTAGTTGTTTACCTTTTCCGGTCTTTATGCTAAGCTAAGCTAGCTGGCTATAGTTTTGTAATTAGCATATATACATGAGTGACATCAATCTTTTCATCTAATCTGAGCAAGAAAGAAAATAAGTGTATTTCCCACAATGTATATGTCCAAGTATGGTGTATTTCAATTGTTTATGCTTATGAAGGCTCACTGTTTTAATCCAGCCGTAAAATGCTTCTTTTTTTTCATTTCATGTGACTTTTCTAAAATGTATTTAAAGATTTTTTCCCAGCTATTGTGATAAACTATGGAATTTGCTTTGCACAAGAGGACAGATGCTGATCAGGGAATGACTCACTGCATATTAGCAACTGTAAGTGTTCCCTCATCAGGGTTTTGTCCATGTTGTCCTCTTTCTGTGCTGTCCGCGGTCCTGGGCGAGGCCTGTCCACTGTATGTCCACTCTGTGTCCGATCCACTCCCGTACTGTCTCACCGTCACAACTGCATCCCCAGTACAGAGAGAGGAAAGAGAAGTCAAAGGTCAAAGTTTTCACCTTTCACTCACAGATATCCAGGAGGGTTTGACATGTGTTTGAAAGTTTTGCTTCACTCATTGAAGTCTACCTCAGAGAAATGATTGTAGCACTAAAATTGAAGACTAAAAATGGGAAGATCTGAAGAATACTGGCTGCTTTTTGAAAAATAGCTACAAACGTTAAGTAGAAATGGTCTGATAAATCATAAAAGATTCCCTGACTTTAAACCAATGCAGCAACCTGCAAAGCTCAAATTTTTTGTTTTTCTTTATAACTTAATCCTACAAATATTCACATGGCTGTAGATTATATGGTCCCTGGCACATTATGGCATCTTTTTCTTTTATCACTGCACCAGTCCACTAGGTCTGTTATTAAATATTGATTGTGAGGTTCGGGCAAACCATACAATAAACTGCGGGGGTTAGGGTTACCCATGGATAGATAATATTATATTATATAGATAATATTACACCTCTATTATTGTCGATTTGTGCCCAGTAATTCAACGAAATCTCTGTAGCTCAAGTTTTTTCTCTAGATGTTTTTCTCTTTAGTTTTTGCTCTGTGGGTCACCTTTAAAATGTAAAAAGCAGCCAGGGAGGAAATATTTTTCAGGTAGATGCCAGTGTGCATTTGCAAGCACAGATACACATTCTATAGCCTTAAAAGATTTGATAGTGTCCATGAGGTTGAAGTGGGTACCTGAAGATGACCACTGCATCAGCCATCACCCAGGATGCTCCAAGATTCAAGGTAAGAGCCACACAGTCAGGCACAAAGTTAAAAAATAAGCAGAGAAATGAGAAGTGTGGATGTTTGAAGGCCAATTCTGCCACCAGCAGCACTCAATTTCTGAAAGTCTGGCCATTTTAAATCCAGCAGATGTCAAGGATTCAGCAAAGTTGCATCTTTCTCAGAGTTGAAAAGCTTTCTAAATAGCATTTAGGCCATACAACATTACAATTCTGCTTTAAAAGATGAACAAAAGCCAATATGTCAAAAGAGAGTGTGCGAAAAATGTAATTGAATGATTAACAAATATATTCAGTCTTGAAGTACGCTATTGATTGATTTGCTTAATGCTGCCATATTAGTGAAATATGTCCAGGTTATATTAACAGACAACACAGAATTGTCCATTTGCTACTTTCTCTTTTTCCTATAAATTCTAAGAGATGCAAATGTTTAAAAACACCCATTAAAATGACTCTCAGCTGCATAGAATGAATAACACATGAATATATCCCACAATCAATGCGAGAGACAGCAGATACTGGATCAATGGGCCAAACACAAAGCCATTGTTTGAAGATGAAAATAGTAGTCACGCTCAATGAAATATCAGAACAGTGGTGATGTTTCTGGAGTGTGGTTACAGCACTGTAAATAATTCAGGTCATATTTTTTCTGGTAAAAATAAGGTAGATTAATGCATTATGCTGTTCATCAGCTGGCTGTTCAATCCCACTGTGATTCTTTTTAAAAATATGAGAAGCTCTTAACCACCAAACCACACAGCTAGTCTATTATTCACACATGTGCCGCAGGAGCTGGGAACACACACACACACATCAGTCCTCAATCCGTCACATTCCTGACGGAGACGTGGGGGCTTCCTTCCTGTGAGGAACTAGACGGGATGCTCTGCGCTACACATAGAAGCTGAGGGAGTGGGCTGGAGAACAAGAAATTGGTCAGATCATAGAGAGAAAATGAGAGGAAGAGAGCTGTTTGATTTGATGTAATGCCACCGATGGATGCTCTGCTAGCTCATCCCTGATGGAGTTACCTTAGAGAAGGGTCCGGGGTCAAAGGAGGTCTACCATATGAACAGTGTATTATAGTTCAGGTGGCAGAGCAACTAGTGCAGAAAACAAGTTATTTCCCCTGTTCAGAGCAACATTGGGGCCACTATTACTTACTAGCAGGCATGAGGACACTAAAGTCATATCCTGATTCCACTTTTTACACAAGTACACGTCTGGTTTTGAGCACAATCTGTACCCAGTCTAGTGGCATATATGCAGTAGATTACATTAAATAACATGAATAAATGGAAAAATTGGCTACACTGGCTCATACACTACAGCCAAGAGTTTCTTGACTTCAGATTACGTAGGTCTAGGTCGCACAACCTCATGTTTTTACTCTTTATTATTAGATTATTGGTTTAGCAGGTAAACATAAAGAGTACAAAGCAGAAAAACATTCTGAGCAAAAGTGAGTATTTACAACATTTTCAATGCTGTTTGATGAAACAATGGGTTAAAGGTACAGAAGAAAGAGACTGAATCAACGAAATAATGGAATTACAACAAATATGCATATATATTTATGATATATACTGTATATATCAATAGGACAATGGAATAGCTACCAGCAAATACTACAAATGCACTACAACAAAAGCCGCCATTCTCACGGATTCTCAGAGGCATATTATCCTGACCACTACTTTTCTCCATATTTCAAAATACATTTACATTTAAACAACAAAATATTCATATATTATGTGAAATATTTTATACCAAAATAGGAAAAATGTGTCTCTGTGAAATGAATATCAGTACAGTATTTTAAGACAACAGTCACGTAGTGCATCCTGACAACTACATTTCCTTCATTTCTTTGTAGAAAGCGCAGGTTTACATCCTAAGTAAATATCTACAGGGAATTTGCACCACTTTTGATCAAATCAAGAACTGAAGTGCCATTTTCCTTTATGTTTAAGTTTTGGATGTAGGGCTGATCATCATTATCATCTGCGGGGCAAAACTATATTTTCACTTTTTAAACCTGTCTTTGAATTCACTGTGCCTTGGAGTAAATAACATTACTGAGACAGAATTTCCAAATAAAGGCTCTCTTTGGTATGCAGGTAATTAAATTATAGTCTTGATCAAAGGAAGGTCTTTTTTTTCATATTTCCCCAGCTTTTCTTATGCATTCCTTTGAAGAACTGAAGTGACTCAATCCCCCTTTGTTAGGCAAAATATAACACAGAATAAACCGGTTATGCTTATGCAATTCTTAAGCTTGTTGGCAGTATGCAGAAGCAACAGAGCAATATATAAAACAGTTACTAAATGACTTTACGCATGTGGTTTCGTGTTACTGGGGTTAGATGGTACGATGCTGCCATCTTGTGCTGACAGTTGAAAGTAAAGGATCCAAGCCTGGCTCGTTAAAACCAACCACTTCTTACCAAACTCTCCCTCAGGTGACTGTCTGCTGATACTGTGTGAAAGAGGATGTCACATGTCTGCATGTCTGATAATAATGCTTGTGCATGTGTATTTTTAAAATAGCAAGCTCTTTGATAAGATTAGCACTGTATACCATGACCTTCATTAGGCCTGTTATTCCTCATTGATGCATAAGCCTGCAGGAGCTCAAATCAGACTTTGCATTTTTTTTTATCTCAGCCAGAAATATGTGTGGGAGCGTGTGTTAGTTCAGTTGTATGTATATTTTTGTGATATTTTTATTTTACATGTGAATATGTGCCACTATTTTGTAAAGTTGGACAAAAAGGTGTAATAATCATATTTGTGATTTATGATGTTGTGTAGATAAATAAATAGATAGATAAATGACCATACCAACACCAATCTCCACAAGCAGTTCTACATGAATAAAGCTGTACATTTACACTGAAAAATACACCGTAGCGTCACTAATGACTATCACGTCTCAGCATACTGCTACATGCAACACTTTCACCTCTTAAATCAGCTATAAAGTAGTGGCCAAGATGTTTTAACTCACTTTCAGCAACAAGATTATCTTCACTTAAGGGACACTCAGGTAGTGTACTGTAAACACTTTGTCCTATTTACCTCATTCCCGTTTGTGTGTTTGCTTCAGCGTCACCACAGTGTGCAGTTGTGTTGATCACTCGTAGGTGGAACTGATGTAGAATTTGTTTCACACAGCGGTGCCACGATCACCAGCTTAATAGACCATGAAATCAACACTCGCAGCAGGGTGAAGCCACAATCGTGTCCCTGTCGTTGCCCTCTTAATATGGTCACATGACACATTAGGGTAACAAACAGGCCGTAACGCCCGGTAATAACAAGGTAAGTGGTGCAGGTCTGCAGCACAGATACTGGACTATAAACCACATTACATCACCGTCGCCTGATTGGATACTGGCTGTGATACTTAGGTCACTTACCTGAAGCCCCACCACAGACTGAGGCTTATTAACTGATCAGACCACACAAATCGGTTACTTGTGTGTTCCACTGTTTGCTCTTCCTCAGATTTATCTTTTGATTCACCAGAATGGGTGTTCTTGATAAGTCACAGACATGTCCAATAAATGAACATAACATGCAGCAAATGAATAAATCAGTCTCTGACTTGGATTCAGTTTGACGTTTTTAGGCAAAGTCGATACTCGAGTCAGGTTGAGGTAATAATGCAAAACCAAACTTGTCTCAGTTTATGAGCTTTTGTAGAGGGGAGCAACTGTCCACAAATACAAATGAATATATAACCAACTTGGATTTAAAAAGTAACAGCAAGAAGTACAAAATATGTTAGGTACTTTAAATTCATTGTATGGATCCAATCTCCATCCTCCAGTGCTATTACTACTTTGGAGGACCCTGGGTCTGTGTTTTTTGGGGTAATTTGGACATTTTAGCAAACAGTGATTTACAGTTCTACAAGTTAGAAAATAGGAGCATAGTTGTACTTAAAGGCACTTTCACCCTTGAGACTCAGATCTTAATTTGACTGCAATCATAAGAATATATAAATATCTTTTTTAAAGTGAAGGAGACAGAGTGGGAACAGTTATGCGATTATACTTAAGTATGAAACATTAAAACTTCTCAGTGGTCTTAAAATCATGCTACTGCCACCAACGTCATGCTATTCCTCTAATTTACAGTTGGTGGGGGTGGTGCACAAAAAAAGCATAGCTATGTGCCAACAAAAGCAATGATGAAGAAGATGACAAGGTAGGAAACAGTGCAGCATTGAAAAGATTCAATAAGTCTGATTTGCAAATGTTTTATGGGGAAGCAAATGCGTTGATGACATTTGTCAGGCTTCAGGATCCCACACACACAATACATCTTGGTGAGTAGCACTGAATGTACTCATATCTTTGTTTGCAGGAAAGAGTTTGCACAGGGGTGCATTGCAACTGCATACAACAAGAGCATGGATATCATCACAAGCTGTAAGCACACATGAAAAAAGGGTCAGTTTAAAGGAGAAAAAACAGAAATATATATTTTCTAGATGCCTCTCCAGGTTGTTTGATAACAGACAAGAGGTTACA
Source organism: Sandelia bainsii (assembly GCA_032362345.1). Lineage (NCBI taxonomy): Eukaryota > Metazoa > Chordata > Actinopteri > Anabantiformes > Anabantidae > Sandelia > Sandelia bainsii. Next base: position 13,807,955 of record JAUMHL010000016.1, on the reverse strand, counting down.
GTTGAGCCCATCATCTGTTTACCACCATGACTGCACGGTGAATTTAAAAGCTTCAGGTGTAGTCCCACTCACCAGTCAGCGCTCTGCAGTCAATAATGTGGACTGCCAGGGGGGGTTCAACAACTCCAGCTCTATAAACAGTATGCTCTCTAAAGTAAATAGTGCAGCCCCATACCCAGCCCTCATTATACACTCTGGGTGTGTGTTTAAAGCTTCTCCAGGGCCTCTGCGCCTGCTGTAACAGAAAGGAAACACAAAACAGCAGATTGAGTCTGGCTGGACTAAGCTGCACTGCGCTGAGCACATTCCACATTCATTCAACGCTCTGCAAATGTTTTTGTCAGGAAAACCAGGGAATCTGGAGGATCTATAGAGAGAAATGTAAGATGTTTTAAGACTTTTTTTGAACAGTAATCTGCCGGTGACAGTCCTGTCATCACAACTCTTTTCTTTCTTTTCCTTCCCTGTATAAGTTGTCAGTCATGCAAACTGCAGGTAAAGGCCACTGTGAGACTTCTACAGGACATCTTAAACAGAAATCTGCAACCCCGTCATTATCCAGATTTTCCTTTCTCATTATGTCCACAGTGCATGAAATCTACAACTTTTTTTTTCAAACAGAAATCTGTCCACAAGGGCCTGCTTATGATCACAGCACACAGCTTCTTTCCTGTATTTCCCTTTCATGTCTAAGTGGCATGAACGCAGCACACTGATGAAAGCCAAATTTTAAACTCTTAAAGGCCTTTTTAAAGAGAAAATCTGCAAGTAAAACCCTGCAAAATGATCATCCTGCCTTTCATTTCCCCTCCTTCTCCTCATAATGTCTAACTCACATAACCTCTGCAAATTGTAGGACTAAAGAGCCAGGTTTTAGTCCCTTTTACACAAGAAGATGATAATAACATAAATTTTGTGATCATCTCAATACAGTTTTTTACCATCATTTTCAACATGCAAGGCATCTTCAGGCCGTTCAGAGCTAAATTTCAAATAAAAATCTGCCAGTAAAAGCCCCGTCATGGCAGTGCTGTTATTTTATTCCCTTTATGTCTAAGATGCACAAAATCTGGAGATGTTTTTAGACAGAGATATGCCAGTAACAGTCTTTTGTGATTGTCCCACACACTCTTTGCTCTTGTATTCTCTTTCTCATCATGTCCAATTTACTTTGATTTTAAAAACACCACATGCCAAAAATGTTAGGATCTTTTAGACTAACCTAAAAACCTTTGCTTTTCATGTCCACCTGCATAAAAGCTGCAAGTTTGTTTCGACAGCCATATGTTTGATGTAAAGGTTCTCTATCAGCCAATGCTGTGATTCTCCCTACTGTCCGCTGTTTGTCTAGCAGACACACAGTATAACCTGCTCCAGCTCAGCTTTTACACTCACTTTCTGCCAATAGAGGTCAGTATGAACTTACAGAACCAGAATTACAACGGGTCACAGATGACATGCTGTGGTGATGTAATTATTATGTCTGCAGGTTTCATTTGAAAACGGCAGCCAAATGACAGACTAGCATATGTGTTTATAACACCAGCAGACAGATGTAGTAAACCTAAATGTGATAACTCTATGTAATCTGACATATTTAGCTAGCATGTGAACTACAGGGATTGTACTCTTCCATGATGTGAAGATGACACACCATGTGAAGTGTGTGGACACGCCACTCTCCAGCAGAAGCCAAAAAATGATGATGATGATGATTCATGATGAGTTCACCTACAGCCTGTATCTACATTTATTTGACAGCTTTATTTACTGTGCTGCTGCAGATACTCTGCACAAAATATAAAGAGCTAATAAATTATGATAATTGTTTATGGATTAACCACATTTGAAAGTTTGCGGTTTACAGTGTAAATGTGAAATTAGTTCACAGTAAGTATTTTCACCTTTTACAAAGTTTAGTTTCACTGGTGTCGCTTGCTTTTTATTGCTACTAAGTAAATGATATATTTGTGTGTGAAAGAAATTAAAATAATGATGGCTGCTTTTCCAAATGAAATTCTTAAAAACCATATTTTTGATGTTTTTCTCTTCCTGGAGCTGTACATGAATTACATTTTTAGATTTGTACTTTCTATTTAAGAGGCGCATAAGCTTAATAGTGTTTTAAAATAAATTCTTTGTGTAGCAACCTTTAAAAAATGAGTAAAATAAAAGTGAGTTGAAGTTGGAAAGTCCTTGAAGACAGACACATTGAAAACTATTTACTGTTTGTGTAATGATAATTATCGTCATGATAATGGCATAATGATGAGTTGGGGTTCTGCACGTAGGGTTTTATTTATTGCAGACGTGTTAAAGGCCAGTAAAACACGCTGCCCCGGGTGTCTGTGGGTCATGTAGTGTGTGTCGCAGGCGGCACTCATCTGCAGCAGCGTCCAGCCGGTGAGATCAGATCAGCCCGGCGGGCGGCGCATTGCTACCTGGCTGAGATCCCGCACGGCTCCACACAGAGTTTGAGAAGTGCTCTGGACTTCCTGGTACGGGACGAGGGGCACACTGTGCTCCACTTTGGCCGGGGGAACTACCCGCGGCGATGTGACTGAGGACGACCCGTCGAGTTTGGAGCAAGGTGAGCCTTCCGCGAGTTCGTCAGCCCCGGTGCTGTTAGCTAATGTTGGGGCAGAGGAGAAGTTGTCGAGCTCCTGAAATGCACGTCAGCGGGGACGGTAGCGTTACTGCGGGGCTGAATGACGGTAGCCCATTACCGGTCGCTTTTCAAAGTGAAATGCAACCAGGCGCCGGCGCTTTTTAGACTTTGTTTGGCGTCTGTGTGAAATTATTCTGGTTGTTTTACGTTAGCAAATGATGTTACATTGTGTTTTATTGTTGTAAACTTTGTGCTTATTTGTATTCACCGAGGCCTACCTAGCCAAACCCACCAGTGTCGAGCTACCACACGACAACAAAGATGCTTCCGGTATCATCATGCAAAATAAGAGTCTGTTTTATCAGCATAACTTAGCATCACTGATGTGTGAGGTCATTGTGTATAGCTTTCTGTTATTTTTATAAAGCACAATAATCTTCTTCTTTACAGCACAGGACAACTTAGTATCTGTGAGGTTTAATGTGAAGTAGATGCACAGTAGTCGATATGTGAATACAACGACAGGCAGCTCATTCTAAAAGTATGCTTTATCTGTGTCTCATATCAAGTGACAGGAAAATACATGTTCTGGTTCATGAGCCATGTCCAGTACTCAAAATTCAGCCCTGTGATGTAAACTGGAGTTTTCACTTTATTTTGTATATAGAAAATTCAAGTGATTTCTTTTTTTTTTTTTTTACACAAATAAACTCTACCAATTAATATGATCTATTCCCTAGTCTTGTAGGGAAGCACAGAAAATCCATCAGTTTATGAAACATTTTACCGTGGAAACATTAACATACACTGTTGTTACTGTTTGTTCTAAATTATTGGTGATAAAAATAACACTTGAGTTTGGATACAAAACTCTTTCATGAATCACTCTATACTTAAATGCAAAGACATAGTCAAAGCAAACACATACAAAAAGACAAGCCAAAAAACGTTGGTGGTTATATGCAAGCATTAATAATTAGGGACATTTATAGTGAATTAAGTGAAAGTTGCTCAGAGTGTTTCACATGAAGGAAAAACAGTGAACAGTTTAGTACAGTTATCAACAACTAAGTGAAAATAATGAATTTCAGATCTTTCCAAAAACACTGTTATAAAATTTGCGCCTAGAAAATATTGTAAGACAAACATTTTGATGTGTACATGGAAGGAACCTTTACTTTAATGTATGAAAATTCCTTCGGTACCGACCCGATATTTTATTTTGAATGTCACACCGGTGTAATTCCGGTCATAATTCTGCTGCTTGCTGCAACATTGTCGCGGTTGAAACCCCCCAAGCTGCCTCCCGCAACGGAATCACTGCGGCCGGAGCACCTATCACGGACTCCCATTGGCTGTACCCCCGAGCTCCCATGCTCGTGATTGGCTGTTACCGCCTGTCACTCACTTTGAGGAGCTCAGAGCTGCAGCTGCTGTATCAGTAGCGTTACAGTGAATCGAGAAGCTCAGTTTACATCGTGAAATAAGAAAATTATGTGCATACGAACAGGGCCACGCGGATGTGGTTTTGTTGGGATTGTGTCTAACGAAGCTGACCGATGTTTGTCATTTTCTCCTGCATGAGAGACGCAGTAGTTATCTAGTATCAAAGCGCGTTATGTAGAAGTAGAGCAAAAACGGATGTTTGGAGAATTTGTTTCAAAATAAAAGCATGAAACGTGTCAGGAATAAAAGTACTACACATAAGCCATTGAATGCATAGAAACATTATCAGTGAGCATAATAAATGATTATATCAAACACGGAGAGAGCGATACTTTGTAAAAGAGAAGGTGCTATTGTCATTTCGCTTAGGATGATAATGCATTGATTTTATAAGGGAATTATGCACTTCCTGATAAATGAGTTGTATATCTGTCACATTTCTAAACAATGATTCTGCTATGTGAAATATATCTAAGTCAGTGTCAATTCATAAAACTTTAATTTGAAAACCTTGTTAGGAAATAGTGTATTTTAATGTTGCAGACTAGGCAGGCCTGTGTTTTTCAATCCTTTCTATCCTGCTTCGGGATAATGCGGCTTAGAACTCAGTCAGGGGCTTTACAGTTTGGAACCACATGGTGTGTGTAGTAACTACTGTCACTGAAAAAAGTAGTTTTATAACCCAAAACCTTGTAATATGTAGGCCACATGCTGGACTGGAGTGTTAAATTAAGTTTAGGGTCAACTTTGACCTCCAGTAACCTCTAAAGCAGGAAAAAAAAACACAAACTGAAACAAAGGTTAAGGGTTTAATCATGAAATATCTTTAGTTTTTTCTTCTGCCGACCTCTGTCCTTCATGTCGTTGTTGTCATCATAAAAATATGTGTAGTGTAGTCAGTGTCAGGCTCCTGTGAAATGAGCAGCATGCCAGCGTGGGTCAGGGTTAGAGTATTCACTTTATCAGCTTTTATTTTGAGCTGTTGTGTCACTGCTGCCGAGGTGCTTTTCTGGGATCAGCCCTTTCCCAGCTCTGATGCAGAACACCAAGCAGAAGCAACATTCCTGGGAAAGGCAAGTCCTAAAATTACTAATATTATTACTTTTTGTGCAATGTTTAAAATAACAATATAAACAATAAATATAGATACTATTGGCCATTAGGCTTTAATGATTAAATGTTTCTTTAACATTACATGTTTGATCTGTATGGGCTGTCACATAAAGTCCTGTCTGACTTCTGATCTCTCTGAAACTTTCTCTTCGGTAGGGTAGAAGCTTGTTGCTGCAGCATTTTGAGGTTAAAAGTCTGATTAGTTTTCATGCCACCCTGTTTCCAGTACACCATTGTCAACACTTGACCTTTTTACACAAAGCCAACTGCTGACCTTTATACACTGCTTATTATATATAACTGTATTCGGAGCTCCTACTATAACATTTAGACCATCACAAGTTGCTTTGCATCACATAACTAATATGTGGGGGTCTATAATTCAATTAAATTCAATTCATCTTTATTTGTATAGCGCCAAATCATAACAAAGATCATCTCAAGGCACTTTACATAGCAAGGTTA
>JAUMHL010000016.1:13743701-13798790 GCA_032362345.1 Sandelia bainsii | reverse complement strand
TGTATAGCGCCAAATCATAACAAAGGTCATCTCAAGGCACTTTACATAGCAAGGTTAAGAACCTTGCAAAATATAAATAGACTTTACCTGTACTTCAATGTCTATCTCCAAATATTGCTCTTAGCCACTTTAAAAACTGAACCCACATCAAAACTACAGCTGCACTTTAACTCTGCTAAACAGTTTTCAGACCATCTAAAACCAACTGTAAAGTCAATGATAATGACAGAGATAACAATACCCAGAAGGCAGCAGCAGCTCCGTCCCTCATCTTTAGTATGAATGAATCCCTGCACAGTTTGCTGCTCTGCTTCTTACTTTGTGATTCCCTCTGCTGCTGAAGCATTCTGCTGAGTTGGTTTGATCGCAACCTTAGAGGATACTGGATCCTCCAGCATCTGCTGTAGTTGTGGTCATGGCAACATGGGGGCAACTTAATTTCAGCGTCACCTGCATGATATTCTTGCTTCTCCTTCCTGCCCTCCACTCCCTCCCTCATCCTGTAGACATCTGCAGTGTGATCAAATTGCCTATTATTACTGCATCCTATCATCCGATTACTGTTATTTAGTCAAGCGACAGGGGCAGTCTGGATGGATGTGTACACACACACACACACACACACACACACACACACACACACACACACACACACACACACACACACACACACACACACACCAAAAGCCAAGGCTGGTCACCCTGTGCCCTGCCATTTCTGTTGCGGTAAAGACGTTAATGGGCCATGCCCTTAATCAGTTGTTCATTTGAGGAAGTTTTTCTTTAAATTAAATATGAATGTGTTTATGTACTTTGGAGGAAATGGGGCCTATTTTCGTCATTCATTTAGGTGTCATTTATTTTTTTTGCTATACTTTATTTTTTACATTGTGTCTATAAAATTACAGAAAATGTTGAAAAATGTCTGTGACATGTTGCTTTTTTACTCTCTGCCCTGTGCTTGGAAACTCAATATATTCAGCTTACAATGATATATACATATATATATATAACAGAGATAAGCAGCAAATCCTCACATCTGAGAAGCTGGAACCAGAAATAGTTTGGCATTTTTTCCTGATCTGAAGCAGATGCCTTCACCCTACTTACAGTCTGAACAATAATGCACCTTAACTTTCAGCCTTAGCAACTTTCAAAGGAAAGGGTTGCACAGTTTTTCTTACCAAAGTCTTTGTTTAAAACGGCACAGTTTAGTACTTGTTTAGTGGATTTTGGCTTTACATAAGTGACTGAATGTTTTTCTTTGGTTTCCTCTTCAGGACATGAGTGCCTCTAGGAAAGACCCAGTGGAGAATAACCTCACCCGTCCAAAGCCCCGCCCTAACTGGGCCTCACCCTTCTCCCCACCCCTGGACTCCCACCATGAGTAAGTTCTCATTGGTTTTATTATTCATTGTAAACTGGCTGTTTATGCCTTCTTTCTATCTCATTGGCTGCTTTGTGTTTGCACTTAATAAGAATATATATATTTTTGTATTCTCAGTGAAAGATCTGCCCAGTGCTGCTTCTCTTTATCTTAGGAAGCTTTGTCTTTATCCTGTGTATCTGCATGTATTGAGATACACGCAAAACAAGAAAACAACAACATTTCCCACCTTAGACCTTGGTAAAATTATTTAATAAATAATCTGAAACATACAAAATCTAATTTTGTTGTGTCTTGAACTTGGTGAGTCTGCAAGCATTAAGTTCAGTGTGTTTGGATTAAACTGAATGGTTTAGTTTTGTTACCTGTTGCGTATGTTGACAGTTTCCTTCCAGTGGCTGCGCGTGAACATGAACAGGTTTGCAGGAACAGGATATTCTTAGACCGACGTAATAAGTATATTATCGCACAGAAATCTTGCACGTTGTGTGTAAGTGTTTGAGATGTAGTATGAAGACACTGAATCTGCCTTTATTAACTTGCTCATTTAGCCCGCTCCTCCCTCCTTCCCCCAGTGGCAGAAAGAGAGGAGCAAACATTGCAACCATTAGCACCTCATCAATCACACTACAAAGCATGATGGGAGGACAGATATAGCATTTTGTGCACTCCGTCAGCTCCATCTCCAGTATATTTGTGTGTGTATAGGTGCTTCTACTGTATCTACTCGTCACTTGCACCGCAGTATATCAGGGTGACTTTAATGGCAACAACGCACATGTTGGCTCAGCGTGAGTCGCTCAGCGAGGCCAGGCTACAGTAAATTCTGTGTGTAACATCACACACGCACTGCACCAGAAGAACCGACGATTTCTAGCTCACAGGGTGTGTCCAGTGTTCCGCGGATCTATATCATTAGATTTTATCAAATGTCATGTTTTATGTTAGGTGCTATGATAATCATAGTCCTTCAGAATCATTATATTAGCTGCAGGTTTTTTAGCTGGGTGGTGTTCCCGACTGATTCTTGGTTCTTCTTATATCAATAAATAAAGGAAAAGTTCATGGAATGATAAATAGAGTACTCCTAATTTGAACAAGATGTGCGTTTTTGCCTTCTACCTACCGCCGTGTTGATAGTGATACAGACGTGTTACTAGGGAAGCACCAATCCTACTTTTTCTCGCTGAAAGTGTCTACTACTGTGTACATTTGAGAGAAGAGCCCCTCTTTATCAATGTAAAATTTGTAAACCTCATCTAAACCTAGCATCAATCATTTCTGATGTGATGTGAATATGATGGCAAAGAAGTAGACTCACTTTTCCTTTAATTGACACTTAAACAACTTTAGAAAATTCAGTCACCTCCCAGATTTATTTGCTCTTTGATATCGCCCCTGTACATTTTACGGCTCTGCCCTCCCAGAGCTTCTTGTTTTCTTTACTGTGTAGCTTACGTCTCAGATAAGTATTGAATGGGAGCCAACGTTTCCTCCTGTGAGCTCTGTTAACTAACTTTGTGTTGCTTGCCTTCACAGGCTGTAGCTCCGTGTACCACAGGGCTGCGACTGGGTTACCAGGGCAACCCAGTGCATGTGAGGCATTTACTGGAAGGCAATTGGATTAAGCAGACGTTGCTGGAGGGCGAGTGCTGAGAGGTTTAACCCGATTACTGCCTGTGCACACTATGCCAACCATACACATACACAAACAGGAGTGTGTCAGGGGAGTTTAGGTGGTTGCTGTGATTGATCCTGAGTGATGAAAATCAAGGAAAGCGTGATTGATTAGCTGAGTGGTGTAACAGCGGTGAAAGACCAGCAGCTTGGTGGTTTATGTGATAGTTGAGGCTCTCTCTTTCAAAGTATGTGTGTGCCTGCCAAAGGCCGACGTTCTTGTGATACATAAATTCAATCATTTAACAAAAAATATTGAGAATGTATGAAAAATTAAACTCTATGTAGATATTTTGTAAACCTTAAAACAGCTAAAAGTCAAATAAAATCAAATAATAGAATATATCGTAACATGCAAAACAGTATGAAAATGTACAAACAAATCAACAGATGTCATCACAGTGCAGTGATGTAGTTATAATATAAATGTAAAAATAAGAAATATAATAATGCATGCACCAACTTAATCTCCCTACAAATAGCAAGGTCTCCAAATGACCTTAAAATATGGGAAACACAGCAGATGAACAAACTTAGTGCCATTATTGTTGCTTTAATGTGACCTGAATGTGCTCTGTAAGCAGCCAGCGCTCTGGGAGAAAGGCTTTTATGTGTCTTATTATTTATCCCAACCTTTTGATAGACTCCCCTTCTCACCGGGAGATGGTTGATGATGTTGAAATCCTGAGCTAAATACCTGTAAATACCTGTGCTATATCAACCAGCAAACATACACACACACAGCCGCCGGCCCGAGCAGTCACCTCCTAATGAGTCTCTTAACAACGATGAACGACTCAGTCCACATGGTGTGAATTCTGCTGTAAAAAAGAGAAACAAGGACTGGAAGAGAAAGGGCGGGAAAAGGATGGCCTTTGTTCTGTTGTGAATTTGCTTTACTCTGTTGCTTGTTCTCAAAGTAGAGTCTGGGTTCTGCAACAAAGTGAGAAATGGCTCCAAACAGGCACCAGACTGAGACACCCTGAAAATGTTGGTCTTGTTCCATATCCATGATCATGGGTATGTTGGCCTTTATTTTGAAATATGGTAGATCTTAGAAAGCCCACACTCTGGGGAATAGAAAGGCTCCAATATGTAACTTTATAAAATATATTAATCTTTATATGTTTTTTGTACAAAAGAAAACCCCAATATGTTCTAGGGGCCATTACACACCATGTTGGTGGCAAGCTGTCGGTGGGTGTCTGTCAGCCTACTTTTTGGGGTGTGTCCGACACTGGTGGCACTGGACGGGTCCCAGTTGGTGGCTTCTTAGCCGATTCAGAATGTTGTTAAATTAGGAAGCAAATGCTGTGAAGTCTGCAGTCCTAGGTCTTCTTTAGTTCTCCCTTTTTGAATGATGAATAGAGATTACAGCTGGTCAAGTCGCTTCTACACCTTTGATGTTGGCTTGGTGTGTCACGACCCATGCAGTGACGTACCTACCTATGTCTAGGTTGAGCTCTTTTTGTCAGACCTGCAAATACATTGTGCTGTAAAACAGTTTTGGTAACCAGAGTAAGTCTGAACTATACTGTTACTGCAGCTTTTCAATTTTCATCTTGGTGTTTACGTTCTAAGTGCACCATCCTTGTGCTATTTTTCCATTCCATTGGGCATTACCGTTCAGTTGTACCTCAGTTTTCATTTTGTGAAAGAAAATTGAAGGCACAGCAGAGTGATTAGTGCTATTCCCTCACAACAGGAGGGCACTGGGCTGAAATAGACTCACAGGTGAAAAGTATGACGTACATGGTGTCGTACATGTCTGTACGAGGACTATGTTCAGTTTTCGAATAATGTGACAGTAGATGAAGTCTGATATTAATAACTAATATTTCTTATAGCCACCTGTTTCTTTTTAATTTCTTCGTGACATCAGATATGTTACATGATGACATAAAGGGCAGTAAAATGCTACATGATCTGCTACCGATACTACAGGTTTTACTTTCATTACTTGTTTACCTCCAGATAATTCAGTACTATAAGTTAATGAGTCATTCCTTCCATGTGAGATCTCAGGGATTAGTTTTATTAAATATCTCTGGTCCTCTGTTCTGTCCACTGTCCCTGCAGCCTGGATGTGACATGACAAATATTATCTGTAAAAGGAAGAAGCTGTTTGCCCACAGTCATTATATCTCGTAATGATAAACTGCAGCTCTGTCTGTAGCAAAATGACTCCCTGTGTTTCCGCACAGACTGCTATTATACTAGTACAGTAGGCAATAAATGCAGAGTAGAGTGATAACAGTGGAAGGAATGGAAATTGACAGCAATGGAGGGAGACAAGCTATGAAAAATTTTCTTAATGTTGTATTGGCGTTAAAGGAAGATAATTGCTCTGCAAAGGCTCAGACAGGCAGTAGTTGGTGTGTCATGTAAAACAACAGTAGAGAAATTAAGTTAAATGTACCTACTAGAAGTAGTGTAATCTATGAGAATTCATCATACTTTGTACTTGTATATGTGTTGTGTGTAAAATCGAACTAAAACTGTTCCCTTTTTACAATCATTTTGGTTTTTATCACTATGATGACACCTTCAGTGGTTTTGGTAACAAATGCAGTTACCAAAGCCACCTGTACAAGGTCAGATTACTGAGATGTACCATTTATTCATTTAAAAATTTTTAATTAGATTTTAGTTGGATATTGTTATATTATTAGCCTGGAAATCTTCTGCTTTTGTATTTTAAATTATATTTTATGTAGTTTATAAAATTAACTTCTTTACAAGGCCAGAGTTGTTGTTATCCATGTGTGTAGTTTGAAAAGTTGTACCCTGTATGTATTCTGCACTCAAAAGTGGGAGAGAGGTTGAAGAGAGTTTGATGTCGGCATGAGTGTGCAGGCATGGACTGCTGGCTCCAATCTGTTCACTCGTCCTTCACCTATTCCAAGACACACACACCACCTTCATCTCTCTCTGTCAGAGGAAGACTGATGTCACTGCGTGGTGTGCTGGGCACACAGTTTCTGGGTGTGGTGCAGGATAATTATCCCCTCTTCAAAGCCTCATCTGTCTTCCATCTGCTGGACTCTAGCATAGTTAGCTTAACCACAGAACACACAGCAAAAGGTCTTTACACTCACTCTCCTGCTAGACCTGCAGAATGTATTAAAAGTCGGCTGAGCGTGCAGGTTCTTTTCCCAGCTACAGCCTGGTTAAATTCATACTCCTTCACATGTTCACACCTGGAGGTTGCTCAACACAAGCACATACTTTCACAGAGAAGTTCTCTTAGAAAAGTTTGTCTGAGCACCCAGGATACCTCAGCTATAGTTCATGAGGGAAGAGAGAGTGTTATTAAAGTCAACCACATTTTCCAAGCCAGGGCTCTAGTACCAGCCAATCCCCACTTTGATACTAATCACAGAGTCTAGATGACAGCTAATGGTGCTAATGTCTCCCTGCAGTGCATGTCATTCTCCACCCAAGGCATCACGGTTCTAAATAGCTCATAGTAGGTGTTCAGACTGAAAATAGCACTGTGTTGAAGCATTAAAGTGCTGCTATGGTGGAAGTGCATTGCTTGCAGTACCACCCGGTGGGTGAGGAAGAAGATACGTGATTTCAGTGTTTTTGCATTGCAATCACTAAGGATGCTAATGATTATTTCAAGAAAGAATCCATAGCATCTTCCTCAGATGTACTTTTCTTCACAGACAAGCAAGCAGGAGGAAATGAGTAAGGCATTAGCCAACACACCACCTGCTAATATGCTCTGAGACTGACATGCTGACACAGCTAAATGTCAACCACCATCCTTGATTAGGTTTAAGTTAGGTTTCAGAAATGTTGATGAAGAAGTTGCTCCCACAAGATAAATCAGGTGAAAACACGTGTCTCTGTGCATATTTACTGAACATGCCTGTGGACACACTGACACATATTTTAGGTGTGTACATGTATGATGTCATGTGAAGCAAGAGCAATATGTCTTTTACAAAACGCGATATGACTGTTTGCTCTACGATCGGGCAGGTTTTGCAACTCTGTACAGTTGTGACAGTCAGGAGGGTTTTAGAAGTAAACACAGTTTAACTCACAATCATAGTAGAACATGTATTTCACAATCTACAATCATTGTGCACAGTACACAGTTAACTACCCGATGATGTACTGTGCTGAGAAAACACAAAAGTTGAGCCAAAACCACCCAGTGCTTTTGTTGGAGTCCCTTGTGTTTGGCTCCCTGTAGGTCTCATTAAAATAAATGAGGACCCTGCACGTTTTCTACAGTATTAAAGCAAAAGTCTGAACACTAAGGGATATGCACTTATTTGCTTTGAAGGTGGAGAATTAGATGAGAAGGCTGATCCTTGTATCTGCCTTTTAAATTAGGGCTGTGGCCAGCAGATGTTTAACTTAGCACAGCATAAAGATGGAAAACAAGAGAAAACAGATTAAGCAAATGAGAAATAACTTGTTAATTAGTTAACTTTACAGTTGCCATTTGGTATGACAGCTGGTTGGCTGCCTTTGTGCTAAGCTAAGCTAACCAGCTGCTGTAGCTGTCTATTTAATGGTCAGATATGTGTGTTATCTGTCTAATTCTCCTCCAAAAACTGAAAAATGTTCTCCCAAAATATCTAAATATTCCTTTAAATTCAGTGTGAGCATAACTCTATTGAAGTTAAGAATTTTGATGCGTTAATGGGCTTTTTATTAGCCTTATTGCACACGTACATTACATTTTACATACTTTAAAATGTCAGCAAAATCATAAAATTAACCTATAATTTGTTGTTTGTATACTAGAACTAAATCAGCACCCTTGTTGTTATGGGTTGCCTCCTAACATCTGGGGAATTTAACCACTATTTCTGCTTTGTTTGTGTTTGTTCAGTAGACCACACCACATTTCTAACAGCACTTAAACGCAGCATTTGCTCTTGTTTTTATTTATTTATTTTAGTTAAACCCTTAAACCCTGAAGTGGTGAGGACACGTCTCCTGGTGTGAAATGCTTGCTTGCTCCACACAGACTCCAGATAGTTAGAGCCTTTCTCTGCCCACAGAATGACTCACAGCTAATTTCGAGAAAGATTGGTATTTGTTTGTTCGAAAAGCACCTGAGGAAAGAGAACTGTTCCAGTTTGTTGTTGCCACGCAGGCTGGCCAGGTTTATTAGCCTGCCACACCTCTTCCTCTTCAAAGACTATAGTCACCCCAAGCATGCTGTGACTTTGAACTAGCATAGAGATTAAGGATTAATCCATATTTTATAACAGATGACATGCTGTTTTCATTAAGGCTACTGTATCCGATCCGCATCTGAGGTCTCCCACAAAAAGGAACTGAGGCTCAGGAGATGTGATAAACACTATATTTTTACTGCACTAACAAAATGGTCATCAAGTCTCTGCTGTGTACTCCCTGAATCCTACTTAGTGTAGCTGTTACAATGACTTTTCTCTCTTCTTTTTTCCCCCCACAATTCAATTTGTTTGGCTGGCTGCTTTATTGCAATGTCACAGAGATTTCATATACCACCAAATCAGAAGCTGACATAAAATTGATGAACTACTTCACATTTTTTATTCTTATTTTCTTTAAAAATACATGACACGACTTTAAAGGATGGCAGCTGCTTTATAACAAGCAAGCATAAGCAAGATTTGTTGAAGCAAAAGATGCGATGGTTTGGTAAGCTTGATTGGAACTTCATAATGGGTCAACAAGGCCTTTCCTGTTTAAATTATTGCAAAGGAATAATGACTTATTATGTCTTATGTCTTTTTTTAGTCCTCAGTATCTTAAAATGTAATTAGCTTGAGTCACTTGTCTGTGTTAAGTCAAGAAGAACGGTGCTATTTGGAATCCCTCTTTTGGGAAAATACATTCAGCTCTGAAGCCTGCATCTTAAGATGCATAAACGGATCTGCACTTTGGGTCCATTTAAGGACATGGCCACTGAAATTTTATGGTTTGGATTCCACTTTCACAACTTTTGATTTATTTCTGAGGTCAAATGACCAACCACTGCCAAGACTTAATTTAGAGTCACTACAGAACAGCTAAAATCAACTAACCTTCTTCTGAATGTGATGTTTTTCTCAATTGTATCTGAGAGTGTTACACACAGCCTCTTTTGAAAGTGAAGGTTTTTGCAAACCAGAAAGAGAACCAAACTCACAATATTGACGAAAAAAGCAAGTTGTGCTTGTTTCTACACTTTTAGAAGTGATGTTGTCGCCTTTCTCTCTTCTTTGGTTTCAGTCTCCTCTCTCCATGTTCCACCTGCCTGTTTTATATCACTTCATGCAAGTGTAGTTTCCACAACTGGACGTTAGTGGCTGTGTTGCATGCAAATCTGTGGCGTGATGCCAGTTATGTAGAGGAATGCAGTTTGCCCACCACCCTGTCTGTGCATTTTCTGTCCTTTCCTGCAGTGGTGAATGATGCTCGGATGTCGTGTTTGTGGTGAATTATACTATGTTGGGTGTGTGTGTGTGTGTGTGTGTGTGTGTTGAGGGGGAGGGAGGAGGAGGGGATAGGGTGATACAGGAAGGAAGCCTTCGTGGAATATGATTACATCTCCCAGTAAACAGGAAAGCAGGAAGAAATGCATCCACAGACACTTATCCTCAGGGAACAAGAGTAATATAATGTTATAATGTCACACACACGCATGCGCACACATACGAACACCCTTGTGGATCACCTAGCCCAGCTGCTCATTATATACTTATGTGTCAGGTTTCCCGTAGATGGGACCTTATATGGGACCTTATATGAAAAATCAGATCTAGTGTTTTTGAGGGTTTGATTAGCGGACTGTTTCCCCGTAGCTCAAACTCTTAGGACCCTTTAGAAGCTTAGTTCTTTGTTATTGTGTTAAGGGCATAAGTCAATGATTATTTTCATTGTTGATAAATCCACACTGGTGTGTATTTGCTCAGTATTTGATCCTCTATTCCTAATGTTCCAGACAAAATACCCGCAGACCAAACATAAGTTTATTTTCTTTAAGGAGCTTGGGTGTGTCTTAAACCCTCTGTGATGAGATAAGACATACGCTGAGCTACAGCTTCAGTCACATTCAGTGTTAATCGCTGCATCTGCATCGTAAAACAAAACAGTTTCTCTAATAAATACTGTTAAACCAACAGTACTAACTTTTCGTAGAGGATGATATAACTACAACAAATAGATTCATAAAGAACAGAAGTTGCATTGTGTTGACTAAAGGCTCCATGTTACAAACATTTGAGGAAGAAAGAGGAGCCTTTTGCATAAATGCTATATAAGATTATCTACAAGGTTATTTTAAGCAAGATAATTGCACCAGGAAAAATTGACTCACAGAAATGTCTGTCTGTTTTTCGTTTGCTTTATTCTTCACAGACACAAAAATTATGACGTTTCCTCGTCACAAGCTTTTCACAACCTCTCAGCATTTAGTTGCCATGGTGAGCCGAGACGAGCTGCTGTTTTCGGCGGCGGCTCTCTCGCTCAGAAAGTTTAGTCCATCAATACTTAATGTCTGGACTTCAGACAGATGCAATCTTGTTCAGTGAAGACGTCTTTGCTGTGTTTGAAAGTGTGGCTTCTTTGTCTTTTTGTAATGTTAGTCTTTTTCTGTCACTCGGATGTGATGTTTATGCACATCATTCTTTTCCCATTTTGATTTCCATTTAATACAATTTGCTCTTTATTGAAAATAACAGTTCCAACTATTCTTACCTCTAGTGGCTTAAAATGAATCAAAATCATATGAATCGTGGAATATCCATAACTGTTCAGGGAGAAACACGCAGTAGTTTGCGCGTAGTGTAGTTTCTCAAGTGTTTATGAGCAACAGAACATCTTATCATCCCTAAAGAAATCACACTGGCACACACACACACACACACACACACAGTGACAAACATCTCACCGCCTGTCACCCCATGATAAACGACACAGACCCTATCGACCAATGTCAAGCAGGATACACCTGATCGGCTGTGTGATGTATGAATGCACGTGCGTTTGTGCGTGAGTGAGAGAGAGAGAGACCAAGAGACCATTGTGGGTAATGGTCTCTCACACTGGTGCTGCAGTCACCAGGGTTGTGTTGTCGTAGATTTTCAGCTGTCTGCCCCTGTGTGCATTAAAGCTCTGTTTAGCCATAGTCGTCTGCTTCTCTACGAGCTGTTTATTTTACAGTTGCTTCATGCACACACACATTAATGCATTCACACATATCTGTTCGCTGTGGTCTCTCTATAGACACTATCGAATCTCCCACCTCTGTAGCAGACATTGTGGCTCTTCACTGGGATGTTGGGTCATGTAAGCCTGGGAGAGGTTAGCTCTGAGGGAGGCCTGACTCTTAATGTGCAGTCACAATCAGAGTTAGACTGATTTATTGGTTTACTGATATATTATTCTTTGGCTATATTTGGTGTGTTTTGTTTGAACCCTAGAACATTTACTCCTTTATTTGTTTGTTTATCTTGCTATTTGCAACTTAGAAGGAAATAACTATCTATCTATCTATCTATGTCTATTTATCAATCTATCTATATATATATCTATATATCAGTTAGCAATTGTTTTTGATTAAGTCATTTAAGTATATGAAGTTATGAAGTGATAAAAATTGTAAAAAAAAAAAAAAAATTCTCCAGACCTGCTGTGATGTTTTAAGTGTAGTTGTTTTTTTTTTCAGACAAACAGCCAGAAACATATATATATTCAGTATATTTGTCATATATGACAAATAAAATAAGTAAGTTATCACATTTTCAGAGCTGAAACCAGAGAACATTTGGCTTTTCAGATGACTGCAATGATTAATTGATTATCAAAACAGCCAATTATTTATGTGCAGTCTACCAATTGATTAAAATCGACTAATCACTGCAGATTCAGTTGATTATTTTCATTATCTATATTGGTCTGTTGATTATTGTCTAATCTAACAGATTGGTTTTACATTTAAAAGTATTGTTTTGTCCAACCAACAGTCCAAACTTCAACATATAATCAGGTTCCTACCATAAAGGAGTAAAAACGAGCAGAATCTTTTCTGTAGTTCAACAATTAGTTAGTTGTCCTTTGTTTCAGCTTCATACTGTTATTCTGTATCTCTGTACTGCACTGTGGTTCTGCTGCTACTTTCTATCTTTCTTCCTACTTTTCTACAGGATGAAAGGTGCTGTATGGTATTCAGTTATAAAGGCCTCTGAGACAAATTTGTGAGTTCAGCAGATAAATAAAGCTGATCTGACATGACTTTTACACAGATGGAGAAAATGGGATTTTCTGTCCATGTTAAGAGGAGTTTGTCCCACTTCATTCTAAATCAAGGTTTTATGTGGATTTTAAGGCAAATGTTGACAGTAGATTAGGAAGCATACAGTCAGGAAAAAAAAAAATTGAACCCCTGCTGATTTTGTAAGATTGCCCACTAACAAAGAAATGATCAGTCTATAATTTCAATGGTAGGTTTATTTGAACAGTGAGAGACAGAACAATCATAAAAAAAAAGCCAAAAAAATGCATTTCAAAAAAGTTATAAATTAATTTGCATTTCATGAATGAAATAAGTATTTGATCACCTATCAATCAGCAAGATTTCTGGCTCCCAGGTGTATTTTATACAGGTAACGGGCTGACATTGGGAGCCTTCTCAACTCGTTACCTGTATAAAAGACACCTGTCCATAGAAGCAATCAAACTATCCAGATTCCAAACTCTGCACCACAGACCACAAAAGAGGAGAAACAGAATAAATAAAAGTAAATGGTAACACTCTGCACTTACATTATGTGGAGAACCATAATGACAGTGTTGAATAAATCAATTGCAAATGGTGTGAAAGATCTCAGACAATTCCATTACGGCTCTGGGAGTTGAAAAGGATTCCTCAGTAACTACGTAAGTTACGAGTACCACTTACTGTATGAGTCATATGACTTGTGTTTACAAATCCCAGTTGGCATTTCATGGAGCTGTGCAAACCCAGATAAACCACATACAAAAATGCAGCAAATTAAACTTAACCATTGTGGCTTCCAGCAGGCAAACACTCAACAAGTCAAGGAAATGGCACGAGTCAACTACAATGCAGTGAGTATGATGTACGGTACATGTTTGATGATATAGAAATATGATATATTTAGACGTACTGTGTTGCTTTAAATGAGCACAAATGATTCTAATATCTTGGTATAAAGTCTAAAGTGCATTTAAAGGTAGTGGTGTGAATTAAGCAGGACAGGTGCTGCTGGAAAGTTTCAAAGCACGGCATGAAACTAGCCGTGATGGACACTGAAACTGACGTCTGATTGGTCGACAGGCTGCACACTTCAAACAGGAAATGACACAGGGAGGGCAAACGGGAAGCACGAGGTGGAATGGTATTGTTGTTCCAGTGTGTTCTTTCCCGTCTGTTCCCATTCCCTCGCTCGCTGCAGCACGACGCCAGGCTGACAGAGGAAGGAGAGAGGAAAGGGAGTGAGAAAGTCAGAGAGGAGGGCATTCTGGGGAATCCCCCCTTTGCCCCTGTGGCTCCATCCACTAATATTAAACGGTTCAGAGTTGGTCTCAGCCTTTCAAAATGCTGACTCTAAACTATGTGCTTCATTGTCTCCAATGAGTGTTGGACCTTTTTGCCGTATAGGGGGACTTGTCAGATAGTTGATGCTCCAGTTTTTTGTTGCTGTCAGTGTAAAAACTGTCAGATACAGCATTTTAAAATATTATCTGACACTTCAGCTCTCTGCTGTTGGACTACATTCATCAGGTGGAAAGAAACATGTCTCCAGTGGGATAATGTTGCTGCATGTCTGTTGGGAGTGTAAGTAGGCAATTGTTTGCTAACCTGTTAGCCATAACAACTTCATAAAGTGATATATCTTAACTGTCTCTGCCAACTTGTTTTGTCGATATTGTCTTCATTATTGGTCTATCACCACGTGCAGAATTGTACAGAGCTGAGCAGATGTGGCGAGTTGTTTGTTCCCATCCATGATATTCCACTGGCATTCTGCAGCGGGTCTGAGAGTGCCACAATGCACTCAAGCACAGCAGGCAGCATTAATCAATATGCCAAGCAATCAGCACCCGGCCTAATTCAATCACCCCTACAACAGAACGCCGCCATTAGGACAACAGAGGAGTGTGTGTTCACACCACTGTTGTGTCTGTATGATTTGTGTGTGTGGCAGTCCCTCTGTCAGCCACCGCCAACCTGAAACAAACCCCTTTGGAGGGACAGAATGAGAAGAGGAAACAGGTAGAGAATGGAGAGTGGGGTTGTTGCAGTGCACACGAGAGACAGAAGTACAGACATGAACCCTGATAGAAGACGCTGTTTTTGTTGTTGCCATTTTCTGTGGCTGGTGTTGAAGAGGAAACAAAGTGTGTCAAGTTGAACTTTCTCACAGTCTTTCATGACAGACACCAAAGCTGTTCATTCATTCACTCATTCATTCATTCATGTTGTGATATAACTGGAGACAGTCCTTGATTAATTTTGAAAATGGTTTTGAAAGCCCCTATGTTTCATATTTGAATCTTGTTTCTGACGCCTTTTGTGTCCCTTTCACAGCTTTCTTTTCCATCTTGCTTTCATAATATGGCATATGTTCGCTCATGTCATCTGCCTGAATTTTGCCTCCTATTTCACTTCCATCTTGAAAAGTTCTGATTTATTAAATTCCTTACCCATTATACTAGTAGTCAGTGTTAAAGTCTAAACAGCTGAAGCTCACTGTTGCCAAAGCAGACATCCACACTTACCTTCACTATTGCCAGGAGGTATATTTCAGGTGGTCACCGTCACCAACATGTATGAGATGAGGATTAGCTTTTTTCTGTCACATGTGACAACTAATAACAAAAACAAATCTTTAGCTTGTGAACTGTTGGTCAGACAGAACATGATCTGTGAAACAGTGAAAGCCAGTTGTCGACAAATTTTATAGCATTGTATAGGCTAAATGGAAAAAAGTATTGCTAGTTGCAACTCTAATTAGCAGTGCTACAAAAATATCTGCAACAGACTCTGTATCGACTCACACTAACCCGTTTCAAGTCGAGCCTTCCTTCCCACAGCTGTTGCTGTATTTGTTCCACCTGTGTGCAGAGTCTCTTCTCTCTGCTGTCCAAGATCAAAGACCCAGTCATGGCATTGACAGGTTCTTGCTTGCCAGTTTGAGTGGAGAAGACTGCCAGTAGGCTGAACTCCTATCTGGCATCTAGATTAAAGCGGCAATCTATCAGCAACTTGAGTAGACTTACTGTATCTGTCTATTCTCAATCGAGGTGAACTCATGGAGGGGCCCATTGATCTGGTGTTTGTGAGAGGGTCTCTGTATGACTGGACCTATAGGTACTGTCAGCAGTAGACTGAGGGCTCCATCAATAATTTCCTGCTTCCTCCCTAAGTCAGCTACAGTAATAGCAGCTCAATCCATATCTCTGCAGGTGACCCCCACCTTGCTCCTGTTCTTGCACAGTTAGTGTCTCTCGCCTCACTTACGCTTTCCCTCGCATGTGTGACTTCATTGATCATCCCGCTTGAAATGTAAAGCCACTAAAACATTCAGAGATTGCATGTTGATCTTTGAGAAGGTCCCTTTTATTTGTAAAGGCTTGTACAGAGGATAATATCAGAGGTAATTCCAATAGTGACCATGGAGTGCAGCGACATTTCATACATCCTGTGTCAGTTTATGCCTGTAGCACACTGTGGCACCTCAAAAGCCACGCCGCCTAATATGAAAAACAATATCCCACACATGTAATGTACATTGTTTGCAACTGCAGAAAATGACGAAAAACTGGCAACAGGCCAAAAGCTGACTGTATTTATTTATGCAGCACTCTGCAGACTTCATAGTCCAGTGGTTCCTGAAAAGAGGTCCCAAGGAAAATCTGGAGGGTCATTTGTTTCGTTTCAGATTTTTCACAAATATTTTGCTTTGCTTTTTATAAGATATTTTCACTTTTTTTCAACTCTAAAAGTAAAGATTTAGAAGTGGAAAATCTGTCTGTAGTTTCACTAATCACAGCTCTTGTGATGCAGAGTCACAAGTGAACATTGTTTAACTTTAAGGAGACACAGGCAGAAAACATAGGGACTTACTGCCATGGCCCAGGGTTATACTTGAATACCCACCAGTTATACGCAAGATTGTATCTCATGTAGCAGCAGCTTTGAATCACCACAACAGTAGTGGTGTCGAGAAAAAAAATCCTTCAACAGCTCAGATCTACATACTCTCCATTTACGTCATTGTAGCCGTTTTCTCTGCTGTGATTTCAACATTTACTTCTGTCACCATGGCTGCTGTTTACATCGTGCAAAAGTGAACTTCATGTAGAAGAAATGATGTTGTTGGTCAGGGATGATAAGGCTCTAGTCTGCCCCATCGTGGCTAACTTTTGAAAATCCTCCAAATATATAAAAACTATGCAAGAAAGTGTGTAAACAATAACGAAGATGGTGCTGCCATTATCTACGCTTGCGTCTGCATTGGTAAACAGCAAGTATACCCCCAGCCATGGTCAACCAGTGGCAGCAATTTTTGTCCATTTGTATTTCTCCTGTAATGCTGGGTCTGCTTTGTTAGAACAAGGTGTTTAGTGAATGTCTGCAGTTACTGAAAGGTGGTAGTGTTTCCCCCTCATGAAGCAGACTCACAGCATAGCAACAGTGGGTCTGAGGCACACAGGCAGCTGCCACAGATTCAGTCCAGCAATGCAGTAAGTGGACATTCTGACCACTAAATACAGACTTCAAGGATACATGTGCATACTGTAGCACACACAGCACTGTTTGTATTTTTCAAAGAACAAAACTGAATGTTTTATGGAGTGTGTGTGTGTCAGTCATTGCTCCTGCTCCTCTCAACATGTTGTACTGTCCTTGACTAGGTGCAGTATGTGCGTGTACATGCATGTGTGCATGATCTCATTGGGGATGTGTTCATATCTTCCCATTCAACATGGCAGTGAGCAATAAAGGTGGTGTATTGATGTACCTTGAAGATATGTGAAATGTGACTGCTCAAGGTCACCGTTGGGTCAGAACAGAAAGGGATGATAAAGCAGTTTTTTATTTATTTTGATTTGTATTTATTTTTGTTTGCTCTTTGCTTCTTCTGTTATTAATTTGTTAGTTGTAGTGGGAGGTAGTATGTTTATTTACATTTTCTTTGATATTTTTGGTGGTTTTATTTTCAGTATATTACGTCATTTATTATTTTTTTGGTATATTTACCTGTGTATTAACACCTGTGAAGTACTGATAAGTTCTATGTCAAATACATATATATGTTGTTTAACAGTGCATCATCATATCAGAGTTCAATTATGTCAGCTGGATCTCAGTTTATCTCAAAATTCAATATTGTTATGATGAATTTGAAAAACTAACATTGGCGTAACCCCTGTGGAGATAATGAAATTAAAGCATGAGAGATCCATCACCGATTGGAAGAATAAATGGACTGATTACCGCAAGATGATGCAGTTAGATAGACGAGCAGGGAGTAGATACAGTGTATGGACTGATTAGAGATGTAATAATGGATAGGGTGGAGAGCGCATGAGACAAAAAAAGGAGAGATGAATAAAGGAAAGAAGTACTTACAGCTAATGAGGGAGGTGGAGAGTTACCAAACATTATTATGAAGTGCGTACTGTACTGGGACGTATACAGTATAATCAAATCCAATCTAATGAAAGGATGGGAGGCTTAGTTGCACTGCAAAAATCCTCCATCTTATCAGTTTTTATTGTCTTGAGTTTTTATCATCACTAGTAGAAGTCTACTAGTGAAGAAGATTGAATCAAGCTGTGTCTTATATAAATATATTTTATTGTCCGAGAGTAGTTAGTGTCCGTTCCTTGACCAGTAGCCTCCCCTTTCCATTCAACCTACAGATCATGTATTGGTCAAAGATAGCAGGGCCTTGGATAGATCCCTGAGGATTCCCACAGAAAGATACTGGTGTTAGATGATGAGAAATTACCCAAACTGACAAAAGACACGCCAGTTTGCTTCAACAGAATGGTTTATTGAAGTGTTTGATTTGATTTGATTTGATTTTCTTGTGTGTGAGAGTCATTTCTTTTGTCTTGCACAACTACTGGTACTCTGGAACTTTTTATGTGGACAATCAAGTGCAAGTTATTACATCTTCCCCTTCCTTTTGACAACCAGCTTTGTATGGCTGACTCATTTAGGACTCAGAGCATGTTCCTTGATAAGATGGCAATTCTGGCAGTTTGAATAGCTAGCTTCAAACTCCAAGTGGCATTGCAGCGTCACATCCAGTGGTAATTTGCTGCCTGTCTTGAAAAGCAATTTAAAAAATCTTTATCACAGTAACAGACATGCTGAGGAGGTAAACATTGTCAGAGAGAAATGTGAGAGGGCATAACCTTAGGACAGTATAACTGCTACTACTGGATACAAATCATGACTGTAACACAAATATATACACATACACACAGCTCTTGCCTTGCATTACATTTTGCTCATGTTCCCAACAAAACTGCTCATGTACATGAGAAAAACAGGGTGGGTGATAGAGACAACACAGTGAGTAGGGGAGAGAAGGAGGAGGGAGGCATGCAGGAAAGTGAAGGGAGGGATGAGATGCTGTGGGTAAGTGAGTGGAAGTATGAATTAATGGATGCAAGGAGAGGACAGCGAGCGGAGCAGCCAGTGTGACCGCAGGAGGAGAGGGGGATAGGAAAGAAAGAGATAAATTAGAGTGTGGAAAGAGAGTCAGAAAAGGAGATGAGAGAGTTGGCAATTGTAAGGCATCATCATTGGTCAGCTGTGCATCTACTGATCCACAACAACCAGGTGTTTTGTCCGCCTGCTGCAGCCACAGTAGAAGACATAAAAGGATACGAGGAAGAACAAAAAAGAGAGGACTGCTGTGTGCTGCTTTTACGCTGCCGACCACCAAATGAAGAGAGTGTGAGAGCACTCCAGCTGAGCGACACAACACACGCGGGAGTCTGCGCTGCCAGCAAACATCCTCCGCTACTTTCAGCAGATGCCAGTAGTTGAGCTGAGATTTATAGGCTGTTTGATGAGGACCAGATGCATCATTTGAAGGATGTGAAGCATCCATCAGTGTGTGCATGTTAGCTGCTCCTGTTTATCTGTGCTTAGAGACCAGCTGCTTTATAGAAAACTATCAGTAAAGAGTATCTGAGGACCTTTGACTGCTTCAAGAGAGTTTGTAAGCATTTGTTGAAATCAGAAAGATAAAGAAGGAGAAGATGCTATAAAGAAAAGGCTGTCTTTGAACTCCCGGAGAAGCAGGCAGCTCTCATATAACGCCACCCAGGAACAAGAACCAGGTTTCAGGGAGGAAAGCGATTAATTGCCTTTTCTTCAGCATGCTGAAACCAGGATCCACAGGAGCAGCATGTCGAGAGCCATGATGTGGATTAGGGGATGAGTCCTGAGGAGGAGTCAGGGAGGGATGAGGTTGTGGAAGGTGAGAGGGCAAGAATGGACTGCCCCTGCCCCGTGGCACCTCTGGCTGCCTCCACCGCTGGCTCCCCATGAGGATGCAGGTCCTTCAGATTGTCAAGGAGCTGGTGTCACCATCCAGACGCAGGGCGGCAGGCAGATTTGGAGGTGTGTGCATGTACAATATTGCATTATAATGGCAACTAAATTACCAGTTATCTCACTGTTAAAGCCATTGTGCTTTCTGTCAACTAAAACAGACGCATAGATTTGTCCAAATAGCATCACAAGAAATGCCAAACATCAGTTAGTCTTTGTGATCCACCGCGTAATGTACATCATGGACATGATCAATCTGCAATTTAAAAGAAAAATTTGAGAAAATGACAGCAGTTCAAAGGATGTATGAGCTTTGTGAATGTTTGCAGTATGGATTGCTTTTATTAAAACCGGGTGTTGGCCAGTGGTGTAGTCATGCTATGATACAATGAAAGTCTTATTTTTTTACTGTTCATGGGTGTCACTGTTAAACCACAGAGGGAAAGCTGCCTTACTTTGCTGTCAGGAGCTTTTAATCCACCTGAAACAACTTCAGTGGGGTGATCACGGAAGGTATAAATTGGTTTTAACTCTTCATTACCTTCACGTACTTGACTAAGTGCTGCAGAAAGTAGACGTGATAGTTAGATACCAAGTCTGTTTTGTTGCACAAATAAACCGAAACGGCTCCGCATCCCTGTTCAACTGTCTAAAGTAAGCTGAGCTGTTACAATACGCAGTTACAATTAGCACATAGATGGTCGTAGTATACTGTTGCTAGCTCTCAAATATTTTTGTGCCAATTACATAGAGTATGAATCTAAATGCATCTTTAAAAGTAATCTGACTTGCAGACTATCAAGAGGTAGAAGCTTTGTTTTCAACATAATATTCACAGCAGCCAACAGATAGTGTCCAAAGAAAATAAGCTCCAGCCCATTTTATCATTTGCTAACAATGTTGTGAGCCTAGAAGAAGGTTAGGTTTGAATCATCTACGTAAAACTTCTACTAAAATCTGAAGTACAATCAGATGGAACAGTCGCTCTTCTTGAAAAACCAGATTACTGTTTGTATGTATGATATGTTCAACCTATTTTACTGTGCTATTTTACATCCATATTTCCACCTGCATATCTCTCATTTTATACTAGTGCAGTTAGCTGTTAACATCATTCATGGCCAATGTTGCAAGTGTCACTTTAAACTCTTGTAAATGTAGCTTCCTTTTCAATAATAATGTTTTTTATTGAATGTCATTGTGGATGAGGTTATCTGTGCATGTGTGGTATTTCTCTGAATGTATTATTACTATTATAATAGCTCTGTTGCTGTGGGACATATGTAAGTGTGTGTGTGTGTGTGTGTGTGTGTGTGTGTCCTGAAGCTGTGTTTCTCTGATGTGCAATGAATAATGAAGCATGGTGCTCGAGGTAATGGGACACTCTGTGTCCACTGACACCTTGTCCTATCTCCTGATTGGATCAGCCTATGTACGATAGCCTTGATCTGTATCTACCATTGCAAAACAACACGTTTCTATTTCTTGTTGCCACAGGTTTATCCACACTTTTTGCCACTGCAAAATGAAGAAAGCCACAGCTTGCTGACCTCTCACTTCAGTGCTGTTTGAATAAAAAGGTGCCTTTGCATTTCCAGAT
Organism: Sandelia bainsii; assembly: GCA_032362345.1. NCBI lineage: Eukaryota > Metazoa > Chordata > Actinopteri > Anabantiformes > Anabantidae > Sandelia > Sandelia bainsii. The sequence continues at coordinate 13,777,583 of JAUMHL010000016.1, read as the reverse complement.
TTGCATATTTTTCACAAAGGGTTGATGGGCAGGTAAATTGGTGCTTCTTGCAGGTTTCATCTGCAAAATGTCTTGTAATTAGGATACTGATGGTAATTTGTGAGATTTCTTTCTAAGGACCTTGATTTTCAGTCATATTGCCAGGTCACAGTGTTCATAAATCTGCCTGGAATGTATCTGGTTGAACATTAGTAAAATGTAAGAAGTTATATTTTCAGCCTTTCAGTCTCTTAGGCTTCTTTAAAAGCCAGAAAATGTGTAGCTTTAGCACTGTTCATGCTGGAAAGCCTCATTTTAATTTGTGCCATAAGGCGCTTCTCTTGGCGCCATACAGCGATCAATAACATTGGCGGCCAGATTCCAGCCCTCTGACTTGGAAACATTTATGCGATAGAAGCCAGTGTAAAAAGCTGAATGTACTAGACAGTCAATGTTTTGGGTAGAAATAGCTTTTGTTCTGAATCACTGCTGGTGAATGATATATGGAGGCAGATATTAACTTTCAAGCATGCAGGCGTTTTTATGTTTGGGTAGTGAACGAGGTCAAATTTGCCATTGGGTTTCACTTTGGGCCAGTGATTAGACAAGTAGTTTAATCTAACAGCTAAACAACAACGTAACCTCTTGAATTGACCATCGCACTACTCAGTAATCATTTTGATAGAGTCGGTTCAAAGGTGGCCCAAAGGCTTTGGTCTGATTGATTGTGTTTTTAATTGTAACTGTAAAGATTTAATTATCAAAGCTGTAACAAAGTTGAGACAAAATAGGTAGAAATGACACTACTACTGGCTAGAAGTGCATCATATTCCCTTGAATTTCTGTTTTTGCACAAATTAAACAACATGCAACCTGTTAATATGTGTGATAGAATTTTTTAACTTTGGTCAGAGCTAGGCTAGCTGTAGCCAAGCAGCCCTAATCATTGGACGAATCTAGATCTGTACTTTTATACAGACAAAATGGTTGGTGTGTATTTTCTCACTGCGCCGTCCACCCAGTGCTAAGACTGTTGCTTTATAGAGTTGGATTTGAAGTGAGAACATTGTGGTACTCAGTAATAATGCAAGGCAGCATCCACAGCACCTAACAAGTATAATGTTTCAACAAGCAAAAGTAAATGTGAGGAATGACAAAAGTAAGTGCTAGACCTTTAGTGATCTGCTTTGCAGTGGTCATGTTTCTTTACAGTAACTACTTCATTAAATTGTTATGTTAAATGTTATAATGATTTATTGAATTTTTTTTATGCTACAGCCTTTGCCATGAGTAACCTGCTTTTCTCCTCCAGCTCCAAAGTGCAGCTACATATGGTGCTCTTAGACACCATTGTGAGTGTGCATTAGACTTGATGACAAGTGTGTGAAAGTTACTGTGAGGCAGGTGTAATCAGCTCTGAAGGCAGAGACGCTTAAACAGAGACTGTTGCAAGGATTTTCGGCTGCTTTATCGACTGCCCGGGAACAGTTCTTTCCATTTGGCTGTCATTTTTATCTCCGTCCATCAGCCCTGCAGAGGAATTCACGTTGGCGCTCTCGGCTTGGATCAATGCAGGCAGATTTAGAGTTGGCCTCCAACAGATACATACATACACACACACACACACACACACACACACACACACACACAAATTCACACACTCACTGCAGTCCTCTAAAGGCATGAAGGTGCAGTGCTAAGGTGTGATGACTGGGTGTAATGCAGAGCGCTAACAGATGTTGGAAGTTCCATGATGGGGGAGGACAGGGGCGGATTTAGTAATTTGGAAGTACCAGGACATCTGTCCTCCCCTGTGCTTTATTGTCACCCACTTTCTATATGAGATTAATACTGAGACTGAGGTCAAATGCCACATAGGTTTGAGCAAAGCACAGAGCGCTCCAAAACATCCATGGAGATTCTACAACTGAAATACCTGAGAAATGAAACAAGTCATAGTATGAAAACTGACCAAGGAAGTGTTAAAATACATTTGTCATATCATTTTCATTAATTAAAGAAAAATCTGTCAGCATATTGACTTGTGGCTCATCCGAAGTAGCCTGCAGGAGCCCTGAGGCTTTAACCTTGGCCCTCATTTAAAGCTGTTTGTCAAGCTCATACTAGACTAGAATTACCCTGGGGCCTCATTATAACTTAGAAATTCACCTCACTTGTCTGTGTCTTCTTGAATGCATCCTTCAAGGACAAACAAAATCTTTGTTTCAGTCTAGTTTAGGGATTATCTCTGGATATAACTGAAATGTAGTGGGGTCTTTGAAACTTAAAGATTCTCCTACATTTGAACCCCAAATACTATCAAAACACTTAATAAATTCCACTGTAGTGTAGGAAAAACGAAATTCTATGAAGTGGGCATTTTTTTGTCCATTAAGGACCCTTCAGGCTTTATAGCCAACAACGTATGTTTTTAGTTTGGCTAACGTGTTTAATTGACTACAGCCAATAAAACCTAAAACTAGGACGCCTGCTAACAGTGGCATTGATTTTATGGTGGTCACTGTCAAAATGAGAGGCTTCGTATCAAACCTGGTAGTTTTCCTCTCTACATCCAACATCTCTAGAGTTATTCCAAATCATAGGCAAATAAGCAGGTAATACCAGTCCTGTGCAAACAGAGCGTTTCTCTGCACCTGCATTGATCTGCTGGCTCTAGTGAGGGAAGGAGGCGTCGAGCAGCTTGGATTTATAACAAGTCTAAAGTAACACTCTGCAGCCTTCTCCTGGTTAGCACCATCGACTGCGCAGTATCCCTCTGCATAATTCAGCAACCCTCTTTATTTCTTTCTGTGTATCTCTCTCTCCTGTGTCACCTTAACACTCAACTTGAGAAAAACACATTCACTCATACATTCAAATACTGAACCCCGAGCTTCAAACTAGGACACTTCATGGTGTTTTGCATAGCAACTATCTGTAAGCATTATTTGGGTGTGTACGCTTTAAGTTTATTTGTGGACCAGAATCTGAAGAGAAAAACATATACTGGTTAGTTAAGGAGGGATCAGCAGACAGTCCATGTCTAGTTGGTGTTGGGCTGAAGCTGCTAACTGACATCCAGGCTGTAGTAGCCGGACTAATTGCCTGTTTGTTCTCCCTAAAGGGGGAAGCTGGGTGTTGGCCTTCATGGCAGAAAAAAGCACAGTTTAATCTCAAAGTGCTTTTATCGCTTCATTGGTTTCATCTTTATGTGAACATGTGGGCTTTTTTTATATATTACACTGCTCATGTCAGATTTAGTAGGATGTATTGACCTCTGCTTGCAGCTTCACACCTTGTCTTATTAAATTATGCATCAAATGACTCTCTGTAGACCCTCAAACAACATTACTGAGTTCAGGCTAATATGATGGAGGTTCCTCACTTACTGCAGATACATAAAAACCTTCCCCAAAGGCTGCAAGGAATGTTTTTTGTTGTTTGTGGGAAAACATTTGCATCATTGTAATGATTATCATGGCATTAATAAGATTATGTTTAGCTGCAAGTTTTCGACCAATCAACACATAGAACAAAACTTTTGGCCAACAAATTGTTCTGACACTGACACTAGCATTGGAGCACAAAGGACAGAAATTATTCAGACAACATCAGCAGAAGACTGTTACATTTTTCTAAATTATTCCTGTAAACTTAAAAAAGTTTTACACTCCCACACTTTCTTTGCCTATCTTCCTAAGTCAGACAGTGACTCATCAAGACCTGTCTTGATGACCTTAAGGACCAGTTATTTTTCATATTGCATACGGTATATTTCATTTTCCAAGGATTAAACCCATCAATGAATGGTTTGCCACATTCTGCACAGGTTTAAGAGCCTTTCTGTATATGGAATCAAACATTCATAGATTTAAGATGTGAGATTTAAGAAAGACAGTAAACATCATAACATTCAACAAAGCAGAGAAATTATATGCTTAAAAAACATTTCCGGAGAAACACTCTTGAGAACCATGACAAAGTTTTCAATCCTCAGTAGAGTCATCAGGTGGTTAGTAGTTTTCCTGGTGCGCATATAGATCCCAGAGAAGACTATGGTGTCGAGAAAAATGCACCCAACAAACCAAACATACAGTAAAAAATAAGTGACCGAAAAGACATAGATGAGTTGAGCTTTGGTCCTTGTAACAACCCACATCTCTTGGAGCATTCGGTATAGTGCTGCTTTTGTTGCTCTGTTTCCTCAGGTCTGATCTGTACGATGAGAGCTGATAATGTGCACAGTTGTTTTGTCTGTAACACCTGCCCCGACTTGTCCTGTCATGTTCATAACAAACTGATGACGGTCATGATGTTGGCACCGGTTCCTGTGGATTGTCGTGATAACAGATTCTGTGTAAAAAAAGGTTGTTAGTTGTATTCAGTTGCATTTGATCAAAGCTGAATTTGGTGTTTGCACACAGTACATAGAAACAGAGAAAATACTCAATACACATCAACAAAGATACATGGAGAAAAATTTTAATCCTTTCTTTCTGCAACTAAAATCACAGTCAGCTTTCACTTCCTCTGCTTTGACATCCTGAGTTGCTCTCCCTGAAAATAAAGTAGTGTCCAACCACAAAAGCATCTTTTCCACCATTTGTCATCTCCACATGCTTCCAGTGAGGGAATGACGGCTAATTAACTTGACCTGGTGGGATATAGCCTTTAAATCAGTCTTTTATTTCGACAGGGTTTAAACAGTGTGGGGCTGAGTTTGTCAAGCTCAAAGATGAAGAACATTCTAGCTTCATACAGTTCAGAAATCAATCTGGCTTTAAGAGTGGGCTCATGTTTATTTGCATGCTGGAGAAGAAGGAAATGACTTCAAACTCTAACCTTAACCAGTGAGGAAGTTGGACCCCGGTGGCCATTGAGGAACAGTGACATTTTTTTTCACTTTCTGATAGGTAGAGGATGGATGAAACTCCATCTGCTTCAAAACAATACACATACAGTGTTTTGCTCCTGTTACTTAAAATGTTTTAATAGAAAACAAAGCTGCAGTTACAATTTTAAAATCAATGTAAAAAAAGAAGGAGAGGGTGATGATCAGGTGACTCTCTCTCCCGGGAAGACTTGATATACCTGTATTTAGCTCTGCCTCTGATCTGGAGCCACATTTAGCCTCCTTGAAGACTTTGAATGTGTCAACATCCAATGATGTGCATTGTTTGCTGATAACATGTTCAGTGATGGGGGTCAGCAGTATGGTCCAGAGTACCAGACCTGAGCTTTTAGTAATAAAATGTTTCCAACAATACATGTTACATGGCCTTTAAATTCATAAGTAGGCATTCATATGAACCTCCAGCTCTACTCTAATTTTAATAGCCTGCTAAACTAAAGATGTTAACATGGTAAACATACAGTATATCTGCTCATTAATACTGTATGTCAATGTCAGCATGTTAGCATTTAGCTTAAAGTACTAATATTCCCACATACAGCATGACAGAAGTTGTGTAGACTCTTTAAACCCTTTAATATTCAAACAAAGTCAGTCCTACTGTATACAAACACTTCAATATAAAATTCTTGGAGGTGGTCAAAAACATCCTCCCTGGCTGCCATTTTGCTGTTCTCATTTTTTTTTTCTCATTTTCTCCCATTGCATCCTGTAATTTTTAATGTTTAAGGGCTTCTGAGGGCACTGATAGTGTTTAATATTACTAACGAACAAGTGCCATAGCAGCAAAGAAGAAATTAATAAAAAGTCAATAACACCATAACAGAATAACTCTTGACTATAGTAAAAGAAATGCAGACTATAATAATGAGAAGGAGAAGAAGAATTTACGTTTTGCAATCAGTTAAACTAGTCTGCAGTTATCTGAGTCTCTGGAAAGACAAAGTCGGTGCAGCTGAAGGTGCTACCCAGGGTGCATTCCTTTGTTTGGCTGTTCGCCCTCTACAGCTGGAAACTATCCAGTGGAGTCAGGAATGAGTTGATTCATCCACGTCCTGGCTCCACTGTCGGGTCCTTGATTAGCGCCAATAGGTTGTTCATTTTATTTGGGAGCGGTTACATTCCTCAAAATGATGGAAGGCAGCTAGGCTAACTAGCTTCCACTTTCTGGAAGTTAATATAATGTTCTAACATTGAAGTGACCATCCTGTATTTTACTGTAAGTTGTGAATCAAATCACAAATGGAATAACATGAAGGTGCTTAAATCACAAGGTTAGTCTCAAAGTTGGTTGCGGCAGTAGCAGTAGCTCAGTTAGTAGAGTTGGTCGTCTTCAGACCCCATGGTCAGCGGTTTGATTCCCAGTTCCTCCTGGCTACATGTGAAGGTGTCCTCGGACAAGACAGCAAAACCTCGTAGTAGCAACATGTTCCTCCTGGCAGCTGTCCGACAACAATTTCCTCAATTATTATTATTATTATTGTTCAAGTTAATAACTATTTTAAATGACTTCATGAAAAATCCCCACCCACTGGATAACACTAATAAAGGGGCCAATTATTTCTTTACATAATTACATTTTGAGTTTATGTTGACTTGTTGATTTTCTGGTGTAAATTCGGTTTCTAATAATATGAATACTGTTCTGAGGCTTAACTGACATCCGTTTTATGGCATGAAACTGGTCAATTTTGTAAGTAAAGCACAAAATATCAGCTGCTGCCATTTAAAATCATGAGCCTTGAAGTAGACAAGTGTTGGTTAAGTGGGCTTCCAGAAAATGGAGATGACGTATGAAGGCAGTAAACCAACATTCTCTCTGTTCCCTCTGTGACCCTGGACCTTCGGGAAGTGATAGCAGCACTTCAGTCTCATCAGTCAGCTCGCCCTTCACAAACACTGATATTTCCTGTACTGATGCAGTTTGCAGATAGAGCTGAGATGACAGGAGAACTTTCTTCTTTCCTTCTTTTTTTCTTTTGCCTGTTGCTCTCTTTGGCTTCCTCCACCTTCTCTTTCTCTCATCTCTGTTGTGCCACATCACAAAACATTTCATGGTACATCACATCCATTTCATAATGAAGTTTTAATGGAAACAGTTTATCATCGAACTGTCATCATCTGCCCCCTTTAGTGCCTGTTTCCTAACTTCCACTCATATATACTTTTATTAAAAGAAAGTACAACAGACTTTTTAAATAGCCTCTTGTGCACGTGTGGAAATGATTTAATTGTGAAATTTGTTACATAAATAATCACATTGCATTGGCATGACCATGTTAATGAATGGTCCACCAGCTTAATAGGAATGTGAAACCACTCATTTGTGTGTTTGTGCTTCGGGATAAGAAGGAATTTTAACAAGTCACATTGTAATTCTGTGACATTTCAAAAAACTATTGTCAGTTGGCTGGAAACAGCGATTTCCTCTGTCTCTTTTTGTCCCCCTCTCTCTGATGTGTTGAACAGAGCTTGTTGTTGTGTTGTTGTGTTTGGGTGGGGAATGTTGCGAGTGGGACTGGCTCGCTCCTGAAGTCAGATTTCTCGTCTGTCGTCTCTCTGTATTGTAGCTACGGAAACAAACAGTAGCTTTGTGACGGCAGCGTCTCTGATCTCACTTCTCTTTGCCTGTCACCCGTGTTTCCTCGCTGTCTGTCAGCGTGTTGCAGTTTCTGGTCACCGTGATGGGATGAGGTAGTTCAGGTTGTCTCTTGGTGTTGGACTCAGTTGACCTGTGACCGATGCGGACTAAGGCTCCAGCTCGCTTGGAGGATCCACTGGATCGTTTGACAAGAGGTGGGAGATTAGTAGTGCTTCAGTTTGACAGTACAGTTGCTGGGTACATATTCTCTTACTACTCTGGTGTGTGATGGGAAAATTAACAGATTTTGAGTGTGACTTGTTTCAGCTGGTTTGCATTATTCAGTTTATATAGATTTTTGTTGCAAAGCCCCATTTGTGCGTAGAAGAATGCAGTGAAGTTTGCTTTCAGTCTTCATCTCCTGTGCAAATAGAAAAGTATTAAATATTGGTTCAAAATTTGAGTCTATTGACCTTAAGAAGCTGTGTTTTATGTACATATACAGGCTACTGTATTTGAGGGAAATCTCAAATTGTCATGGTGCCATCTCAGGATAGTTACTGCATTTAAATCAAGGAAAACAACAGCATGTCGGTAAAAACTGCACATCTTAGCCCAGCACCTTCAGATCTGAGTGCATGTCAACAATACTTTAAAACTAAATTTTAACATTTTTGAAAAGGACTACACGCTCCAGCAGTCATGTTGGCCAACCAAAGTCTACTTTGCTAAGCCTCCACATGTTGACGTGCATATAAAAAGCAAAACGCAACACCAATATGGAAAAGAATTTTTAAGCTGTGAAGTTGTGTTGCAGAGGTTAGTGCAACTCTGTTCACAGAAGCCATTTGAGATCATCCACTTAGCAGCAGACAAGTGCAGACACTCGGTAAACACAGTAAGCTATTGTCTGCCTCCAAGTATATTTTCCCCTAGCAGTAGAATGATAATTGTATATGTGAAATTTCTGCTTCATCAGTCGTTGTGTTACATTGCTAACATTAGCATGTCGCTTACATTGCAGCTGAGTCTTAGTATTGTGGAGATTTTCTGGAGTGTAAAGAGCAGTACAGTGTTACTGTGGTGCTGTATTGTCTATAGACGCTTGCTAAGTCAATCTGATCTGACTTTGTCACGCTGTAACATAAAAAAAAAAAGAATTTGTATAATTTAGACACAGACTAAAGATAAAGTGGAATTTAATTATTTCTCTTTAAACCACATTTGGGTTCAGGATGACTGATGTCTCTGATTACCGGTTATCGGTGAGTGTCAGTCAGAGGTCGCGTCATGGTCATGTGGTCTGGTTCAGGTTGGAAATACAGACCGGGAGAGACAGGTGATTGTTTTGGAAGCTCGATAATAACACACTGTGTCTGCAGTTGCTTCATCGGTTTGTTGTGAAGCTGATGTGTGTGTGTGTGTGTGTGTGTGTGTGTGTGTAACTGCGTCAACATCTTAGTCACTTCTTATTTAAAGGGACTACGTGTTATTATTATTATAATAATATTAATAATAAGCTTTATTTATATAACACTTTTCACAACAAGGTTACAAAGGGCTACTCAGTAAAAAGAAAAGTATAAAACAGTAGTTCATAAGCATACAAAAATAAAGTTATATAAACATAGTAGCTGCTGTAGTTTTACTTTAATTAGAGGCATTAAACACACACAAACTAACATGCATCTATTTCACTGCTTATTTATGTTCATTATTTTGTTTAGGTGATCAATCTGGATAGAAATACAGACAGTTTTCCATCACAGGTTACAAGAGCTCAGTGCAGTGTGTTCAGACTGCTTAAAGAATTTTTCAGTTTATTAAGACAAAGTAAACCAGACAGTATGAACGTGTTTGAAGCTTGAGTGCAAAAACCAAAAATAAATGAGTTCTCTCTCAACCGTTTCACTATTATTATTATTACCACTCTTTCTGTGCAGATGGCTTCTCTGTGAGGGCAAGAGATGCACAAAAATGGTTGGAGGGCAGCAAAGCTGCAATAAGCAATGAGTCTTTAACATAAAGAACAAAGAGAGCTCATTACAGTGGCCAGAGGAGGGCTTTGGGAAAGCAGAGGAAACGAGACAGGCTGTGATTATTCTTGTCATGTTGTTCACTATCAGCACTAGTGTTTAACAGCACTGATGATGAGGAACAAACGCAAACACACAAATACACCCCAAACACTTCCTGTCACATGACCTGCCAGGAGGGCAGACAAATCACAACTGCACAAACTGATTCTCAAATATTCTCATTTAAGGAAGTGATTTTTTTTACACATTAATTTTATGTTGATTATTTCAGCTCTAAATGCAACATACAAACATCCAAGTATCCTGTAACTTTTCCTCTGAAGTCTTTTTACTTATCAAAAGTCTTCTTTTGTCTGACCAAGAATCAAACCCCAGAATATTTTCTGTACAATGTTATAAAATAGAGAAAAGCAGCAAATTCACGCACTGGAAAAGATGGTCCAGAAACATATCTGGCTTCATTTCTTAAAAATTATAGTATAACGAAATGGTTGCAGATTAATTTTGTCAGCTGAATAATCGATTAATCAACTGATTGTTCTACCTCATTTTGAAAAGTTTTATACAACATATTATTAACATTTCCAATTTTTTAATTTTCTTGCAGAGCAGTTTAGATTGAAGTGGTCAAATAATGCAATTAAATAATTTTTTGTTAACATTCAGAGCTTTTGATGTGGCTCTTGAACCTGTGGCTCAGGTTTTCCTTGAGATGCATCTAGAACTTGATTGGAGTTGACCTCCAGCAAACTGATTGAATATAGTTTAGAAAGACATAACTGTGTGTAAGATGGAAACAAAGTATATGATACTAAAGCTGGGCAACATATTTTTTTCAGTTTAAATGAAATACAGATTAACCAATCAGTCATTTTCATAGTTGTAAGTTATTCTTAGAAATGAACTCCAATCAAATGAATGAAAACAAAACTGCTAAAACATGAAACCCCCAAAATACTGGACAGACTTTGTCATGTCTTTGTCAATGTTTTCCCATTTACACAGCTTTCAATGTGCAGTAACAGGTTTTCACTTTGCTGTTAACAAGTGAGACAAGTGGAAAAATGAAAATCACTGCGGGCTTTAAGGATGCTAGATAAAAATAAAACATCATGCAGTATGAGCCTAGTACTTTGGAACAGTATTCACGTCACCCGTCAAGTGGGGAAGTTACACCTAACTTCCTGAATTCTTCATTTGTCACGACGGTTTCATACAACACCCTAAGTGCTGACAGTAAAATCCAACGTGAGCTGGTGGATGCAGCACAAGGAGCAGGGGGACGGGCCAGCGTCCAGCTGGCCGCGCTGGTGACGGACAAGGACATTTTAATCACAGCAGGACAAAGGGACATAGCCCTCACCACTGGGGAAGTGGAAGGTCAGCTCAGTGGGGAGGGGGTGTCTTATGTTTCTCAGAATGACTTGACCATTAAAGTTTACTCTGATATTTAATTTGAAGCTGCATTCAGCACAGAAATCGGAAATCAGTTAATAACAAAACTTGCTTTGAGCAATATTTTTCTGTAAATGATATTTACAGAGCCATTATATATTAACAAAGCCACAGAGAATTATCACCTACGCCCACTCATCACAGACACAGTTTGAGACTAGTGGAACACTGAGCAGCTAAAGAGGAAGGTATGTCCCTCAGAAGTTGGTAGAGACCAAAAGCAGAGCTCAAAGATGATGACTGAAGTTGTGTCAATGGTTGCAACTGTGCAAAGACTTAACCAGCAACTATTTTATAGAAGAATTAGCTGTATTTATGTGTTTGGGACCAAAGCATATACAAAGATCTTCTAAATTGCAACTCACAATCAAGTTGCCCCTCTATTGAGAAAAAAATCTTATGTGTGTGATTCTTGAAGCATGAAAAGGGATCTAATTGCATTTAGTTGAAGTCAGGCCGCTATGGAATACCAATATGGCTGTGAGACGTTCAGAATTAAGGTTAAGCTTCAGTACAAAGAAAAGACTGAATCTCATTTCCTAGCCAATTCCTTTCTCTCTCACTATGGGAACCACAGGGCCTCCTGGGGTGAAATTCCCAGCAGAAAAGGGCTTTACTGTATTTGTTTATTTGACCCAGACCGTTTGACTTGTTGTGTATGGACTGCCTGCCAGCATCTTCTCCCGCTGCGTGTGCTCCCAGCAGCCCACAGCGACATGCCTTTCACTGACACACACCATCCTGTCATAAAAATGCCAGCCGCCTCAATAAGAAGCACGTTTGTTGGGAGCGTTTTGGAATTCCAGGCAAGCTGTTCCTCCCGCGGAACCCCAGAGACCTAGAGAGGAAGTTGGAGAATGACTGGAGTAAAATACTTCCTGTAAAGGCCAGAAAAAAATGTCAGAGAAAGGAACAGTATATATTGCATAACTGTAGGGATTTGAATGATTTTGAAGATGGAAGTAGTTTTTATTTTTAATGCATAGCAGCTGGATTTTCACATTGGACAGTTGATGATTTCTAGCTACTGAGATCTGGGAGCATGACAAGAAGTCTGACGGGGCCAGAAACACAATAAAACCACTTTATTTGGATGTAAAAAGTACCAGAGTATCGACAATGATGGTAATAATCCTTCATTGCACAGGAATACTGTATGTGCCATGGCTGAATTAAAGTACTGTATGCTGGGTGCATCAAGGAAAAAAAATTCAGTTTGGCCTTTACTGGCTTCTCTTCTGCAAAAAATGACCAAGTTATTTACTTGTGCACGAAGCACCTTAGTTGATTTAATACTTGAATGAATAAAGGTTATCTGACATAACTGCAGTTTGGAAATGATGAAAGACAAACAGACATGTGGCGAATCTAATGTTATTGGGGCCTCTTTAATTTTCCTGTTTCCTGCATAATTATTAGTTTCAAATCTTTCCGATCGTCTGACTGCTCGTGTTTCGTACCCAGTCTGACTTCTTTTTGGCAGTGTGATCTCAGGAACTGATTTGATGAGTACTGCACTGTGGTGTTGTCATTATTAACTGCAGAAAGCAGAAGAAAATAGTTGTAAAATGCATTAAATGAACATTAATTCTCATCAAAGTTTGACTTATTAGGACACATTTGTGCCAGGGCAGGTTATTGTACAGTTGTCACTAAAATTAAGTCATCAAACACAACAGTAACATTTCCATCACTACCTGTTAAGAGCAGTGTGTTAACATTTCATCCACTTTCAGATGTTTATTATGATATTCATTCAGCACGCTGCCTGCTGGCTGTTTCACCGTTTGTAGGTATGATTCATTGTGCGCCTCCATTACTACATGCCACACACTATTGAGAGCATAAGACTACACGACCTTGCTTAATCGAGTGTGTACCAGCTTTGTTAAGGCACATGCAATGTTTGGAGCGTCATGGTTTGCTGAATTCGGTGTGTGTGTGTGTGTGTGTGTGCTTTGGTGGTGTGACTGATCTTGTGTGATATTAAACTGACTGATAACTATTGTGAGAAATGTTGATTTCCAGTCCTGAGTTACAGAGAAGTGAGAGGTGTGTGTGTGTGTGCATGTGTTATGAGCACATGTAGTAACAGCAAAACATATTTACACTTACACACTGTGATCTATAGGCTCAGAAAACACAGAAAACCTTTTTGTACCTTAGTGACGTCTCTGTCACGTCGGCTGTCAGCCTGCTTCATGGAGACACAGAGAAACACACTTTATTTTCTGAGGTTGAGGTCAGCCTGATGTACCAGCTGCTCTGCAGTGTTCCAGTGTGTGTGCGTGTTCCTGACGTCAGCCTTGACACACTAAGGGAGAGTCGGACTCACACAAAGCATGTCTGTGATGACAGAATAATCTGATGTATGTGTGGACTTTGTGTGTCATAAACAAGAGTAAGTAAGTCTTTAGAAAACCTTCAATTTAATTTACTTCTTAAACGTGTTCTCTTGTCTGCTGTAGAGAGTGATAGTAAATCTAGCAGCTCACATTCATTAACACTCTGTCACTCTGTATGTTATCTGAAACTACTGATTACTGAAAAACACTTATGGGTGAGATGTAGCATAAACATACTGTTGTTTTTGTTCTGCTGAATCACAACCCTACTTTGACAAGGACAAGCTTTTACTTTGATAAGCTTTGAAAGATAACAGAAACAAACTTAACTTTGTGTAAAAGTCCAGAAACCCTGCTGCAAACACTCACACACAACACAGCTGTTAAAGTTTGTATTTTAACTTGTCAGCACTCATTACTCTTTTTTTTTTCCCTTTGTTCCATCTCCCTCTTGTGTTTGCTCTCCAGCGTCTGATACTGAGCAGGACGCGGCGGTGAAACTTGACCGGGAGCGGGCTGAGATAGTCTCCAAATATGACAAGGTACGGTAAGAGCTGCCTTCAGCCTGCAGTAAACATGCAGCGCTGCATTGTGAAGAATGTTTGGTGAAGTTGTAACCTAAAACAATCATTTTTCTTGTGGTCATCCACAGCCAAATTCCAGCCACTCACTCATGCAGAGACTCTACCAAACTTCATAACACTGTGGTGAAATCTCTGTCTGTAAACCACTGGTTTACTACCCATGAAACACAATAATAATAGCATGTGGTGTGTGAATGTGCAGCTGCGTGTTTTAAACATTTTCATAAATTTAGCAAGACTGTGTAGCCATGTGAGAGCCACACCACACACATGTTATTCTCCGCTAAAGCTCATTGACGACCAATAAAAATTTACATTTAAATTAAGTGTTATGCATTTAAAAGCCACCTTGATGAAGAAATCTGCACATGCTCAGTGGACTCTACATTAAATGCAAAAGCTTGTCTCCTATATAACTGTGTTTTAAAGAGAAGAGGAAGTTATTCATTAAGCCAAATGGCAGGGTTAATGTAATATCATGGGCACAGAGTGATTTGTATTAGCTCAGATCCAAAGGTGCCAGTTTACTTAATACTCAGGTCTAACAGAGGTCCTTTATTCAATGTTGTTTTCCAGAAAAACGCCAATATTTTGTATATTACCGAACATTGGAGTGGATGTTTTCAGAAACTGCACTGATCAGCGTATTATTCTCAGAAAGTACAGTACTACTCATAACTCTGATGATGTCTTGAGCTTTATCTCAGTTCGTGTTTGAGACCATGAGACACATTTATTTTATTATTTAGAGCCTGTGTTACAAACCTGTAGGTGTGAAAGACACCCTGTCCATTGCATCATGGGAAGTGTAGGACCCAGAGTTTTGAAGGGACTGCAAGTCAGGATATCAGTGCTTTTATTCTAACATTTATCTCTAGCAGGTCCCTACTTCATTGCAGTAGTGAGCATTTTAGGACTGTAACTAAAAAATATTTCATTTACAATTAATCTACTATTTTTTTCAGAGCCATAGGAGATGTCTTCACATCTTATTTGGTCCAGATACATAAAAAATATAAATTTATGCTGATATATTACAAAGAAAAGCAGGAAATATCATTTCAGATACTGGAATGAGATAATATTTGGTATTACTACAATATTTTTGCAGTACGTTAGCAGTTAATTTTTGTTAGAATAATTTCTTATATATTTATTATTAAATATTTTTTTATGTTTAATCATGTGTAGTTTATAGAGATCAAACTAATTTGAGGCATTTTACCAAAAGATTGTCTGTTAAAAGAAATCACCATGATATTGTTCTCAAACCTTTTCAAAATTCTCAAATATTGATCGTCAGTATTGATCTTAAAAGACTACGTACAGTAATATTAATATTATTAATTGTTCAGTTACTTGACATCAGTTAGACTGAAGGAAAAAACCATTCGACAATGCCCTTAATGTCATCATCAACATGTTATAGAGTTTTAGAAATGATCTAACTTCTGTGCCTTTATTAATCAGTATGTAGTATATTGAATTTTATAGAAGGAACATTTTTAAAATGCTGCTTTTACTATAAATGCTTAAGTATTAGCTGCAAGTTTTCCTCTTGTAGCGCTTTTCTGGTATCTGTGGTTCTGGACAAACACTCTTCATAGTTTATGGGGTATGTGTGTGTGCGTGTGTGTGTGTGCGTGTGTACTGTGTGTATGGCGATGCTTCCTGAGTGACACCTCTATTACACAGCCCAGCTGTATCAGTCAGACCAGCCCACCACGCTCGGTTTGTAAATTAGTCTTTTTAATTTAGTCCAGCAGGCTGCATAATCAAGCTGCCTCATTAAAAGTGAAGAGACCATGAAGAGGGGAGATGATGGAGGCGCGTGTGTGTGTCTGTGTGAGTGTGTTTGTCAAGGTGGAATAAAGCACAATCACAGCTAAATCAGTATCATTGTCGCTGCTGGAGATAGGAGGAGTTTAATGACTTGGTTATCACACTGACAACACACACTCGCAGCAACTCATCATTTCACATCAGCCGGCGTTCATCTGTGGATATTATAAAAATGATATCTTGTCTTTGCAGAATATGTAGAAATTAAAGATTTTACTTCCACATGACACGTCCGCTTAGGTCTGACTGCAGTCTGTTTTTACATCTGGCAACGGATGGTGATATTTTGGAATCAAGACCCCTGATAGCAGATATTTGGAGCCAATATTTAACTTGAAACATCTTGATGCTTTGTTTGATACCAATTTAAAATGTGTGTGTGCTATAAGTGTTTCTATATGGGTCCAGACTGAAATATCTCAACCACTGACCTGCCATGACATTTTGTACAGATGTCCATGTTTACCAGCGGATGAATCCTACTGACTTTGATCCTCTGACTTTTTGTTTAGGACCTTGGGTTTGATGTCTCTGGTTTTGAGTGAAATTTCAACAAACGTTGGATGGATTGCTATAAAATTTGGCACATCCACTTTCCACTCATGATGAACTGAAAAAACTCTAGTGATATCTTCAGTTCTCAAAGAGTACTCTGTCGATTTACCCTTCTAACACTTTCAAATTCTTGACCCTTAATGAAACACAAAGATCAAAATCTAATTTTCATTCCACCCATTCTTCTTCCTTGTCAGGTCTGTTAAGCTCACCTCTTTCTACCTTCACACCAGCTGCTGATCAACGTATACTGTATGTGCAGTAGTTGTCCCCAGGACCTGTAAACAGACTTTGATGTGTAAAGTCTGTGGAGTTCCCCTTCAAACTAGCATCATCAGGCTAAATGTTAATTTTTCATTTCCACAGTCAGAAAAGGCCCAACACACTGAGTTCAGAGCAGTCAGAGACCCAGTTTAATTTTCCATTGAAACTCATTTTAAGCAGCAAGAGAAATGATAAATTATGACATGGTTAATTTGGCCACACACATGCTGTGAGGTTGGATTTTGATTCTTCAGTGATGTGTGTGTTTGACTTATTTATTTAAGTTGTGTGCTTCTGCTGAGGGAGTAGTGGGTGAGGGCAGAGGGAGGATATGAAATTTAAAATACTTTACATCAACATTTGGTCTTCAGACTGACCTGTGAAACCAGTGTCTCTGTCTCTGTTATTGTATTAAGGTTATTTTAAGGATATTTTGTGCTGTATAAAGTGGAAAGTGTCAGGAAAGTTCAGCTACTTGGGAGGTTCACAGCCAAGTCAGACTGTTCTATATATGTAGCAGAGAGTTTCCCAACAAGAGGCCCTTTGATTTGCAAACTAAATTAAATAAAGGATGCAGTTTTTAAATTATCCATTTGGAGCTCCGTTCTTGTTTTAGAAATAAGCATAAAAAGTACTGATCTAAATTCACACGACTCACATAGATTCTAGGTCATGAAAATTTCCTTTTTGTAGAATTAACAATTATTCTCTTTCCATTATATTGAATAGTCCTCTACACGGTCAGAGCATTGATTTGATGAGAAACAAACACAGCTCGTCCAATTTTCCTCTAACTACTTTGTTGTCCTTCAACACAATGACCCATAAATTGCTGGTTAATGAAGTAGTGCTTGGAATCACACTTGTATCAGCCAACAAATGAACGGCAATACGATGCAAATGAAAGTAACAATAATCAGGCGTGAAAGGAAATGCTCAGCGTGATAGCTCGTACTCGTACTGTGTTTTAAAGGGACAGTGTGGGCACGCAAATGCAAAGCGAGCTGAGGCGAACACACCGTGTGACGCGAAGGGGACAGTGAAAGGAAGTTTGTTGTAGTTTAGCCACTGATTTCGGCCATTTACTGACAAGATCAACAGTTTGAGCAGCAGCAGTGACAATTTGTGTCAAAAACCACACTGCTTCTGACACTCGTTCACATCTGAACTTGCATAAGGCACAATTGTCTGTTAAGCAACTATAAATACACTTAAAATCATAGCAAAAAAAGATGCTCCATATAACTTCAGTACTTGTATGAGGATCAAGATGATTTTAAGATTCTTCAGTATCAAAGTAATCCAGTGATCGTTGCCTATACATTCATGGCTAACAGCTAATCAGGTGTGCTTTTAATAAATCAACAAAAACAGGCTAAAATGAAAAGGCATCAACATTAGGGACATTACATTTCTTGCTTACATCCCCCCAAAAATAAGACATTTAAAGTTGAGACAGCTGCATTTAATCCTGTGTTACAACATGTAACAAGTCTTTCTATAGTCAGCGCCATGTTTATTCTTAGTAGTTTATTCCTAGACACATTCTGCTTGGATTATTTTCTGCTAAAGAAAAAGTTTAGTATTATTATTTTTGGCGAGTTGCTTGTTCAACTCCCTGAAATCAATCTGCAGCACAAAAGAAAAAAAAAAAAGACAGCTTCATCCTGCTTGAAACTGCAGCTCATGTTTGCATCAGATTGAGAACAAGATTTCCATTGCAACAAGGACCCAAATCCACAAGGCAGTGGAAATAAATGTGTGTATAGTTTTGTACTTTATAGTGTTAGTTTTACATTGACTCCTTTACAACTTTTCGTCCTCTATTCTTCTATTACACTTTGATATTCTCTTCCTGCTCTTCAGCACATAATCCTCCCTCACACACACTACTTGTGGGTTTTCTATTTCATTGGTCCGTGATGGTGAATTAAGTAGAACTGTTTATTAGAGGGCCTGAAGTCAGCCGGTGACGCAGGTGGGGTGTCTGGCTGTTCATTTCACACCTGTTAATAGCTGCTCACGCACACACACATTCACACACAAGCTTTTCCAAGGGCGCTAGAGTCATCGCTCCCGTTGTAATTTAGCAGCCAATCAAAACATGATTCCCTGCCCCTGAGGTACGTGGGTGGCATGTAGTTAGGAGCTCAATCAGAAGCTGCTGTTCAGTTTACTGCAGCACACGACCAGCACCACACAATCTGCAACTGAACATTATGTTCACAGTATATTTCAGATTAATTCATCATTTATTCTACAGAATGTCAGAAAATACTCCAAAAGAATCCAAGGATACTTGAAATTGATTCCAAAACCCAAACCCAGCCTGTAAGCCTGGGCGTAGGCTTGTCGAAATAATTTAGATGAATCTAGTTTTATAGTTTTATGAGGCAATTAATCAGCTGCCATTTCATTTTCTTTCTACCACGTAATTAATTCACAGCATATTAATCAGTGTTATTGTGAATGTGCTGGTTTTGGCCTTTGTAAAGCTCCGTGTTTGAAATGTGCTATATGAATAAAGTTGCCTTTCCTTGCCTAATTGCTACTGTTCAACTTTTGTCCCCTGCTAAGATGTTGAATTAGCCATGGCAATAAGTCTGCGACGTATGTGTATATATTACATACTTGAGTGTCATTCATGGCATTTCCCTGTCTCTTCTCAACTTCAGGGAAAAGAGGCCATCGTGGAGCCCTGGGAGGACACCAACTTCCACCTGTACAAAGTCATCGACCGCTTCGGCTTCGTCCAGTAAGAACACAGAAGAACATCACAGCCTGTTGTTATTCTTAATAACTAAATTAATAACCTCCAAAACGCACTTTGAATAGTAGTACGACATTGAAGAGGAAAGGGAGAAAATCTGAGGCAACTTGTTATTGAGGAAAGAGCGTGTTTGTGGCTCTGGCTCGGCCAGGCGGGAGGCTGCGAGGCTCTTAAACAAGGCTGCACTGGAGTGTTTTTATATAGGCTGGCACATGCAGGCAGGAAACCACTTGGTTAGCCACAATCACAGGGCATCAGTGTTAGGATAGTGAGGTACTATCCAGATAATAGGCAGTGTTAAGATGGATGGAGAGATGGGAGGATGGTGGAACCTCTGGGTTGTATGATTTTTTTAAGACGGGGACAGAAGTATCCGAAGGTGAAAGTCACTTCAGAACAAGAAGAACATGAAGGCCAGGGTGGATGCTTCATGCTTAGCAGCTGAAGACGATCCACAACTGCCAAGTACTTGTAGGTTTAAGAAGTTGTTAGAAGTGTAGAGTAAGAACATAGAATATCAACTTTAGTTTTTTTTTTGAGACCCAAGTTTGTTTCTTCAAATGTTTGCTCAGTGAAGTGTGGAAGCTGGTATCATTGTGGACCAGAGACCTGGTCCTGAGTCAGCGCAACAGTTGTCTGCATTTGCTTCAAACAAACTCGGTGTGCTTCTGCAGAATCCTCATGTACAGTACTTTTTTTGCTTATCTATTTACATAAGATTAGTAATGTATAATTCAGATTATTTCGTATTAATGCATAATTCCTGATCCACACATAATTCCTGAACCACATCTCATTATATTTGACAAAGGGGAAGACAGTAATTGAACAGGCGTGGAGGATTTTCAGCTGACCTCATTAAAATCTTTGCTTCCTCTGTTAACTGTTTATTTTACTAAGTGGCAGGTAATATTCAGCGCAGACATGCAGGAGCTCAAACCAGAATATTCATTGAATTTGTGTCAAAGGAAAAACACTCCACTGCTCTGTTGCTGCAGAGACCTGTGCAGAAACACAGATAAACACACAGCCAAAATTGAATGTCTAATCTGTTATTTCCTGTTTGTGTAACTGCTGACATGTTTGATGTTTCTGCTTTCTGATAACAGTCAGAGAGTGAGATAAGCACTGACCTGGATATCACTGTTGTTTTATCAGTCAGTGTTTTCTGGAAGGATTTCAACTTTAAACATTGTGTTAAAAATTGAAAAGTCTGAGCAGAAAAACTGGCACCACCTGATATTCTTACTATGTGCATTGGCACAGATGATTAAACTACTGTATATTTCATCCACTATGGCATCAAGGACATAATGAAACATAAACTAGATGCTGCCTGGACTATTAATCTCTTGATTCTGCCTCTTAACTCTTATTAATTCCTTCCCTTTCCTCTTCTCTTCTCAGCGAGAATGAACTTCCATCCTACGACTCAGTGGAGGAGAAGGTGAGTGATATTACTTCTATGTAACTTCTGTATTTCAAGCAAATTTTCCCCAGGGTAGCTTACTGCCCTTTGTAAACCACATTGTTACAGAAACTAAAGTTTGCAAGTAAATTAAGAAATTAGAACTCATTTTTGCATATTCTTGTTTGGATGTTCCCACATGTGGAAAACTGTTAAGGTTAGATGCAGAATTAAAAAACGGAAGGCTTTGTTTGCACAGGACGTTCTCATTCACTGCTACAGAACATAATTACATTATGTTCTAACATTACAAAAAGTGCACATTCAAGAACAACCACTGCTTCATTTTATGTTTGATCTCAATCAGCTCAATCAATCAAAGTTGTCTCATAAACTGACTTTCACCCAGTATCATGAATTATAAAGATCAGTGAGGTGAAAGCTGCAGACAGCTTCCTGCACAATAAACTTTACAGTAAGTTGTCATGTTTTAGTTATGTAGAACAACTTACAGACAATTAAATAAATTATAAGTGTTTTCACCACAAACGGCCAACAGAATATAAGAAGCACACCTCAATGGCTGCTTTGGGAGACGCATGCAGAAATGTCTCTGGCCCTCAAGCCAGCCCGAACCTTCACTTCAGTATGAGTGTTTGTAGAAAGGCTTTTTTAACGCTCTTAACTTTGCTCTGGATAGTTCCAGATGAGTTGCTAACATGGATAACATTCTTCTATCACATCATCTGTAATTCTACGTTGTCTAATTGAAACGCATTGTAATTTAGTTTAATTCTCTGGAAATCAATATGGTTTTTTGTCTTTGACTAATCCAGCCAATTAAATTTCTGTCAAAACAAATCCATATGCTACATTGCTAATGCACATTGTTAATGGACTCATACTGTAAAACTGGAGAAATTAAAGTTTTAGCTACCTTAATAGGAACAATATAGTAAAATGTCAAGTGGTTACTGAATTTACGTGATTCTATAGTAGATACTGCCACATCACCAACCCTATTTTTGGTTCTTGAAGGGGAAAAAAACTACTACATTTTAGGTGCAGGAGCCTAATTTAGACCCTGCTTTTAGTCTAAATGAAGATGAAGTTCCTGACCTCCCAAAAGAGGTTCCTGGGCTCCTGAAAAAGACTTTAGATAAAAGAGCTGACTCAAACAAATAACCACTACTGACACCGTATAAATAGAACTGCGGCTGCTCTTACTTTGCAGCTCCCCCCTCCCTTCTTCTTCTTTGCTCTCACTGATGTTGAAGGAGGAGAAGCTGTAATATTTAAGGTGTTCCAGCATCAGTCGATATGGTTTATTCTACGTTATACGTTTAAAAACTGTTCCCACAACCTTGCACATCAGATGCTATTAGCAGGCTGTCAGTGGTTTTTTTAGCTTGTAACTAACAATAGACCTGTGTCCTTTTTTTTAAATCATGCTGTGTTCATGACTTCCAACACTTCAGAGTTGTCAGATTTTTCTGTCTTGACACATTAAATGTTCGGCATAAATAATTATATAAAACCTGCCCAGTATAAGAGATAATTATCATTTTATGAATCTCACTTTAATGTTTCTGATACTCTGAAATTGTAATTCCATTGTTTTAAACCATGTGCTCACTCACTAAGTGTATTGGGAGCTTTAATTAGAGCATCAGCTTCAAAAGTCTTTGAACACGAAGCGCCATCACTTGCAGCTTATTCCGTTTTAGCTGTCGACTCGCTCTGACATTGATTCCCACCAGTCGTGAACGCAGCCACAGAGAGGAAGTTATTAATGTGTCACTTCTTGTTTTCGCACAGCAAAAACACATGGAGGTGGAGAGGACCACAAAATGGCTGAAGATGCTGAAGAGCTGGGACAAATACAAGAACAGTGAAAAGGTGATTTCTCACTTGACAGGTGGAGATAAAAATAGTGATATTTAACAAAAGTGAGGATTGGTCGACTTAATTTATTCTATAATTTGTCATTGATAAATGTGACAGATATTTACTGAGATGTATAACTAAGAAAAACACCAAATCTACACATTCAGATAAACAGATTCCACAAATATTTGACATCTTTGCTTAAAATGACAAAGGATTAATATGATTCTCATAATAGCTGCATATTCACTGGCTAATTGTTGCAGCTGCAGTTTACATGTTTAGCTTCTAAATTAAATTAGATGAAAATGGAGCTGGCGGCAATAAAACCAAAAGAATGCGCTGAAAGACACCAAAGAAGCTGCTCTCATATATTACTATGACTGCACATTGCTGCAGAAGAAAACAATTCAACATGAGCTTGAAGCTTTACAGGCTTTGCTAAACTCTACGTTAAAGATATTGGCTTAATCTATATTTAATGAAAAATATGTAGATTACAGTTCCAATGAAAATCAATAATACTCATTGCCCAGCATATCATATCGTCCACCCTTAAGTGGAACCATATATCCGTATCAGCCTTGCAGAGTTCATACTGGTCTGCTTCTGCCCTCTGCTGCAGTCGTCTTGTCAGTAACAGATGTGGAGAAGTGTCTTTTTCAACCTGTCTCCCACAAGGACGATTAGAAGAGGGCAGGTATCAGTTACAACTGCCTTCATTTGTGTCTTTTTAGGTCCAGGTTCTGCTGTGGTGTTGCCTGGAGCACTTCACCATGCCCTTCATTTGTATGCTTCGTTTCAGCTTTGATGTAGAACGAGAGACTGTGTGTGTGTGTGTATGCGTCTGTGTGTAATACACTCCTGGTTGGCACTACGAGCCAGGCAGACTCATTCTTTATCTCTCTTGTTTCAAAGAAATGTTAACCGTGAGTAACATCCAAGGACAGAGCAGTGTTTGACCCCTCACTCCATCACATTACCATCTCCCAGTGGCGGGCTGTGCATTTTCTACCTAGGCCTTCACTGCTATCCTCTGAAAATTAAATGGCCTTTGCATAACCTCAGCATGACAGTAGGATTAGAGGCTATTGTCATTTGACAGTAACTTTTATCAGGTGGAAAAAGTGATTTACCACAAGGCTCAACACCTATGACAGTTACAACACATTTACTGCAGAGACATTGATATTACGATACGTAATATCAACAATATACCGCTATTATCCAGTATAACAAGATGCTCCATCACAAATAGACATCCCATCAACAACCAGTCACATTTACTGATGCCCAACAAGCAAACTAGGAAACTAGGAAGCAAACTAATATAAAAATATTATAATTATAAATAACACAATAGAGCCAATTCAAGTCAAGCTGACGCCGATAAACCACCACATTTAACCAGATATGAAAGTCACAGCCATCTGAATATCATTTAATCAGCAGAAACGGTCTAAAGCAGCAATAATAAATAGCTGGTAAAGTCAGATAAACATCCATTAAACTTACCAAAGCTCATCATTTGAAAACAAAGTCCATCCTCTTAAGTTTAAGTGAAACTCCGTTGACGTTACGTGCTAGCTTAACAAGAGTTAGCTTAACGTCAGTTAGCAAACTGAAAGGGTCACAATGAAAACTCGTGACGTCAGCAGCTAGGCCAGCTAGAAGGCCCTAGCGGGTCAAAGATCACGCCCAACACAGCAAACTCGAAATCTGATTGGTTAAAAAATATGACAACCCACAAACTTGTCCCCGTTGACAATGAACGGCTGAAGCCTCCACTCAGAGTACTGAAGGCTCGAGCTTACGACAGCACAAGGGAGAAATCTGATTGGATAAAAGTTATATGCTGCACTGGAAGCAGCGCAACCGAGGGAGAAAGTCGTAATAAAATGACGGGACATTTGTTAAAAAAATACACACAGCATTAATGTAAATGTATATTAAATTATTAAGATATATTTTCTGATTCTGACTATCTCTAGGCCAGCAGAGAAGGCTTTGCTGGCCCTGACGGCCCACCACTGCAATCTCCTCCCTCTTCTGTTTCTTTCTTCTTTAAAGCTTCAGGGATGTCTCTTTTCCCCTTTGTCAGTCAGCTCAACAAGGAACCGGGTCACGCTCTTTTATTTTGTTTGCTCACTCGCCAGCAGCTGAGAACATTTCGCTCACAGAAACAAAGCAGTCACAAGCTTTTTTTTTTTCTTCTGCCACACATGAGAAATCTGGCTTGAGGTTGTAGCGTTTAGCACAACAGTAACAACACTGCAGCATCTGAAACCTTGCAACTGTGATATGATGTTGAAGGGGTTGTGGCCCCTGCTGTTCTTTATAGTAATTGTCATTGTGAAAAACAGGATGCTTGGTGACATAGTGACTACTTTCAAGCTATGCAGTAGCTGCTGCTGGTCCCATAAGCTTTACTTGTGCTACAAAGCTAATATGATGACCACTGAAGAGCTTTGATCTTAATTGGCTGGGAGACCTTCGATCTAGGAACTTGAAACCTGTGATGCACATTGTAGACGGAAAAGTGAGAGCGAGGGCTAGGTGAAGCAGAGTGGATTGATTTTGAATTGGATAAGTTGCATATTACATTTAATTTAAAAAGTTTCTGATATTTGCAATATTTATACAGTATTTACAAATAAAAAATGCAATTCAAATGAAGTAATGATGACTTTTTCTTCTTAACTGCAGCAGTTTATTGTTACTTATTAACCAATATACATTATATTGCCAAATGTATTGGGAAACCCCTCCAAATCAACAGAACACCTTTGGGATGAATTAAGAGTGGAGACTGTGAGCCAGGCCTCCTCATCCAACATCAGTGTCTGACCTCACAAATGCTCTGCTGGAAGAATGGTCAAATATTCCCATAAACACACTTCTAAACCTTGTGGACAGCCTTCCCAGAAGAGTTGAAGCCATTAAAGTTCATGTGCGTAAAGACAAGCATCCCAATACTTTTGGCAATATAGTGAATATACAGCAGCATCTGAAAATGTTCTGACCCTGTTCACATCTTGTACAAGATTAATATTAGTTAAAATTAGCATTTTAGCATAAAATGACACCAGATTTACAGTTTTAAAGGAAAACATGATTTTTTTAAGAAATCAATAACAAACAATACAAAGTTTTTAATGTAAACCTTTTTCGTTCCAACTGAGATTTGCTTGCGTGAAAAAACACAGTGGGCTTTGATGGAGCATAGAACACTAAAACTGCTCAGATTCACAGAAATATAAATGTTGACAATCACACACACACACACTCAAAGGATGATTAGTCTAACATTGACTCGCTCATCAGAGCCTAATTACAAGGCTGTTGCGCTAGAAACGAGTTTGTCCCAAGTGTGGTAGCAGGATACTGATGGAGTGTATGTTCTGGATACTACACACACACACACGTCATTTATTTTGAGATGCACACTACACTCTGCCTTTTCAATAGGGAAACTAGCCACACACATACATGTTTTTCTACGTGCTCATTTTAAAGTTCAACATTGAGACTTACTGTCATAAAGACCAGAGGGCGTATTCAAAAACTACCTCATCTTACCACACTGAGTTCTCCTTAATGATCCAAACTGTGTGTGTGTGCAGAGAAGTGATAATTTCAGCTTCCCTGTTAACCGGAATGAGCTAGTTGGCAAATCACTGGTTGCTATAAACATGCTAAAGCAAAAGTTGACTGTATGAACGGCCCAGTGTCTTAAAACTTAGCAAGATCTGGTGGACTTTGTCTAAGACATCATCGTCCACACTCACAAACCAGCCTCCTCCCTCAACCCGCAGCGAAACCCAGCAGCAGTAGAGAGGTCAGAAGATTGTTTACTTTTTTTTAAATTACATTTAATTTAGAGAGAAATTACTGATATGTATGTTCTATAACTCATAGATGTGGCAGTTCATTAGGAACACTTAGCTCACGTAGTCCTGCAGTAAATCCTCCTTCATGATGGTGATAATGATCAGTTTGTGTTCAGAGGAGTTAATTGAACTGTTCAACAATCATTTTGGGGAATGATTCTGTTGAGTGTCCTCACTGATATACTTTCAGTGAGGACATACTGACTAACCAATTAATGAAACAATCGCTGAAGCTCTGGATGGAACAAATCTTCGGAAGAGCATGTTTTTGGACTGACTGTGTTGGGCAAGTTAAAAAGTAAAGCATGAGCACTATGAGTTTTGCAGAATTGCGGATGTTGTCTTCTGTGCTGTAATTGAAGCATTTCAATTAACTAGCGAGCTTGACGAGGCTCATTAGCTGCAACAGCTGACGGGCTGTGAGTAGGTTTGAAGCGCGGCAGGCAATGTTCCAACTCAGTGTGATTTTAGACCCAAACTTGTTGTCTCGTGCCTGATCAGTTGTCATTTCACATGCAGTTTGAGAGATTGATTATTTGCCCAAACAATCAGTGATCTGCCATGCAGATGATCAGGCTGATTTCTGGGTTGTGGTTCTGGGTTAATTTGGGTCATCTGACCTGCAGTTTGATCAGGTTCATGGTCTGATTTTGTATTGACTGCTGTTGTACTGACTTTGTGTTAATCAGTAGTACTATACATGTGAGATTGTGATGGTAAAATTAGCTTCACTGCAGAATAGACAGACTATGTTATCTGCATCTTCCAGCTGCCTACGGCTCCATATTGTCCTTTTCCTTCTTACTTCTATTCATAGTAGCTCTTGCAGAAGGAAATACTGCCTTTCTCTCATTTGCTCCTTTTTGAGCATTCCGCCATCTTGTATGAATAAACTTTATTTGAATTCTCATTGGACATAAATAACTAGGGGTCTTAATGTTGAGTTGAGTGCACCATGTCATGGACAGTCAATTCATCAGAGTGTGAGGAATTCACAGGTTCTGGCTGTGCAGAATGTGATGTGAGTAAAGAGTCATCTGGACTACATCTAACCTTTTCTCAGAGAGGAAGCTACTCTCAGCAGTGATTTACTCTTAGACGTCCTAAAGTTCGCACTCATGTGCCTGTTGTTCTCAGATGTTTCCCCCAACTCTGCCACTTAGATGCATTTACTTTTTAGTGAATATTTTCCTCAGTAGGGAGATTGTCCACTTCATTCGTGTGCCCTGTCAGTCACCTGTACGGCACATGCAAACACAAACATTTTCAGTCTCCACACCTCCTACGTCTGCTGTACAACCGTTTCGGCTGGTTGAGTTTTAATAGCTGTAGACAGAGAATTTACTGCTGCGATTAGCTTTGCTGTTCCAGGAGTTTGGGTTTTAAGACTTAATCTTCCTCACTCAAGAGTCTGACTGATTTTCCATCTCTTTGTGGACACTGAATTACTTAAGACTGTTCTGCATGCATAGCAGTCTCTCTCCCTCTCCCCACAATCTCTCCTGGAACTCGTCCAGCCAGATGGTTGCGGTTCACCTTCCAAAGCCCTTCGCTTTTGCTCAGGGAAAGTGCAGAATACATTCAAGCATACACTGTTTGTATGTTTGACGTGTTTGACTCACCAACAGCCGCTTGGTTAGCAGGTTTGTCAGTGGTTCCAACTGCACCTCAATGCTGCAACTGCAACCTTTGAACCAATAAAGTTGTGTATTTTACACCTTGCATTTTTCACTGTACCTGTCATATTATTATGATGCTTTTTTGTTTCACTCTAAGCTACACATTTCTGTGGCTTTATGTCCTTTTTGTACACAGCATGACCATCTGAAGCTGATGCCCGTAGTGCAGGTTATTGGGTACATTAGTCAGGATGTCAATAGGAACATGGCATATTCACAGGGTATGAGGCTTACAGAGGAAAAACCTGTGATCTATGACTGAAATGTCTTGAGAAATATTCACGCAGGACTGTAAATTGTTTTAGGGTGTTGGTAGAATGACACATCGCGCCTGTTGTCACAGGTGAAGCTTTGAAGGATTATTGCCTTACAAAGAGGAAGAGATGATTTAATACACAGATAGATTTTATCTTTCATATAATGTCTGTGTCTCACCCCTGTGACATTTAAATAAAGACCTGATGTTGTGTCCGATTAAACCCTGTTTAAAAACCTGTGTTCTCTAATCTACAGGTGGGGTGTGTTTCTGAAGTGAACAAAGCTGTTTCTATTTGAAGGCCTTTCTAACAATGTCCTCCTGCTGTTTGTTTCCTTCCAGCTGGTCAGGAGGATCTATAAGGGAATTCCCTTGCAGCTGCGAGGGGAGGTGTGGTGTCTGCTACTCGATGTTCCCAAAATAAAGGAAGAGAAGAAAGATTTCTACGAGGTACGCAGCCAGGAGCTCACAACTAAGCACACTGCTGCTGCCAGCACTTTACAATCCTGCTCTCCCTCACCAGTTTATAAAATATCTGCAGCAAGGCCGTACTGACTACAACACATGTCTCATAAGACTCATAAGAGAGGCAGCTAGTAGCTTTGTTTTATTTGATTTCACTAAGCTTCAGTAATATTGTAGGCAAGATGTGGGTTTGGAGGCTTAATTGTGTTTGTATAAAGCTGCACAGCTTGTTTCTGCACACTGCACAGAACTGTTGAGCTGGCAGGGTCAATATATTGCTGCATTCAGTTGGCGTGAACATATTGAAATTCTGAGTTTAAGGCACAGTACAGTAAAGAAGCAAAGTGAAACTGAGAGGGAACATTTCTTTCTGAGTAGGCAGCTGTTCAAAAACTTTTATCTTGTTTGAGTTTGTATTTTAACTGACACTAAATCTGACAATTTAATTAATGTACATATTTTAAGTGTTTGCTACAAATTAACATCAAATTATGTTAATGATGTAAATGAAATGTAAATTAACATGCAATATTACTAATTTTTTCGGTACAAAAAAATAAACTGGATCCCCCTTTTTACACAAAGTTACACGCTCAACATACCCCACTGGATTTTTCCTTTTTCAAACTGACAACAATTGAAGGCAGAAAACGTGCCGTTGACTTTCTGAATCGTCTTTAATTTAGCTGTGGTGTACCCTGCCTCCTACCTATTAACAGCTCGGATTGGCTCCAGCACCACTGCGACCCTTAACAGGAAAAGCGGTTAAGATGATGGATGGGATGTTTAATTAAACTCTACCAGACTATATCTGCATCTCAAACTTCAGATGCAGTGCTGCCCATTCTCTTTATGAAATAAAACAAGCCTTTTATTTAATTATTCATACTTTAATCTTCCAGCTTCTGTCAGTTCTCACTGGATGTTTTGCCACAAAGTATTCTGTCGTGACAATTCTGAGCTTAAGCTTTTAACTGGCTTTGCAGTGCAGCAGTGTTTAGTTATATCTACTCTCAGACACATTTGACATTATGAGGCTTTTCTTTCTTAGTCTCCTATGTCACTGAACTCTTACTTTATTCTGTGTATTTTCTGTTTCCTACAGAAACTGAAAGCCAGAGCCAGAGGACTCTCCCCAGACATCCGTCAGATTGACCTGGATGTGAACCGAACCTACAGGGACCATATCATGTTCATGCATCGCTATGATGTCAAGTAGGTACCTCCACAGTACATTACTGTAATTTCACTGTAATCTTTCAGTCACAGATAATATTAATGCTTAGCAGAAACTTTTTTGGACTTTACTGAAACAATAACAGACTAATTTCTTGACTAATTTGTTTTTGACAAAATAATCTCAACTCAAAAGCACAGTTATTGGCTTTTCTGAGTTTTTAATCACAGTTGTGAGAAGTTGCAATGTCCTTCAGTTAGGACATTAGTTACTGTTTGCTCTTGTTCTGTTTATTCTAGAGAAAAATGCATGCATCACATCCTGTGCACCAGATCATTTTACCCACATGGCTGAATCAAATCTATCAGGTTACTCTGCTCCAACTAATACCTGAAATCCCAAGCCACAAAGCTTTGGGAATATGGAAGTGAGAGGATTCACATCCCCTTTAACTGAGCTCTGATTTTAAGCCACAGACAATGAGTGACAGCTCTCTAATCTTTACCAGGAATATAGACCTATTTTCAAAATATTATATGCTTTTCCACACCAGTGGTCTGAAATGAACAAACATGTTCAGCCATTCCAGCAACATATGGCTCTTTAATTCTCATTGGTTAAGAGGACATCCTATACTGTATATTACTGTATACAGTCTGAGAGACTTGTGTGCACACATGCATTTTAGCTGGAAGTTATAGACACAGAACCAAAACTATGAATGGCAATTTTGGCTTCAAACTGTGGATTGTTTGCAGAGCTGCATGTTAATTATGGTTTCTGTTTGTGTTCTCAGGCAGCAGGCTCTCTTCCACGTCCTCACAGCCTATTCCATGTACAACACGGTGAGTCTCACACACACACACACAGGTTACTTTGCTTTTACAGTGTTTCTGGTGGCAGAATGTGTCTGTGTACCTTTTCTGCTGATGTTCAGTATGATTCATCTTTTCCTTTCTATGTTTTTGAACCACGTGACAAATTAATCAACAAGAACACAACTGTTTCCAGAAATGTTATGGCTTCGCACAAAATGCATGACATCTTAATTCAATACTAGTCTAATACAAATAAGATTTTAAAGCATAAATGGTTCAGATACAAACATGAGAACTTATTTCACTTGAATGCAACCAATGATGCTTATCCTACACTAAAACTTAAGAGTCAACATTCTCAGTTAAGAAACTACAGTAAAGCACTGTGTAAATAAATAAAAAATACAGAAGAGAATGAATGCATGTATTCATTATATATAAGACCTATTGTTATTCCCCCATATGATTATTGTGTCTTTAGGAGGTGGGCTACTGCCAGGGCATGAGCCAGATCACAGCCCTGCTGTTGATCTATATGAATGAAGAAGATGCTTTCTGGGCACTGGTCAAACTACTGTCTGGGCATAAGCATGCCATGCACGGTAAGACAGTAACTTATATAGGCAAAAAAAAAATTTAATTCTCAGTTGCACTTTATTCTACTTAAACTCCCGATGTTGTTTGGATGTGGCTATACGGGCTATAATCTGCTGCCATTCTGCCATCATGACAGAGCATCTGACCTGAGGCAGGGAGACGTGTGGAGGTAGAGAAAGACACGGGGAGGAGCAGAGAGGTAGATAGAAGTAGACAAAATAAAGAGAAAAGGTTTTCCTTACTCAGTTCGAGGATAAAAGGACAGAGGGAGCTGTATGTTGTCGACTATAAAACACCTAAAGGCAAATTTGTGATAATGGCCTATATAAATATAATTGGATTTGAAGGAAGGGAAAAAGAAAAGGTAGGAGTAAAGATGTAGTTAGAGTTAAGCCGAGGGACTTAAAAACAAGTCTTTCAAGGTTCACGGCCTTGGTAGGGATGTCTTTTCATGGCCGCTTCCAGAGACAACTTCATAGACACTTTACGGTAAGTTACCTGGCATTTTACCTTCTAAATGCACTTTGGACAGAGTTGTTAACTCACAAGGAAGAGTGTGTTTCTTTATGTAAATACACAGTCAAGTAACTTAGTAGTTGACAGTGCTGAAAGTGTTCGCACACTGTTGGCTAGCCTGTGTTTTTGTTTCCATGGCAATCATTACTGCTTCTTTCAGATAAGATGATCTGCAGGTGAAACCTCAGCCAGCAAGGACCAAAACATCCATATTTGCAGGGAGCAACACAGAAGCCATGTAGAGAGAAAAAAAAGAAATATTTGGATTTAAACAGCAAAGACAACACATTTATGCATAATTTGTCTTACATGGATGCTAATTAAAGTCATCATAACTAGATCAATTCTAGAATCTAGACTGAGTCTAAACTTTTTACAGGTACTGTACATGTCTGTGTAGTTACATAAGCACATACTCATGTGCATACTTTCTCATGAGTTAGCAACTCTGGCCAAAGTGCATTTAGTGGGAAATATGGCAGGTAAGTCTCTGTAAAGTGTCCATGAAGTCGTTTCCGGAGGCGGCCATGAAAAGACATCCCTCTGGAGACAGGTCATGAACCTTAAAAGCAGCCGTGTCGAGAAAAGAGCTGGGCTGCAGCGCTGACTGAGCCAGATGCTTAGACTCTGTCCTCCTTACAATGTTCTTATTTCTATCCTATATTATGTAGAAAAATGTTTAAAAAAAACAAAAAAACTTTGGGATTTTGGACGAACATTTAAAATACAATTTTAGAAAACTGAATTAAATTTTCCAATCTTCAATTTTTTATTTTGAAAATAGAAAATTGAGCTTATAAGCGTTACACAGACAAATCAAAGTTAATCTTTTTGAGATAAAATCTGCTTTTTGTGTTTCCCTATTCAGATGCCTAACCGGAAAATGTTGCACCTTAGGAAGATTTAATTGATTAAACTGGGAACTGTAAATTTTGTCTTTCAGCTCATACATTGTAAGCTGTGCTTCATAGGTCTGTTAAAAGTCCTGCATTAACATGACAAACAAACCCTGTTTCAGTGCCCATATGGGCAACTGACCTTTGTTGAAAACTTGTGAACCTATGCTAGGTATTAAGGCAGTGGTTCTCAAACTTTTTCTATCATCCCCCACTTGGCAGGAAGAAATATTTTCACGCCCCACCTCAACAATGACAGAAAAGCCTATAACATCACACTCATTAACATCTAAAGCTGTGGGGAGTATGAGCTCCTCTGCAATCATGTGTGTTTACACTGATCAGTTCTGTGTGTGACTTTGTATGATGACATTAGTGCTTTGTTGTTTTCTGATGCAGATTTTATTTTATTTTCTGGGCGATATGAACAAAAATCCATATCCCGGTATATTTTGGCTCTGTCCTGATATACCTTTCATATCCCGGTATTTTCTTGTACAAAACGTTTCAGGTGCAATTTAAAAGCTTATAATGCCTTTGAATTGCACCTGCAATTAATTATAAGAATGGTATTACAACAGTGTCATCAGAATTTATAACCAAGACATGTTTTTTTTTCTTGTTTTCAAACAATGACTGAAGTAAAAGTCACTATTATGTCAATTTAAAAAATGAAATAAATTCCGATAATGAGGGAAATAGCTCGTTGGCAGACGCGCTGTTTTTACGTCTTCTATATAATGTTCATCCTCATGTAAGACTCACACCTCTGAAATGTTTCACATTAGTGAGTAGTCACTAAGAACCTTCCAGACATTCATGAACATTTCTGACAGCACCTGTCTTGCAAACTACCGGCGAGAGGACAACTGGTACCGATCAAGTGTTTGTAGCAGCTTTTTAAAACCATCTTTGTCGTGTTTGTATTGGACCGTGTCTTTAGTGATATGGTATCTTACTGTGTTTG
>JAUMHL010000016.1:13731722-13743601 GCA_032362345.1 Sandelia bainsii | reverse complement strand
GTATGTTTTTTCTGCTGGAAATCTGAACCACCTCAAACTATTGAACCGCTGGTTTTCTTTTTACCAACCAGATGATATTTGTCATTAGTGTTGACTGGAGCCTGTGTCCTTCTATGCTGCTGACTGAACGATAGTAGAGCCGACTGGCTATGGCCGCATGCGCAGTGGGAGAGGGGGACAGATGTAGGTGTGTGTGAGAGAGAGAGACAGAGAGAGCCTGATGAGAGACTCTGCTCTCGGTTGTAAAGATCTAAACGCGAGAACGATATAAACGGTATTAAAAATTTCTATACCGCGTGTAAAATTATATCAGTATAAACAGGTATAGTTATAGCGCCCAGCCCTAGTTTGTAGCTTCCCGCTGTATGTAGACTTATTTCCTGTGAGTTTTAGACATCGCTCAGTAAAAAAAACAACATAAGAACATCTTCACTTCTGTTCATATTTCTGCAGGTTTCAACAGCGGTAACTTCATTAATTTACTTTATTTGGCAGAGGCTTTTATCCAAAGCGGCTTACAAGGAGAAGACACAAGCAATTACCATTCGGGTTCTGTAAATTATGAGTTACTACAAAATAAGAGCCCTGATAAGACCCAAACTTGTCAAGAAGAAAAAAACATGCTAGGAATTGTTAAGTGCTAGACAAAATTTGTTTTTTTTTGTTTTGTGTGTGTGTGTGTGTCATGATTATTAATTGTCCTCAACACAGAATCAGGACCGGTCAGAATGTAACAGTAAATTATTTTACACATGCTTTTCCACGCGCTGTCCTCATGTGCTGCATCAGGGATGTCTGAATATTTTAATTTTCACGTTATAAACGCCAGAAAACTACACGAACAGAATTATAATCGAGAGAAGTAGTGAAAGTACGGTGACCGGGACGTTTCTATCCATAAAAAGCTGCAGCTTTGACGAGCATGACTTTTCCTCCAGGTCACTTGCGCCCCACACTTTGAGAATCACTGTATTAAGGTAATAAACTGCTCTGTGTTTTAACTGAAACAACCTTGTGCCTCAGGAACTGGTCCTGTCAAGCACATGATGAAATGATCAATAAAAAGCCATCAGAAAGAACAAATGAGCATTGATCATTGCTGATGCAATGAGCTTGTAAAACTTTAGCAACTGACACTAAAACCCCCATAAAAGGACAAAATAACACATTGAGTGATATGCCCGATAACTTTTAAACATATATAAATAAATGTAAAGTGATGATCACCAATTAAAAAGAAGACATGGACTTACAGTTTTTGTCACCATGAAGCTCAGCTGGAAAATAATATTTTCATTAACATTAATGGCTAAATACTGTATGTAATTACAAGACAAGGCAGTCAGAAATAGTCCAGTTAATGTGATCATCCTTCTTCTCACCTTTAGGGTTTTTTGTCCCTGGCTTTCCAAAGCTGATGCGTTTCCAAGAACACCATGATCGCATCCTCAAGAAGATGATGCCCAAACTGAAACAACACCTGGTGAGTCACACAACACTACTTTAGCAATTTATAATACAACAATACCTCAATATAGCAGCGAATGCTTAAAATGCCAGAATAAAAACAAATGATTCATAAAACATATTGTTAAATAACACTTTAAGTCAGGAAAATTCCAATCTCAACTCTCTTCCCTGCTCAGTGCAGTCCACAAATTTTCCCTGTTTGAATTGATTTGTGTGTCTGCAGGACAACCAAGAAGTGTTTACCAGCCTGTACACCATGAAGTGGTTCTTCCAGTGTTTCCTGGATAGAGTGAGTACAAAAACATTAAATAGATTGTGAGGTACCCAACCTAGTGGGTACCTCACAGGTAACCTGCAAAAACAATTCATAACAGGAAAAAAAAATACAGGTGCTACATCGCACCTGATCCAGGTAATCAGCAGTGGGTAGAGCAGGGATAGTTGGAAAACAAGCAGGCCAGTGTGCCTTGAGGACCAGGGTAAGGAACCACTGTTCTAGATGTGTAGAAGTGTTAAGAAATGTTCCTATCGGCTTTAAAATGTCCTGTAGCACAGAGTCGACATAATAAAAAGTTACTCACTGTCCAAAATATATGGACCTAACTGCATATATCCAGTGTTACCCCTTACCCATCAATGTCTTCCAAAGGAAAATATTAATCTACAAGAAATGTACAGGGAAAACAATAACAAGATTGTGTAACCTGTTGTTCTGTTTATCTTCAGACTCCCTTCACCCTCACCCTCAGGATCTGGGACATCTACATCTTGGAGGGTGAAAGAGTCCTGCCCGCTATGTCCTACACTATCCTCAAAATGCATAAGAGTAAGCATGTTTACTTTATACATTGGTACCAACTGGTGTCCACTTCACAAAGACTGAAAACGTCTGATTTCTCTGTTTGTGTGTGTGATTACAGAGCACTTGATGAAGCTGTCCATGGAAGAGCTAGTGGAGTTTCTGCAGGCGACTTTGTCCAAAGATTTCTTCTTTGAGGATGACTTTGTGATTGAGCAGCTCCAGGCGTCCATGACGGAGCTCAGGAGAGCGAAGTTGGAGCTGCCTGCACCAGGTACTGCTACAGTATGATACACATAGATGTAGAAGAACAAGCTATAAAAGAGAAAAGGGAAAATATTTGTTACAGTGGTGATGTGGCTGCAGCTGAACCCCAGAGAAACAAATATAATGCAAAATAAAATAAAAGGTTACTTAAACTATTATTGAATTTTTTATATTTTACACTGATTAAGTTAGTATCATGATTGTGAAGGAAGGAATACACATACACAGGTATGCATGACTATGTCTTTTCAAGTTTCCAGAGAAATACCAATAAATAATAAACACACTTTATAATCAATTTTGAATTCAGAATATTTTTAGGATTTCAAATTTTTCACTAGTTCTAGTTTTAGGGATTTTACAAACTCAATCATCGGCCTATACTATACTTAATTAGTCACTAGGCTATACTTAACAGTAGATCTAAATATCAGCAATTAACTCTGCAGATTCATATTAATGTGGTCCCTCAAAAAAAAAACTACCCAGAAATACTCAGACTGGGGAAAAAAAACTAGTATTTTGTATTAGGGCTTTTACATAGCAATGCTATAAAATGCAATGCATACTAAGTTTCTCCTCAGTGATACGTACACTACCAGTCAAAAGTTTGGACACACATAGAAATGGCCATGTTTGTGAAAGAAAAGCAGTTTTTATAACATCAAATTGATCAAAATGAATGTGTAGACATTGTTCATATTGTAAATGACTATTGTAGCTGAAAACAACTGTTTTTTAAAAGGAATATTTACATATACATACAGAGGCCTAAATTCTGCAAACATTAGTACTGTCTTTCAATAGCATGTTATGTTTGCTAATGCAGATTTATTAATTTAAGAGGATAATTGATCATTAGAAAACCACGTGCAATGATGGTAACACAACTGAAGACATGTATATTTTCATGAAAAACATGGTAATTCCTATGTGTGTCCTAACTTTTGACTGGTAGTGTATATTCAAAAAACTCCAGATGTATCATAACGCAAAATATACCGACTATTAGCTGCCCTGGCTTCCTGCTGTCACCTTGTAGGTTAATTAGCAGTAGCAGGTGTAGTATGTGTTTCTAATCTTGCTCTGTCCCTTCACTAATCTGCCTTCTCTCCCTCTCCTTTCAAACAATATTAGCCAACAACAACATAAGTGTGGCGGTGGGTGGGGGCCACATTCCCTCCTACAACAGTAACCGGTGGGCTATCCTGACTGGTCTTCCCTCACCATGTCTCTGTCCATCTGTCCCTCAGTCAGTCTGTCCTGTCTGTTGCCTGTCTGTCCAACAGCACTTGGGTTTTTGCATTCACAAACAACGTTTGATCCCCTACATAATATTGTTAACTAAGTTCTGATGCATTGCTACAATGCTTATTTGGAGTCCTGCAGTGGCTGGCTCTCCTGA
The DNA here is from genome assembly GCA_032362345.1 of Sandelia bainsii. Taxonomy (NCBI): domain Eukaryota; kingdom Metazoa; phylum Chordata; class Actinopteri; order Anabantiformes; family Anabantidae; genus Sandelia; species Sandelia bainsii. The sequence continues at coordinate 13,739,660 of JAUMHL010000016.1, read as the reverse complement.
TGTCTTTGTATCTTTAGTTTTTTCCTTCCTTTACGTCCTGGTTTTGACTTCAAAGTGGTTACAAAGGTGTAATTTCACTTCTGTTTAGAATGACTTTCAGATGACATAATGCGCCCTCTGGTGGCCAACTAAAGGACCTGTTTGTTAGTGTTACTGATGAACAGCTGAGCTGTACATTTACTATTTAAACCATACTTTTAAAGAGATTTTTGTAAAGACAGGTCTCTGTGTCACAGAAATATAATCTGAATTTATGATATGGATCTATACCTCCACTCAACCATCTTTTTCAGGTATTTGTTGTCTTCCTTGTGTAATCAGTCATTAGGAAGTTAGTCCTCCGCAGCAGGAGCCACGTCTTTGTAACATTAATACATTAGCTGAAGAAGGAACCATAACTTTCCTTTCTTTCAGAGCCCACACAACTGCAACAATAGCTGTCTGTTCATAACTATGCCCACTGACAAGATAATGAGCCACTTTTCCAGCACGGAAAGCTTTTGTTTTAACAGCCATCTGCTACTGTATTTCCTACTGTGCAGGGAGCATATTGTATCTGTATGTTTCTGTAGTTTTGAATTTTACTGGAACTTCTTTGAGCAAAAAAATTATCTCCTCTTTTCCTAAACACCATCGCTGACCCTTAACTGCATTCGTCATACCAGATAGTGTCTGAATTTCTTTCTGGCCCTGCAGAAATACAGTTTAGATCATTATGTATCGACTTTGAATAGTACAAAAAAAAAAGCCTTAATTTTAAAGTCAAGGTGGGCAAATGAAATGCAAATGGTGTCTCAAAAATACACACCTACAATCTATATAAGCATGTATTCTGTTTGCATTCTGGCTGTTTTAGGTGAACTTCTAAATATACATGGATTATTTGAGCAGCGGCAGCCCACCATACAAGGTTACCAACAAGATTAGCACGTTGTACAAAGCTGCTAGTCCGTTCGTGCAAGTAGAAAGTGTTAATCATTTAACTGCAACTTCCTCAATCCAGATGAACATTGAAACATTTTTTTCCATGACTCAGGAGGGCCTGTCCTAAGAAGGCACAAAGGTGGTCTGTATAGGTATTAGCAAAACAGCGCTGGAATTAAGCTTAAGAACACACACCAGGAAACAGTACGACCAATGTGATTTAGCTTTCGGGCTAATTAATTTCAAATATTTCCAGGCTTCAACCAGTGCTGCTGTGGCATTTGAAGCAGCAACAGAGGGTCAGGGAGAGATAGCTTTAGATAATTAAGAGAGAGGGAGGAGCAGGAGGTCAGCAGCTAACATACTACCCGGCAATTAAAATATTTGCATTGAGGCATCTTTTTATTTTTCTGCGCACAGCCCCTTCCACTATCACACACATAGGTCTAATTAACCTAAACTTAACCTAAAATGCCAACAGTTGATCAATTCTGTTGACACTTACTATTAACTAAACTTAATCATTTTGTCCCTTCCCGACAAAACATATGTCCTGCACACTGTCGAAACAGATTTTATACTAATTGCATTTTGTTCTACACATCTTCCTCTGAAAAATTTCATACAAACAAAATGACATCTTTAATGCAATTTTATGACCCCTGAAATCCACACCTCTGACTGATCTTTGAAGAAAAAAGGCTCTATATGGCAGGTTTGCACCCCCAGCGCTGTAAAAAAGACTCCCTCACTACACAAGAACCCCTTCCTCTTCCCAGCTGTGTGAAATAAAAACACCTACCACCAATAAAGTATCCTTAAACAATGCTTGTTAATTTTGACATTCAACTAAAGCAGCCAGAATGCATATATACATCCCTGTATTAGTGTGACATAATTTACAATTCATTTGCAGACCTTGACTTTAAATTTAACAGATTCCTTTCTGTAATGTACCATAGGAAAATATTTTTAAGCTACTAAACAAAGACATACAAGATTCTGAGGAAGTGTCACTATCATCCTCCCTGCATGTTGTCTGAACATACAGGGAAATACAGGCTCAGCCATGCACAGCCACAAATGACGGGGACTATGATTAGGCATAGTACCCCATGTTTACTTACATGTTTAGCCAACAGGATGGTCTCCAGTGAATAAGATTCCTTAAAGAAGACACAAAACTGTATTAAGTGAGTGCCAGAAAGTAACACTTTGCAGCACTCCTTTTAGTTTCTAACATGTCATATTGACCCATTGTCTGACAAATATTGACTAGAGATTTTCTCTTTCTCTCTAAACTGATCCAATTCAGATTTACAGTAATGAGGAAAACAAGAGGAGCAAGTTCAGATTGCATAGACTAGTACCCCTCCCCCTTACTCTTAAGTGTATTTGTATATGAAAAATAAAGGTCAAGGTCATTAGATAAAACTCGTCATGGATAAACACTCAAATTTGTGGATTCAGTGCCAAGCTCAAGTTCATTTCCTGGATCGCTCCCACAGAACTTCCTCTTACTCCAGCTGCTGCCTGCTGGCCTGGCTCTGGTTGTCACACTTTCCTTTACACCTAACATCACTATCATCACTGTCTGCACACTGCATCTGTTCCTGTCAACTGTACTTTTTATTTCTTTATGATATAAATCAGTAAGTTAAAATATTAATGTCATAACATGTTTTAGTTATAGAAGAGCAACTTTGGTGCAATTTGAGTAGTCAAAGTGAAGAATATTATTGTGGTTTTAATGCTTGTACTTAACAAGTCTCACTAGCTTTAAGAAGGTTCATTAATCGAGACCTATCTGTGTGACCTTTCAAGTCTGGAGCTACTGCTGTAGCTAAGTATGGTTTAATGAAATGGAGTGAAACTCATGATTTCAGAGACCACTCAACTGAATGTCACTTGCTAATTGAGCCCCTCAAGCAAGATGGAAATGAATATCAAACACTTTCTGATGAGTTGTTTTCTGTTCTTTCCCTGTTGATATGTGATTATGTGCCATCATGAATGTAATTCTCTTTATTTTTACCCCTCTATGGCAGTGGTGTTGCATGAATCCTTGTCCCTGTTGTAACTCATCTGTTGTTGAATTAGTATCTCACAGAATATCCAGCCATCCTTCAATTTTGTTTCTGGTTTTTCTTTGTGCAGGTAAAGAGGAAGAGTTTCCCAAGAAACCTCTAGGGCAGCTTCCTCCTGAGCTGGCAGCAGTAGTGATGAACCATGTGGCAAATGGTCAGAGCCATGCCGAGTCAGCCGAACCTCCCAGGGACTCGGGTTCTATACCAGACCACCTGCAGGACAGTCGAGCACCCAGCCGGTCACACCAGGACTCTCTGGAGAAACCATTCCGCCACCTCAAGGCTGACAAGAGGGATGGCCGTTCCAGGGGATCTGAGGAGTTCCCCAGTGAGCAGAAAAAGCAGTCCACCTCCACCATATCTGAAAGGGGGGTGACAACACCCTCAGTGGCCACCCCTACACCGCAGCTCACCACAGTGGATAGAGGGAAGCCTCAGAGTCATGCTACCGCTAACCACAACTCCAATGCAGTGTCCAGCTCTCACAGAGATATCACTCCACGTTGGGTTAAACCCTCAGAGACAAAGCTGGAAGCAGTCAAAGCAGCAGCCCGGGTCAACCAGCTTAGCAGAGGGACATCGCCAGCCCCTTCCAGCCCAGACAACATTGTGCTTCCCCAACACCGACCACGCTCCAAGGGCTTCATCCCTGGCTCCGACCGAGGCTCTAATGCCTCCCAGTATGACAATGTACCAGGGGTGCCAGAACAGGATTTTGAGATCCTGGAACTTGAGAGACCTCCGTCCAGAATGAGGGCCCCTCGCAGTGAGACACCTTTCAGTGCATCATCCCACCATCAGGACAGTACTAGCCGTGGAACCAGTCTGGCAGGGAGTGTAGTCTCTGTTGGGTCAGGGCCCAGGATGGTCAGACACCCTGTCCTTCCTCAATTTTCCCACAACAGTCCATCAGGGGTCCAGGCCAGCTCCCCTGGCAAACAGAATCAGTTTCACACTCAAAACAAAACTACAGAGGTCCCTATCCTCCATCCTGCCTGCAGTGTAAGCCTGGACCACAGAGGACAAGACAGACTCTATGCGCCTCCTTCCAGATTTCCCCCACCATCCAGTGAGGCGTACGACCAACGAGCGTACGCCACCACCCAGCGGCAGCACAACAACTTTTCCCCAGAAAAGGCGCTTATGAACAACTCCTTTGCCACCTACCGCAGGCAGCCGCCCCCCAGTTCCACCCAAAATCCCCGCGTTGCCAGGCCTCCACCAGAGCACACCCTGCAGCTGGAAACCCAGGGGAGCTCAACTCCTATCTTCCTACAGCAGCTCACCGCCCCCTCACAAGTCTATGCTCCGGTGGACTACAGGTTGGAAGGACATAAGAGAGACGAGGCAAACCTGCACTACTTGCCAGAAGGCGGGCCTCGGCGGGCTGTGGATGGACTCTTATGGTCACCAGAGAATGAGCAGCTCCCTCAATCCCCAGGTGGGATGCCACGCTCACCCAGCTTCCAGCAAGCCCAAATGTCTCCTGTTCAGGAGTTCACTTTTCCCACCAACCCAGACAGCCTGCTTCACTACAGGACACAGTTCCAAGAGCAGCAGCCCATTATAAGGCAACATCTCTCCCAGCTGTTTGGAGGACCACACTACAGGCACGCACAGGAGGCGTTCGCCATGCAGGAGTCCATGCTGCTGTGACTGGAAGATCTAGAAGTGGCATGATACTGTAAAAAAAAACCAACTGAGGTGTAGTCACAGACACTGTCGTAAAAACAAGCAGTATTCCTAGCCTTGTTAGGATCCTGGTTTTGTTTCTGCTCTGTTCTTCATATGTGAAGTACTGACCTGACTGTCACACTGCATTCATACGTTGCAAGACATTTTTACTGATCACTCTAAAAAAAAAAGAGGGGAAAAAACTGACTGAAATTTTTATTTTATTTTTGGATGTAAATCATTAACAAGAGGTGACAGTATATATCTTTTAGAGTCTGATATGTACAGTGTAATTTTTTGTTAATATGCTGAGTTTTTATCAGTAGCAGGGGACCATTCTCCTGAGAGAAAAACTCTGATTTATTTTCCACCTTTATTTTTTTATGTTACTTCCAGATATTTACATTAGAGATCAATTTACTCTATATGCTTGTGAATGTTATTTTTTAAACAAAATAAATAACAATATGTCCATTAGAGAGAAGTGATGACTGGTCAACTGTAAGTTTTGATTTCAGTTTTGAACCTCATCCATTGTAGGAAAAGCAGATTTTCTTATGCTTTAGTTTGTACTTAGTTTCAGTTAAAAATGTCCTTCCTGATTAACTCATGTGCAATGAATTTTTTTTCACATGTCAAGAACATGACATTGTATTTGTGGCCCGTTTAGTTTTTAGTTAAATTCCAAACATGATTAGAGACTTAAGGAACAGAGACTAATTTTAAACTGCTAATATACATTTGCTTTGATGGGTTTAAGTATCATCATAGATAATATATTTTTAATAGTACTGTTGTTACCACATCTTGAGCACACAGATCCACACATGGATGTGAATTTTGCTTTACTTCATTATGTATTATTATTCTCAACACTTTCATATCAACTACTGTTGAGCTGCTGACACTTACATTGGCATAAGGAGTCATCTGGCACACACATATGCACACACTACATGTCACGAATGTGTGACTCACACATTTTAACATTTAATCATTCACATTCCATATTATTCTTCCTCATACGCTGATTTTGATGCAGTCACTCTCAAACAATACATTCCCTAAGTTATCTTTGTTTTTTGTTAAATGATTAATTACCATTCTGATACTTTGCTAAATAAAATGAGATGGGTGAAAAAAAACTCTTTGGGTCTGTTTTTGATTGGCTGCTGCTCAACTTTTTCCATTAATATCCATGAAATTCTGCCCCCCAGTGGGCAGTGTGGCTTTAGAATAATATTGCAGAACATAGTATAAGTAAAAAAGTCAGATTTTTGTCTTTTTTTTAAATTGGAGATATAATCTACTGTGAAACATTTAAAAGGTGTTTTTTCTGTTTTATATATTTTATAATGTACATTAAATATCTTTAGGGATTTTTTATAATAAATGTTTGACAACATTAATTGTGAAAATATTTGTCAAAACCAAATTATTATTTTAGACATTTGTACATCTGTCTGGATAAATTACTGTAGCCGACGACAGCTTTAGGGAAATGTTATGTCACCAGCTTTGCCTTAAATTCTTGATTTACCCAAAAACATGAATCTACAAAATACTTTCAGCTGCCTTACAGTCCCTACAATCAAATATTTTGCGAAACTGGAAATTAGGGCTGAAAGGATTAAATTGACTATTGATTGCAAAGAACATTAATCAACACTTAAGATAATCTACAGAACTCATATTGGCTGGTTACAACATCTCATCTATTAAGATTTGCTGCTTTTCTCTACTTTTAAACAACTGAAAATGAAATATTTCTAGATTTTGAACTGTTGGTCAGTCAAACCATTTTTTCAATATTTTCTGACAGTTATTAGTTGTGACTTGAAATGTATTTACTTAAATGCACACATTGCTAGTTATTGTTAGTACAAATCTATATAAAAAAAATTTAATGCTACACAAATTGAAAGTTGACTAATCCTTCTATTGAAAGAAAATTGTTAAACAACAATTTTGATAATCCATTATTTCTTTAAGTAAATTATTAATGCCAAGTTATTTGGTTGCTTGAATGTTTTTAGTCATATGTCCTGTTCTCAATGCCCCAGTATTCCATAGTATCAAATCATTCCATCAAGTTCAGGATTTTATTTTTTCATCAGAAACAAAATCTGTTTTAGTAGAGCTACCCTGGTCTTTCTGGTTTTCACCTCTCAGCTTAAAACAATCATGCCATCATATGGCCACTCAGTATAACTACAGAGTGATGAATCACTGTCAAAATGACACTGTGCACTGGAGAATCTCATATTCTTATTTCTAGCACCTCTAACATAAACAATCTCTAATTGAAAACGTTTAAGACATCTTTAAACTCAACAACCACTCCACTTTATAGTAGCAAAAAAAACAACACAAAACTGAAAAATGCCAATCCCAGTCTAAGGTGATGTCTTTAAATTTCTTTTGTCCTCACAAAAATACAAAACCGAATGATTTGTTTTATAATGATATAAAGCAGAAATTTCACAAAATTGAGTTACTAAAAACATCATTAACTGCTGTAATATGTAGGAAATTTAGAAATGCCCATCGTAATTTTGTCAAGCTCAAGGCACAATCTTTTGTTGTTTTTCTCCAAGAATCCAAACTTATCAGAAAACTATCACAAAAAACTAAGAAAATCAGCTCATCAGTACAAATGAGGAGCTTGAACTAAGGAATTTTATAATTAAGTAGCACCCAATAAACCAACCACTAACAATCAAGAGAAGAATATTAGCAATTTAAATGTCAAGTCTCTAAGAGGAAGTATCAGAATTTTTGACTGTTTGGTTTCTAAAAATTCTGACTATAATGGGAAAGAAGTAATATCTTCACAATAGTTTTATCCACTTTATAGTTCAAAACTCAATAAAAAAATATTAAGTTTTTTAAAAATTCTCACATTTGAGAAGCTGAAATCTTAATTGAAAAATCCAATTCAGTGATATTTTGATCTGTAATGTTAGCAGCTGTTTGGAAACTAATTAATTTCTAAATAAAGCGTCATCACCAAGAAAGTGATAGTGAAAAACACTGCATGACTGAGCCAAGACACTCACAACGTACATCAGAGACCAAATGGCCTGTTTAAAACCATCAAAGTCCCCAAATAAGTTGCCACTGACCGACAGGAAAAATGATGAATGTAACATTAGCTGCTGTTATCTGGAAAACTGTTCTTCTTCTTTCCGGTTATTGGCAGATTGCAAACCAACTTGAAGGTGCATACCGCCACCTACTGTGTTGGAGTGTG
>JAUMHL010000016.1:13700874-13731622 GCA_032362345.1 Sandelia bainsii | reverse complement strand
TGTGAACTTTTTACGTTTTCCATAAATTTCACCCGAAAGCCAAATATCCCTAACTTTTTGTGAGTAGTGTATATCAGGTGCAGCTTGTAACAAACTTTAAATTCTTCATTGATGAGAATAGGGGGGGGGGGAATCCCACAATAGAAATTAAATAAATAAAAAAATTACCTAGAAGCAGAAAACCATGTACAGTGTACACAGCTGTTTCAAGCTTGGTGGTTGTATGTTTCATGCAGAAATGCATCTTTAGAGTAGTTAACCTCTCTCCTTGCTTTGTTAAATACACGTTTGGACCTTTGACATTTATCAGACAACCTGTTTATTTTCTGTCACATGTGTTTATCTTTTGTGTTAATGATTGGACCAAGAGATTTTCATGTCCATCCAAGCCTTAGAAAAGCTTAAACTGTCAGACACCTAATACTGTCTATGCAGAAAATGATTAACTTCTATGTTGAGAACCGTGCACACTGAAAATACAGTGAAACCCTAGTTATTGCACTGAACATTTAACAAACTGCTCAAGCTTTTTGAGTCCGTCATGTCATCAGTTATTTTGCATCCTCTGGTAACAGTGTATTTCCTTCACCACCCTGCAGCTTTAAAGGCACACAATGGTTCAGCTACTTGTTTTTAGTCTTAGCAAAAGGAAGGTAATCCTTAGAGAAGATCAAGTCAACAACACAAACATCAGTTCTTTTGATCTTGCAAATTAAACATCTATAATTTAGCAGTTATCTTGCCAACATTGACTCAAGACTGGTGCTAATTATTCCACACCAGTGACGGAAAACCACATGTACCATTCAGCATAATTACTAAAACACTGGGGTGATTTCCTGTGGTATAGAGTGCTCCATCAGTCATGAGCTTTTTCTGCTTTATGGCTCCACAGTGGTTTTCGTTTCTCAATGAAGGCCCGGATTCCCTCTTGCCCGTCTCTCAGAGCCAGGTTGTCGACCATCACACTACAGGCGGTGGCATACGCTGCATCCCGACCTTGAGACATTTGTCTGTGGAGGAAATAAAGTAGGGCAGAATGAAATAAGTAAAGCGAAATTTAAATGCATTGATTACTTTTTTTTTTTATGTTTTCACATGACGAATGTTGATTAAGATAACACTTTATTGATCCCCTGAAGAGGAAATTCACGTATCTCTGCAGTGGAGTAAAACTGACGTCAAAAACAACAGAAGAGGATTAATCTAGAATACAGAACAAAAATACAGAATAGATCAATATAATAATAATATACAATTAGGGAGGAGAGATACAGTAGATAACAAAGTTTGTGAGTTTATGTGAGCAACATCAGCACCGAGTCAACAGGTGCCTTTAAGCTGAGTGATCAGGCAGGTCAGTCTGCAGTTAACCAGGTCACTTGAGTTTGCTGGAAGTGATGAGACCAAGAAGCCCAATGGTAGGTTGGATTATTATCGTAGAGTTTTTGATAACATTCTGTTTCCACATAGTCTCACATATTTAAATGCTGTTGCTTATTTAGTATGTAACACCTCTTTCACATGCATTCAAGCAACTCATAAACACTCCTGCCAATCTTTTCTGATAATTTGTCTTAAAAATAATAGAGTATGGTAAATAGATGCTATTATGTTTGAGTTAACATGAAACTGAACCTTTCCGTGAACTGTAAAAAAACACTGATAACCAACCAAAACAATGCCCAAACTCCAAAACTCTCACCTTTGGAAAGTGGCCTTCCCGAGGGCTACGACAGGTCGGCTAGCCTGACACACTCGCTTGGCGATGGCTAATGTCTCCTCCTCCAGTCGCTCTTCTGGCACCACCTTACTAACCAGACCATGCAGCAAAGCATCATGGGCTGAGATGGGAGTGCCTGTGAACAGCATTTCCATGGCAACCTGGTAAAAAAGAAGAACAAGGAATTTTGATCTTGACAAGAATAAGTTGACTTTATGTTGCACAAAACTGTCATTCCTACCTTCCTCGGCACTGCTCTGCCAATGGCTACTGCTGGAGTCGAGCAGAACAGACCCACATTGACACCTGGAGTGGCGAAGGTGGACTTCTCAGTTGCCACAGCAATGTCACAGCTGGCAACAAGCTGGCAACCTGCTGCCGTGGCAACACCATTCACGACGGCAATCACTGGAACAGGTAAGTCTTGTATTATAGCCATTACCTGGAAAATATGTGTGTGTGTAAGAATCAGTGATTGACTAGAACCTGTGATAATACCAACAGTGCTGAAACAATGAATTTATCTATTATTGGTACAGAACCTACTAATACATCCAAATTTAGAGACTGCATGTTTTGACGATCTAAAGGGCACAGAGATCATGCAAACAAATCTACCTACAAACAAATTCTTAGATTTTTACCCCTGCCTTTCTTGTCTATTTGAATGAATTAGTTTAATGGATTTTATTGTTTAATAAAGTTTAATAAATCATAAAATAAATGCAGCTAATTTCACCACAACAAATCACTTAACTAACCACAATGCAATCCAGGGAGTTTTCTACTTCTTGCAAGTTTTATACGCTCTTTTTAAGCACATTTTATGGCATAATAATTTTGATTAAACATGTGCAAAAAAAGCCTGGTAAGTTCTTACTTCTAACTTAATTAATCAATTTCGGCTTTATAGGGCAGATCGGATAATTCTTTTATTATTTACAGAATTTACGTACATGTAGAGTGACAGTTTTTGGTTCTAGCTTTACAAATGTAGTTGTTTTCTTCTAATCTATGTAATTTTCAACTGAACACATTTGGCCTTTTTTTGACTAATTTTTATTATTTTTTATTACTTATTTTTGTTCTGTAAATTGAGTATTTAGTATTTGTGTTGGTGTTAATCTTTTCTTGTTATGGTTCTTTCTTTCTTTCTTTCTTTCTTTCTTTCTTTCTGTTTGAACTGAGAGCTGCTGTAACATGCCAAAATAATTTCCCAATCTCAAGATAGTCCCTAATAGACAAAGATAATCCCTCTCGACTTTGTTGTTGTAACACGAAAGCAGAGAGAGCAAGAAAAACTAACCTCTGCACAGGTATGAAACACCTTTGTGTGATATTCTCGGCCCTGAGCTGACGTCAGCTCTTTCAGGTCGTGTCCAGAGGAAAATACCGGACCTTTGGCTGACACACACATACACACAAGGTAAGAACAGCATCTTCCTCCTTCTTTATCACACATGAATATTTAAAAAAAAACACTACCTGATATGATTATAACTCTGAGATCATCACTATGAGCTTCAGCCAGAATGTTCTCTCTGAGGGATTCCAGCATGGACAAGGACAAAGCATTCCTCTTCTTGGGATTGTTCAATATTATTCTCCTTAAAACAAATAAGATATTACATTAACAAACAGTACAGCACATTTAGCAGTGATTTCTGATGTTCTGATAGACAGGGGTCAGCACAGGCACCCAGTCTGCTGCGATGCACCGTGTGTCGATAAACGTTTTGTATGCCGAATTTTCCTTAAGACCCTGGCATGTGCAATGATGTACTGTATCGCTGTGACATATTGTTAGAGTAAGTATTAACTGTATCATCTGCTTAAATAAAGACTATCTACAGCAGAGGTATCGTAAATTACAATTCCAAGACTACTGACAAAGTTTGTTGCTGCACCTAATTCCGTTGTTTTGTTGTCTCAGTGTCAGCGGCTCTGGTCCAGTCTGAGAGTAAAGTCGAGTACCGGACAGCAGTGGTGTTGTCCTGCTGTGCTGAAATACGCCAACAGCTCTGCACAGTAAACTACGAGCCATGTTTATCCTCTCCGCTTCACCTTCCCACTTCCACTTCCGGGTACAATGACGTCGTTAACGACGCGCAAAGCCACGTTTAAAAAAAACTAACAAAACAACAACAAATCCACATAACTCTAAAATGGTCAAATAAAATTACATATACAAAAAATATTTATTTATTTTTTAATCACAACGTTTATTTTGTTCCAACGTGAATTTTTTTTTACAGGAGTCAGAAATTCAGGCTTTTCTAAATTGTTTAAAATAAGCACTATGTCATTTATTATTGTGAAATTAGGGGCTAATTTCTAATTACACAAACCATTTTTTCAGGAATGAAATGTCGTTAGCTCTTAGCTCCATCTCCATGGCTCTAATTGTGAAAGAAGTGCAATCTCTCTGCTCAAAGCCCAAATCTTGTCCCTCGTCAGCTGGCTTTTCTGTACCTCTTCCTCCCTCAGTGCAGCTATTCAGGCCTCTTCTGCTTCTTCTAGAAACTGGTGAAGCTTCTTGAATTCCTCTTTATTCCTTCTCGTTGTGCTTTCTGCTTAGATTTAATGTTCTGCTGTTTGATCACAGTTGCCTTTAACTAATGAGTTTCACTTTCTTTTGGAAGGGCTTTAAGGAGTCCTGAAGTTTTTTCTTGTAGATTTATTTACACATTCTAGATTTGGAGTGATTTATTAGTTTGTTTGTATTAACAACATAACATTTTCACTACGGTCATCTGAGCAATTCCAATACTGAAACAACATTAACAATAAGCGAGTGTATTTATTTGTTAAACAACAAAAAAAGTGAAAAATACACATATACAGTACAATGATTGATTGTCATTACTAGTAGTTAAACTGTGACTTAAATCAATACTAAAATATTACTTAAGCTGTATATCACCCTCAAAATGGTTAAAAAAAAAAGTCCCAGGTATTTATAATTATTGCTTTAAAATCTCGACATTCTGTGCTTGGTTTAGAATAACCTTAGTAAAACTATTCATATTGTATCGCTGTTGTTCACATTAAAGGCAGCGAAGCTTCAGTAATACTTGAAAATCTAAGACATTAGACACTGTGCTGCTTTATTACTGAAGGAGGAGCTGATATGGATGTAGGACAAGGCTGTGACTATTTTATTGATCAACCCCATCTTTTGATTGTTTTCCATTCCATGTAAAAAATGGCCATCACCAAATGTGACATTTCAGATTGCTTTTCTGTCTGCAGGTATTGGATAATTGGATGGCTAGTTGATTGCTGTCATGCTTTCACAACTTTACAATTAATCAGTAAGTTTAGCATTTTACTGTTGTAGCACACCGTACAAACCATACAGAAAGGCTTATGTTAGCAGGGATGTGACAGTCCATGGGATGGATAAACCTCTGCTTGTCTACGAATTCTGGGAAATAAACCAATAGCATTCCTAAGGCTAACACATTAACACAAGTGATTTGTTGTGTTGACCAAAAGTCCTCCTATGCTACAGTAAAGTTAATAAAAAAAATCTTTGTTGGCAAAACACAAACTGAGGGGTAAAGTATATAAAGTGCTGTTCTACACATTGTAAAGCCTTTTGGCTATACAAATACCATTTCTGCTTTGAAAAAAAAAATCATCCGCTTGTGATTGTGTTCTTGTGTCTCCAGATAATTTGCCAGTGGAGAAACAAGCTGTTTCATTTTTAGCTTGTAGGGTTCGATCAATGCAGAGTAATCTGTCTGTGAGCTGGTTTAATGGTCCACGATTTGAACAGTTTCATCTGAAGCAACCATACATGTCAACATGGGGGAGCATTAGCACAATTAGTAAAAGTGTCGGAAGACAAGTCTAGATAAGGGAGGCAACAGAAAAAGAGTGAGTCCCATCAGAGCAGGAGACAAACCAACACCCACAATCCTCCTAACCACAAGGAGGAGCAGGCCAACCAGCAGGACGCGGGCCTCATGTCAGGTGACAGCATTCAGGTTCTGGCTTGCATCGGTCGGGGTGAAGAACTGGACTTTAGGCGGGGCGAGTTGAGCCGAGTTGTTCCTGCGCAGGCTGCCTCCTGTGCCTTTGCGCATGGAGTTGTTGCGCCGCATGGAGTTGCGCTTCCTCAGCGAGTTCTGGTGCGACAGCTCGCTCTTCTGAAGTGTTTGGATTAAGATCGACGGCTTCTCGTCCAGTTCTCTTGCGCTGCAGTGCGGCGTCGTTACCTTAAAGACACAGTAAATAAAATACATTTTCCACCGCTTCGATAGCCAATATTGCAAAAGTGAATGAAACAGAAGGCCTGTCATAGATATACAAAAAATAATCAATAGAGATAATCAGTCAGATAAGGAATCTAAAATGTCTCAATGGATAAATCAGTTGTATTGTAGTAAAAATTGATTCTTATTCTCTGTGCAACAACCACTGCAGATCAGTTGATTTAACTCTTACCTTAACTGTGTTTCCAAACTTGGAGTAGTCCACAGAGTACACGCCCTCCTCCTCTGTTACTATGGGAACAAAGCGGTGACCCCACTGGATCTCCTCAGAGATGTAGGAGGTCCGGGCTTGTGTTGTGATCCCTGTCGTCTCCACCACTCCCTCCAAGATGACGATCACCTCCAGGTCGCTGCACTGCAGCTCCATGGCCGACAGGTCGTACAGGGGGCTACCAGCGGAGAGACCGGAACACAAAACACACACATGTTTAACGTGTCCTGTCAGGAATCTGTGGGTGTTTGTGAGAGCTTAAGTGGTGTGACTGTAAAAATGCAACCAAAATGCATTCAGTTTGCTTCTGTTCCTGTAGCTGTGTCACATCTCTATAGTAAATAGATCCAATTTCGTTTTATCACCCACTTCATGTTTGTGAAACATAGTAAAAAACATCAGCTATAAAAAGCCACTATGCATATTTAAACTACTTGATTTTTGAGTTGATTTTTGCTCTTTGGTTTTTTGTCCCAGCAGATGGAGCTAGTGAGTTACAGTGTAAACATGAAACATGTTATTTCTCAACTCTGCTGTTCATGATTGAACTAGCTTTACGCACTAAGTTCTCTATCATCTCACAGGCCCTAAGAGGGTGGCTGGAGCCTATCCCAGCTATCACAGGGTAAGAAGCAGGGTCTCTCCCGTTCACCTGTCTCTCCTGTATCTTTGTACCTGTTCTTGTCGATGACGTGGCAGATGATAAGCGGTGCGAGGAGAAACAAGCTGTTGCTGGCCACAGCACTTTCTGTCTGTATGTCGATCTGATGGATTGGGATCACCTCACCCTCTGGCGTGGTTGTCTTCCTCACCACCTGTTTAACAACAATGACAGGAGGATGAAGAAGATTTATGATCAGAATCAGAGAAGAGTTAAGGAAATCTATTTTTACCAAATCATAATTATTAAACCACTGATTAACTTAATGGTTTAGTAGAGAGTTGAAGGAAGATGATGTAAGAGCAGAAATATGATGTAAAGATACACTTTTCTTGTGTACTCAGTGTTTTCTGTCATTAATGTGGTTAGTATGGTTTAGAATGTTTCACTGTTGTCTGTTGCGTTCCCCTGAGTTAGAACGAAGCAGTAAAACACCTGTAACCTGACGGTCGCTCCTATGATCATGCTCTTCCTGAGATCTCCAATACGAATCATAAAACACAGACAGTTGTTTCTGACAGCGATCACAGCTTGACGGCTGAAGATCAACGTCTCTGCTCGGCGATTCGACTGAGCCGTCTTCATGAAGATACAGCCTGCGGAGAGAAAAGCACACATCAGACGACCAAAACATTGCAACTCAGCACTGCTCTTTTTGTCCCATTAGTGATCAAGACATTATCTACTGTACCTGCCAGAGACTGAGCAGAAACATGTAATTATCTACAACAACTGTTCTAACTTCAAGTTCTCAGGTTTAAGTGCACTGAGTCAACGGAAAGGAGCTTTCTGCATCAAAGCAAATAAAAGTCAGTTCAAACCTATAACATACTAAATTACAGTTAGTTAGTTAGTTAGTTAGTTAGTTAGTTAGTTACCAGTATTTTTTTCAATGTGCATTTGGAAATGTTTCTATTGTTGAAATAAATTGGTTTTAAGTTAAACTGCTTGCTAGGAGCAAAGATTGAGGAGTGAGGAGGGACCTCTGAGGAGTTTTTTTACAGGACATTTTTCTTTATCAGAAATCTGTTGTTGATTCAACAATGAATATGAAGGTCTGACATAAGTCATGATAGATGATTTTCTTTGTTCATGTAGAATATTTTCTCTTTGTGATCTATAATTTCCACTTTGAATCTTTATCATTAATAATATTACAGTCAGACGGACGAGAATAGTCTCTTGTCTTTCAGCAGTAAAGATGAAGCTGCAAATCCCTATATTTCCCTGGGTAGAAATATATTTCTTCTTAAATCATTTTTGCAAAACTGTATGAAAACTGTCTAATTATAACCTAAATTATTGCATTTACAAAATCAATAATTGAAGATTCAAACAATGTGGGCAGAACTAGTTTAACATATTCAAACATACAGACATATTAAAAATAAATAAATAAAATAAACAGCACTATATTGATGGTAAGTGTGCTCCAGTTACAGTATTCTTAAAAAGGAATATTTTTCTCTATTTTTCTGTCTGGAGATAATGCGAGGACAATATACAAATGAGAGAAACATGGCTGCAATTAAGGGAACTGAGATGTACCCATAGTTTCAGAGTCTTACCCAGCATGACAGCATTAATGATGAGTCCCACTATGTTCTGCAGGATGAGGACAGTGATTGCAGTTGGACACTGTTCTGTTATCATACGTCCTCCAAAGCCAATGGTCACCTGAACCTCAATGGAGAACAGGAAGGCTGAGGTGAAAGACCTGGAGAGAGAGATTTTTTTTTTAAAAAGAGACATTATTTTGTTTGTGTTCTATGCATTTGTTGCATTCGCTGCATTTTATTGTTGTTTTTCCTTGAGGTGGAGTTTTTTAACTTTATGCAGTTTGGTAGTTTAGCTCAATTCCTCCCAACTTGAGGTCTGGTCCCTCCCTACAGTGTCACAACATAACACAACAAAGTGAAGTCTTTGAATGACAAATAAGAGAACAAAGAAGAAACGTTGTCATGCACAACTTGACATTCAGTTTTTTGGCTTTTCACTGGAGGGTTTTTTCCCTCCACCTGGCTGACAAAAAAATCAAAAGTCAAGATAGAAGAACCCAGAAAGGATTCTTTCCTCTCCCGCAATCTTTACTTTATTTTCCGTGAAATCATGACTGCGTAAGTTTTATAACTTCCTGTCATAATTAATATCCTTCTCTTCCTACCCTCCTCTTCCTTCTATGGTGTTTAAAAATGGAGAATAAAGAAGAAAAGAAGAAGAGGGAATTGGGATGTTTGGATCAAGTGAGGATGGATTGAAAAAAGAAAGTGATTTTTAGTGACACCAAACACACAATCAAAGTTGCACTTTAGTCTTAACATTTTTAACACAGACAGTGTTCTGGGTCTTTCTCACTTACTTGACACCGCTGACGCACTGCGTCCCGTTCCTCCCCTCCGTGTCCAGGTCTCCGTGCCCAAACGCCACCAGCCACCAGGTCATGGCGAACAGCAGCCAACTGCTGACAAACGTCGTGGTGAAGATCACCAGAGTAAAGCGCCATTTAAGGTCGACCAGCGTGGTGAAGACGTCCTGCAGGAATCTGCCCTGCTCGCGGATGTTCTTGTGCGCCAAGTTGCATGAGCCGTTTTTGGCGATGAAGCGCGCTTTGTTCACACGGTCCCTGAACACCGGCTTGCGGGGCATGCGGGAGACGAGCCCCGGCAGACCGAACTCCTCCGGGATAATGCTTTTTCTCGCCAGCATCTTCTGTTGCTGAACCTTACACCTACTTCTTTTTTAGTCCCTCTTCAGTGCGTCTTTACGCACGAATCCAACATGTCCACCTGCAAGAAAACGATCAAAGACGCACCAAGTATTTTCCTTGTGTCGACATTTGGGAATGTTTCGAAGTGACCGCAGCGCGCCGCCTCTGCTCAGCTCCTCTGAGAGCTGGGACGGTCTCCACTCTTCTGTTGACGTAGTCCAACTTCCAGAGTCCAGACCCGTTCAGACCGTAGTGCTGCTGCTTTCAAGGGCAACTTAGGAATCGTTGCAAAATACGAAAATGCGGGTGAATCAAAGTCCAAAGGACCAATAAAAGTCTTGAATATACATTTATCACGTGTCAACTAGTGCAAATAACTTTTAAGTTTTGTCTCCTAAGTTAAATCACTGTTTAACTCCTCAATCTTAAATGTAAGATGCTTAAAATCTGCACTCATATCTCATATACACCTCAAACTCAAATTTACTGTATCATAAAAACATAAATGATTTTAGGGTGTTTAAACTTAATGGTGTATATGTAAAGTGTAAAAAGATAATAGTGTAAATGAACAGAGGCTACAGGTGAATAGAAATATTGTTGTCGAAGCGAGAATAGTCAATTAAAATATTTTGGTTGTTCTCTGTTATAGAAGATTATTTGGCAAAGTAATTGCATCTATTTATCTTAGCTATTCATCACTGCCTAGTCTTCAGAGTTTCAATAAGACATATACTGTATAATCCATGGTCCCATAGCAGCAAGAAATATGAACCTAATATTGAGAATTTTTCCCTTCTTCAGTCAAACAAAAAAGTCTAGGTTGACTTTAAAAGTGAGAATCTCTCAGTGTTAATGCGAAAAAAAAATTATAAATTAGACAAAATGAGCTATAGAAATGGTCTCCAGGTCAACATGTAGGTCCATTCCACTATTAATTATTTAAAACAAATAAATGCCTCTTTAGAAAAATACACAATGGATTATTAGTTGTTGATAAATACAACCAAATACGTGAAACAAGGCCCTAACCAAATTTCTTTCTGCATCTGAATGATTAGAAGAAGAAAAAAAACTCTCTACTGTGTAAACCAAATTTACTTGTACGTCTATGGTGCTACGTTATGCATAAATGTATGTTTACATAATATTTAATACAGACTGAACTATGTTCAGTGTTTGACTGACATAAATCATCGTAATCCTTCATTCCCTGCTTTTATACTCTGAACAGATTTAATATTTACCAATTTGAGACGCCTGACAGTCATCGGGGGGCGCCATTTAGCAATATATTGCGTTTCAGCTAGTGTGTTGCTGGTCACATACTGCAGGTTTAATGAGAAAGAAAAAGGTATATTTCTCTCAAAACCATTTTAATTATTTCATTTCAACTGTAAAAAAAAATAGGCACACAACAAAACTTATGTTTATGATATATATGTTTGTAAAATTCTTCTGGGCTACTACATACAGAATTTACACTTAGACCATTTAAAAAGTTTTAAAATTCTAAAATGCAACTGCACTTTAGTTTAGTTGCATTTAACAGTCAATGGTGAATTCATGAGAGCAAATAAAACATTCTGCATAGCACTGATAATGTATGTGTCACAAAAATTAAGGTATGGACTGTCAATATTAACCCTAAATCATCTAATATCTAATTTGTCTAGTTTATTTGAATTTGTCTTTCCACCTTTTGCTCTTGGTTCCTCTTATGTTTCTGTGACCCTTTTAAAGACAAATATGATCTTGGGTATGAAGTGAAGAATTTATAACGTCTGCATGTTCTGACTGGTGAATGCACAGAAAACCATTAGCACATCTGCACATGCAGTAAAATAAACACAAAAGATTTATGAAATATACTCATGGCCAGGACAAAGCACAGGAAGAACTCATCATCTAATCATTAAAGAGGAAAACATGGAGAAAGAGAAGATGAGAAAATATGTATGGGAAAAAACGGCGAATTAACACATACAGTAGATAAAGGAGGTCATGGGTTTTAGTTTGAACAACCAAGTGAAAAAAGAAAATCAAACTGTAGCTACAGCTTTCATCAAAATGTGTTATGTTAATCCTTAAAAAAAGGTGTCAGCTCTTTCTGTGTAACATATTAAAAAAATAGTGTAAGAATTGAAAAACCACAAAGCTGGAAACCTCTTGAGGTGAAACATTTGAGAGTGCAATATGTTTAACAAAGATACTGAAACGTTTGCAAAATAATCTTTTTGGCATTCACGTTGTGTGGTGCAGCCATTTAAAATCATTGAAAAGCAAAGTAAATATAGTCAGTACACAGTCATATGAAGGGACAATAGCACCACTCCCAGAGAGACGGGACAAGTGATTCCAAAAACTGAGACAGTGTGTATCAACATGTTGAGTATTTTGTTTGTAAGGAACACAGAAATTATTTAATATATCTTATGAGCAATATTAAACAAATCAGATATTGAGATGTTGGCAGGTGAATTTTGTCGCCTTTGGAAACAGACAGGCTAGCCATTTTCTGCTGTTTCCAGGCTTTATGCTAAGCTGCTGGTGTCACTCAGAAATTAGACTGGTGTCAGGATTTGCATCTAAACTCTCCCCCCTTATAATTCCAACCATAATTATAGAAGTAAAAACCTGTAACCGTTTGCACGGATAGAGTAATTGGCTGTAACCACATTTCCAACATTAGGATGGGATTTATAACTGTCAGGTGTTATCTTCAAATCAAACTGCTCAACTGAAGTCAAGTTAAAGCTACAATATGCAACTTTTGGCAGTCAAGCTAGGTGTAGCATGAGCCTCGAATCAGTCCACCAAGGGCTTCAAATACTGACGCTATGTCAAAACCATACATGCATGGTCAAAACCTGTGGAGTATTTTAGGTATGCGCAAGGTACCCTTTCACGTCAGTATGTGATGCACAGGGTTTGACCTTCTCTGATTGGTTTGAAGGGGGCACCTCGCTCACAAACCTTTAAAAGGGAAGGTGCCAGTGCTGTTCTGTGAGTCACATAAGGCTTTGAAAGCACTTTACCACGTTAAGATAAGTTATGGAGCAATACTCTACCAAAAAATATTTTGAAATGTTACATACTGTAGCTTTAAGTTCAAAACATCAAAGTTACAAAAGTGTTCACATAAAACCTATCTCAGGTACAAGTCTGTAGAAAAAACAAAAACTGAAACAACAAGCTAAAAGTGGCTAAATAGGTCATTAGAGCCGATAAGAGATAAGTCTCTGAGGGTTTGTCAATATGAGTGACGCTGTTCGCACTACATTTTTTATTACATGCAGTCACTGTGCTGTAACTCCATCTCAGTATTTATCACAAAAAATCACTTCCAGTCCAAAATAACTAATTCAATATCTCTCACGTTAATGGGAGCTCACGCTGGGTGTCTATTGTCCCAGAGGATAATAAGTTCAGCAAAGCATGACCACAGACAGACAGTGGGTTCACCGGCTTCAGACCGAACTGTGACACCCTACAGTGTTTGTACTAGTGCAGGCATAGAAATACAACTGATAGAACAGAATAAGGGCAGAAGTATACCAAAAAGTAAATATCCAACTTTTGTAAATCCGAACTGCTTTCCAATTTATGTTAAGTACAGAGGTACGTTTTCAAAAGGAGAGTTAGCAAATGGTAATTTGTGTGCTCCACCAGCAGCTCTACAGATGCCAAAATGATCAAAACCATTATGAAACATGGCTGCATTGGACTGCATCTAATTGTGATGCTCAACATTTCAAATATTTTAAATCAAGCATTTTGCCTGTATGTAAATACAAATTTTGTTTCTAGTATATTTCTGCCTTCTTTACAAAAAAGTTGGTTTCCAACTGGCTCCACATGCTCCTTATGTTCCTGTCGTTCTCTAATCATGGCATTTGTGCTGTTTCAAAGATAGTCTGATGTCTTTGCCATGCGAACGTTGTGAGAAAAGGAGTTTGTAAAGTTCGATGTCTCTCATTTGATTTGCTGTCACAAGTTGCAGAAATGGGTCAAAACGTGGAAAAGATGGCAACACATCCAGTTATTGAATTCCTTTGCCAAACTTATTCAGCTTAGATCTGTGTATTTCAGTTGTAGCAAAGAGGTGTTGTTGTATACTTCCCTAAACTTCTGACATCATATGAATGCAGCATCAGATATTTACAGGACAGTTCAGGCCAGTGCAACAAACTCCTCTCTAATGAATACAACAGTAATATGAGTTCAATCAGTGCTATTTCTATGTCAGAACATCAAAATGTACACACTACTTTAGGGTCTAAAACGTTAAGATTTAAAATCCTTTACAGTGAGAGACTGCGCAGTGCATCAATGTATGCAGAACACAGAAACACTGGTCAACATTCAAAAATATTAAAAAAGGATTTTAAATACAAGTTTCTCCCTTTCTTATAATTGCATAATACAAGTGAGTACAAGAATATAAACTGGTGTGTGGTGCATGGTGTATGTGTGCATAATCTAAAAGAAGGTAACAAATATGTTTTATAGAAGATAATTAAAGTCTTTTGAAATTCTCTCAATATAAAAAGCTCCTTACAGGACTTAAAAGTTGCTCAGTCAAATAAACAGTTCAACAAACTACTGTGCAGTAAAAATGAGTCCATAGATACAATGATGAAAAGTCTGTACACACAATGTCTTAAAAATGTCTCTAATTAGAAAACCTGAAAGGAAATCCAATCAAGTCAACCCTCAAATCCATCATTTATATATTAATACACTGGATAAGGCTGCACTTTTTTCCCCACTGTCCATAAATCCCATGTAAAGGTCAAAACCAACAAAGTGTTAGTCCGTCTCTCTGTAGGTTGAGTTCTCTACCGAAAACACGGACATTTCAAACAACTCACTGATGCAATTTAAATTTTCCAAATGCAGAAATTTCCTGCTTGCTACTGTAGCTTTTAGCAAACAAATAGGAAAAAAATAGCAAATTTGTGGGTACTATTTCGAGCAGCAGAATAAGAAAATTCAGACTTTGGATGCACACACTTATTGTGATTCATTGTTGGATTTGGTCTGCCTTAAGATCGGCTGACAGTAAGAATAGTTGAGAATATTGCTCAAATCAATTCATGTACTTATTGATGGGACATTATTACCTCGCAGGTAAGGAGTAGATAAGGACACTAGATGAAAGATGCAAATGGCCCAAGTTAAAGGGTCAGTTTACACTGTTCACTATAAAAAGTTATCACTAACTTTTATTTGTATCTATCCATGAGATAGTTTTGATTTTCTTTGTCCAGGTTTTCAGATGTTGGTCTCCAGGCCAAGACAATGGAAGTAAATGGAATTTCATTTGTAGTGCTCACAGCGTCAAAGTTACATTTCCATTTTGTCATTTTCACAAACACTTTTATCCGAAGCAATTTACAAGTCGGAGCTGGTGCCATGGTGGGGAACCCGCCAATTGAGTTACTATAGATATGCAATACTCCAGAAAAGAAAGTTGTTTGTTCTGACTCCGACTCTGTTACAAGTTACTTACACACATAATAAGCCTCTTGGGGTTCAGTGTCTTACTGAGTGCCCAATGAGAGCAGAACACAGCGAGGACTAACCATGAAAAATGGAAATTTTTCACTTTCCATGTATTGGAGCGGTGGTAAAAAATCGCAAAACTTGCGCAAAAAAACATGCACATTTTTCTCATGGCCTGATACCACTAAATATTGTGGCTGTTAATGTTGATATGGTTTTGGACTTTCAATATATCCTTCTTATTTTTTGGTAAAAATGAAACTAATCATTATCATCACAAATTAGTATTCTAGCAACACAGAAATATTAACTTTCATCCTACATATTTCCATTGTAACTCTGAGATTTGCACTCTGTCAATACTGGTTGCTTTAAAACAACAGAGCAACTATTTGTTTTTGCTAAATTCCCACAGCATCAATATGAGAATTGGATAAACCAATTAATGGACTCCAATGTTCGGTTTATCGGTTAAATAATCACTGATGTGTAGACATGTAATATCTGAAAAACGCAGACGAGACCAACAGAATGTTTCAAGTATGACTTGTTGAACTGGTGATTTCTGGATTCACTTTCCATTCCTGTGAATACAGTGAAGCTTCTTGTTACAGGAACACAGTGTATTATTGGCTTCACTGGACTGTTGTAATGTCAAAGAGGTCTGTCAACCTCATCAAGAACATCATTTAAAGTAAAAAAAAATAAGTAGCTCAATCAGTCGATCAGTCTGTCAGTTGCTGGCGTTCTGACTGACTGTATCTACATGTCAGCCTTGACGAATGAAGCAAACATCCCATCTTCTTGCTCCAAAAGAGTGTCAGGTTTGTCATACTCCAAAATGTTCCCTCGTTTCATCACAATGACCAGATCGGCTGTTAGGATGGTGTGGACACGGTGCTGGAGACACAGTGGAGGGACACAAAATCAAAAAGACAATTAGGTTCTGGAAAGTGGTAAATATCAAAGAAATCACAAAGACAAAGATCAAAACACACCTTTTGATGAAACTGTTTACTAAAACCATACGTTTGAAACGTGTATTTTGTTCTATGATTCTTCAACCACAAAATTTGTTGTTTCTAGTATTCAAGATTTTCAAGCTTGTTTTTATTATTAGAGTGGAGCTTTATTGGAACCTAATGCATTCCAATGTGCAATTTGTCAAGAATCCTGTGTATGTGGAAGACTAGATAAACAGTTGCATTTAAACATTTAACAACATTTAAATTCAGCGTACCACTCATTCTTGATTCAAATACTGTTTGTGTCTCCTGTATAAAATCATCTTAGCTTTCTCTCTCTAAACTAGCTCCACAGGCCAGCTGTCTAAACCAATTTCAAGGAACTTGGCTCATTATTTATAAAAGGCATTGTTGGACAGTGAGTGCTTGTTGAATCTCCTAAAAATACTGCATAAAGACTAAGGAAGCTAGTTGAGGTCCAGACACTGTACAGATCAAATACATGAGCATGGAATCACTGTTGTTTTGGAGATGTTGCTATCCTTTTTGCTAGAGATGCCCTAAGTCAATCTTAATTTATTGTACTGCACTTAATTTACTGTGTTTTAACACCTCGGCCTGCAAGTCTTTCAGCACTGTTCCTCATACATGTGAGTGTGACAACGTGGATCATGTATTTGAGTGCACTGGTGTGACTGATTCTGTTGTCTAGGTTTCCAAAATGCACAGAAATACACATTGTAATTTGCTTTTTGTCAGTGGCAAAGTGGGCAAAACATTCAGCTAGTGCCTCATTTTTAGGCACCTCTGACTACATTGCTTTTACAGGTGGCATCAGCTGCCAGTAACCTTAATTTGATGCATAACGTAATGACAAAGCCACCATCAAACTTGTGTGTTGTTGGGTTTGTGGTCCCTGTAATCGGTGTTTGTACTCAGGAAAAATATTGTTTATGAGGGAGGCATCACCACTCACACCACAGAACAACCAGAAGTAGTAAGCCCAACAAATCCAACAGACTGATATGTCTTCACCCCACCTGACTGTCATGGTAATTTCAGACTTTGGAGACTTCTGTAATATTTATAATTTAAGTTTCTTCATAGTTATGATGCAGGGCCGAAGCTTGAGGAAAAATAATTTTTAAAACTTGACTACAACATCCCTACTCTCTGTTGTACTACAGGTTATGTGCGACACTGCAGGCCTAGCAGGATCAGTAACTCATAATATGCTCCCATTTTGAAGGGAAACAGGCATTTAATCTGAGTAAAAGATTCAGACAGTGTAAGGTATTAATATAACTATAAAGACTGGATCCTGGATACTACAGTACCATTACATTTCAAACAGGGCTGACACACAAAGCAAAGCTCCAAATTTACCAGCCACTGTTTTTTAATGCTCACGTGTAGTTTAGGGTAGATTTGGGTTTAAATTTCTCAGAATACCTGTGTCTACCCAGAATACCCTAAAGTAGTGTGAACAATGTCACAAAACTGCAGGTTGTGACTAAATTGCACCGTATGTGCATGAAACATCTATAAAAGTGCATGCAGTTTGTTTTGGTACCAACCAGGCTGTCAGTGGCAGTAAGGCTTCAGCAAACCCAGATTCAGACTCCAGCTCTGACTCAGCCAGGAAAGTAGAAAAAAACAAACAGACACAGGTGGGAAACAGAAAGAAGAGCAAAGACAGCAGAGAGTCGAGCTGAGCCAAAGTGGTCTGTGCTGATCCAGGTCTACTTGTGAGTCCTCACTAGCACACTGAAGAGGCTCTCCTCCTGTGCTAGCAGGTTGGGACCCGAATCACTTTCCACCAAGATTCCTGAAGAGAAGACCAACACCTGCTCGGCGTCCAAGATAGAGGACACACGGTGCTGGCAGCAGGACGAAGGGACAGAGAGGAGGGTGGAGGAAAGGATAGAAAAAAAAAATCATGGAAATAGGAGGAATGGAGGAAAACAGCAAGTAAAAGAAAATAAAGTGTGGACAGACAGAAAAGTGAACAGAAAATCAAAAAGGAGGAAAAGAGAGGGAAAGAAAGAGGAATTAAGGGTAAAGAAAGAGGGGGAAAAAAACAGTAAACAGACACAACAGCAACAAAGAGAGAGAAACAATGTCAGAAAAAGAAAGCAGATAAGTGAAAGAAGTGGCCAAGAGGACTGACTTTTTATTAAAGACGCTAAATACAGTAGGAACTGTATCATCTTCAACATCAGAACCAGAAGAAAAACGGACTGAAGGACTTACTGCGATTGTAACAACTGTTCTGTCTGAAAATGCAGTCATCACAACTTTCTGTAAAATATTCTCCTGCAAGGAAAGAAAAGAACATAGTTATTTAAAGCTAATGTTGATTATTGAATAATATATAAACAGAAGTGGTGTCAACAGCGCTGTAGTGCTCTGTGAGTCACTTAGTGCTTAAATTTCATGTTATATCATGCAGTTTTTACGTTACAGCTGCCTGCTGCAGTTCATTTATGACTGACAGATCTGAGTCTTTCCTTTTGACATCTGAACCATCTCAAGATGTTACAGATAACAAGTTAATTCTAAATCTCAAAGAAACACATGGATCTACATTTCTGTAAGTGACCACACACCGTAGCCATGTCTATAGACGCCGTGGCTTCATCCATGATGAGGATGCTGCTCTTTCTGACAAAAGCTCTGGCCAAGCAGAAGAGCTGCCTCTGACCGACGCTGAAGTTCTCTCCACCCTCTGTCACGACCGCATCTGGACACGAACACACAGCACACATTCAATTAAACAGAACACATAAATTGCTTTTATATACAATTCAATTCAATTCAATTAAGGTCATTTACAACAAAAGTCATCTCAAGACCTTACAGAATAAATAACTATATATAGAATTAGGAAACCCAACAGTCCCACTTGAGCAGCACTAGGAGACAGTGGAGTAGAAAAACTCCCTTTAACGGAAGAAACCTCCAGTAGAACCAGGCTCAGGGTGGGCGGCCATCTGCCTCGACCGGTTGGGATGAGTGGACAGTGGAGAGAGAGGAGTAGCACCTGATGTATCCTACTGAATTTTAAAAATGGCTTTTGTTGCATTTAAGCTAATCTTGTCTTTAGTTGTGGGCATTTAGTTCAATTGTGTACCTAGCCCTCCAGGCAGTGCCTTCACCATGTTCTTCAGCTGAGCGATCTCCAGGGCCTCCCACAGTCTATCATCAGTGCATGTCTTCTCTGGATCGAGATTAAACCTGCAGCAAGAAGACAACATTTACACCTGCGTCATTATACACAGATGCAACTACACCTAACACAATAACTACAGAAATAAGGTAGTATTCTTTGCTCAGGCTTCACAGAGTTGAGAACAGTTGGCTTTCTACAGATCTTAAGCAGACCAGCATTTCAGTGATACAGCTATGTGTACTTTAAATGTGATCAACAAAATGTCATAATTAACTCTGAATCTGACACTAGGAAGTCTACCAGTTGGATTTTGTACAAGCTCCAGATGAAAAATGATTTCTTGGCTACAGTCTCAGTACATAAAATTCCAATAATCTAAACAGAACGATACAAAAATACAAATGACATTTTGTAAAAATGGAAAATTCTTAATATTTTTTAAATCTTCTTCGCAAACATGTTTTCATACCTCTAGTTCCCTATTTGTTTGCCATCAGTGTTTCTGGTTGGCAGCTGCAGACAGGATGCTAAGACTGATTTGAAAACAGACCAAATAAAACTACTTTGATTTATTTTTATTGATCTGGAGTAAAGTTGAAATTGAGTACTAAATATCTAAGGGATTAAAGTTACCTAAATTCTATCTTCTAGCAGGGAGGAAACTGAGAAAGGAATTGCAAAAATAGATGAAAAATAAGTAAATGACCCTGCATAGTTTTCTCCTTCTAGAAGTATATAGAAGTATATAAAAGTATATAAAAGTATATAAAAAAGTTATTAATATCATTGTTTAGAGTTACTGTAATGTAACAGTGAACTGATCCCTTGTTTATTTTCAACAATAAACTTCTCTAATTCTGGCTCCATCAGTGAGAATTGTAAAAAAAAACAAAAAAAACCTCTGAAATAATCATGATGACAAATATCATAATAATTATTATTGAATGTGTGTGGTAGAGTCAGAGCGAGTCAAACAGTGTAAGAACATAAGAGCAACATCTAAGATAACAGTGTGAAACAGTTACTGTCGACCATTCACCCCAGGCTTACGTTCACATAAACAAGAACTGGTGAAAATGCCAAGAGACGCACACCCTCGGTCTCTCTGTCTCTCTCTCTCTCACACACACCCTTACGCACACATTATTATCTAGAGCAGAATATCTGTCCAAACAAACAGCTCATGCTCTTTGTCTGTTATAACAAACAGAGTCACTGTATCATCTAGTAATGCAAACACACAGGGGCTGTGAGTGTGTACGACAGAGTAGACGAAGGAGACAGAAAACGACGCAGGGCCCTTCGTCCCTCAGATGACCTCCTCCGTCTGTGACGTCTGTGACAAAAGTCCCCACAGCGTTTTCCACCACTAACCCCACAGCTGGGACTTCGTGTCATAATGTGCAAAACATCCTTCAGGATAAAATTCAGATGCTACAATTAATTTTGTTTTTAGTTGGTGATTCACTTGTTGCTTAAGTTTGGGCTTTCGTTATATGGCATGTCACTACGGGGAGTTTTGTCTTTATTTCCCAAAGATTAGTGCAATTAATTCAATAGTGTGATAACCAGCCATGGCTGCTTTAAAATGGTTTCATGTTAGAAGTTGAACCTTTTTCAGCTGTAGTTTCTGCTGTTTAATTAAATGTTTAATTTAATTTGATTTGACTTAGCCTGCTGAGCTGATGTTAAACTGGCTAACTGCTTTTGCAATTATAGTGTTTGTTAAATGATGCTAAACATGCTCTATGAATATGAATATAATAAATAATAATGAATATGCACCTCCTGTAGACCAGAAAGGAGATGCAGAGAAGTTTGTAACTTGCTCGTTTGTGAGTGACAACAGGTGTAAGTGTAGTCAGGTTGGATTCACAGAGGTTTGAGGATTCACAGAACTGTGGTTAGTTTACATGTGAAACCACAGTTGTATGCAACTGCACAAGGTAAAAATGGAAGATGTGTATTTCAGTGCTGCAAATAAAGATGACATATTAATCGGAGTTTCTTCTTAGAACAGGAACACCTCCAAAGAATAACAGCTTCACAGTGGCATTTTTAAATAAAGATCTATAAGTCCCATCAACATAAGTTACAATTCTCGTGCCAGTGCTGTAGATGGTAACACAATAATAAGAATTTAAACAGGTAGTGGTTCTTATTTGTGAGCAGTAATTAACAAAAGTCAACAAAGGTTGTGGTTATTAAAAAAGATATACTAAAGTATTAAGTTTGTATTTGTGTACCTTATTGATCCACTAAATAACACAGGATCCTGGAGGATGATGGAGAGTCGTGACCTCAGAGTGTGCAGAGGAAGTTTACAGATGTCGATCCCATCTATGACGATCTTCCCTGCAAACAAATAAACACACACTCACATTTCTAATCTACACTAAGTCAAGACTTTCCTTCAACGTCAGCATGCATACAAAAGTCTCACACTCGCAATGCACTCCCCTCATAATATACATACACAGGAATAACATTAGTTCAAATTAATTATTGCAATATTATTCAGAATGTATCTATAAATCATAAAGGTGCATCCAGATGTAGAAGAGTAGCAGTGATTGTCACGACCCAAGAGAAACACACTCACAGTGTTAGAAAACACATCTCACTGGCTAAGGCTTTATACTGTAGCTACCAGAGACAACCTGATTGTCTCTTTTTTTGTGTTTTCTCCAGCTGCGAAAATGAAAACTGTTGAGACGGTGGTAACTGCTTTATCTGGTCCCTGTAACTGATATTAGTGACTGTAAGCAAGCTGGGAGATGTGCTAAGGGCTTTGTTTAAACAACAAGACCAACTTACAAGTTGGGGTGTCACTGATTAATCTTTCAACTATTTTTCCAAATAATTGATTAAACTGTATTCAGACAGCATATGAATCCAATTTGAGGCAGTGTAACTGCCTATAAAGTCAATGGAAGGACATGATTAGATGCTAATTCAGTCACAAAAAAGGGGAAATTTGTTTTAACATGAGTGAAAGTGTCTGAAGACATCTTTAGTCTAATTTGGTCTTAGTAAAATGTGAAAAATGTCCAACAGTTGGGTTAGTGTTCAAATCACTTGTTTTGTCTGTCCAACAGAAATTGGCTTTACAATGATCAGAGGAAAGAAGCAAATTCTGTAGTGTTTAGTATGTTTTGGATGGATAACAAACAATATAAAACCTAAAATAATAATAATAATAAATAATTGGTGAAGTGTTTCAGTGTTAGAAAAATCAATTAATCAACTAAATGTTTCAGCATTACTCAAAACTCAAAAAATGTTGGCCACTGCTTGGTAGGAGTGTAACGATTCTGAAACTGACATCGAAACCGCCTTTTTTTTTTTTCCACCTGCTTTTGTGCGCAAGCTTTACATTGACAACGTAAAACTGTGTCTACATACTGTCTGTTATCTTTTAATGTAGCTCATTTGTGTTGTGAGGCATTCAGGGACAGTACAGAGTGTAGGTCATCCATGTTTTGAAAGCACCCAACCCCCCCAAAAAACAAAAACAAAGCAAAAATAAAGGTCTGAATCGGACTCTGGATTTGAAGGATCATTATACTCCTACTGCTTAAAGCTCTCTGAGCTACAATTGCCTGTAATTTAAATAACAAACTACTAAACTAAATGTTTCATTAAAACACACATCCAATACAAATTCCCTGTGCATTACTTATTTTGGCTTGAGATTAAAATCGTATAACCTTATCATAAAATAGCTAAATGATTACTACTGATAAACAACCTCACCAAACAGCATATTGGTGGCATTCTGATCTACAGTATGGGTATTATGGCTTTATTTGGGCTTTTAAAATTGAAATAATCTCCATAACTTCATTACTCCTACAGTGTGTAGGACACAAAACAAGACACTGTGTTTTAAAATGCATGAAATCAAGAATGTTCTGAACCGTTCAGTCAGAGAAGCTATCCCCATTTTACTGCTCTGCTTTTATTTCACTGCTTTATATGGAAATGGTCCTGAAACACATGTCTTAATTTACAGTTAAATTAAACGTCTGCCCAGCTGTGTGTGTTGTGTGCGAGCCAGCAGTGTGTGAATGGAAAAAGTGACTGCAATCTCATTTTTGTCTGAATAATCTCTCTAGGAGCAGTCATCATTGTCCAGAGTACAAACACAATACTACAATTACAACTTGTGTTCAAAATCCAATAAATAAAGATTCATTTCAAGCCTTTATGGCTGCTGTCTTGAAGAAATACGACCCTGAACCTGACAATGACTGCAAGAAAATGGGATTTTAATCCTCTGTTAGAAGAGTCTACTTCAGGTCCTCTCGTTAGGAATTTAAAAGTAAAACAAGGCACACGTAGAACAAAAAGACCTTCAGATTCTGACTTAGCAAGACCTGCATGAATGTTTAGAAAGAGCTGAAATGCAAGGAGGAACTGTTAAATAAACACGTTCTCCAACATAAACATTCACTTATACGATAGAGGATGGATGGTGGACATTTAGAGATGATGCATAATGTCTTTTGAGGGCAAACTGCATGACTAATTCACCATCAGCAGTGTTTTAGTTTTACCATAACCCAGATGTTGCAATGATGACAGCAAGTACCTGTACATAGTATATTATGTAGCAGCTTATGGCTTCATTTACAGTAAACACTATTTTGTTATGGCACTAATGCCCCCCAGTTCACTGAAAAATCACAGTAAACACTTGGGAATGAACATTTCAGTGTCATGTTTCTAATGTATAGGTGAGAAACTAAACATTTTCTGGCCCCAGCGGATGAACAGGCCACATTTGTAATGTGCTTCAGTGGGTAAGTTTAGTTTACAAGCTGAAAAGGTTTAAATTAACAGCTTAGACATTAGAAAGAAACTGTAGACTACAGGGGTGATTGTGTTTTGAGTTAAAAGGGCTACACATAGCAGGAATAAACAGTTCAAGCATTGTTAAATCCATTAAGTTATTAGCATAATTACTATAAATCATAAACAATTTGGTCTCATCCATGTTGGTACTGGTACCTGAAGATAATAAAGCCACGAGTCTAAAGTGGTTACGATACAATTTTTTTAGTAGATTACCTGCAAATTTCCCACCAACAAAACTTTCAAGATTGCACGCACAATTTAGTACTCGCTGTTTAGGATCGTAGTAAATCAGTCCCTTAAACCTCATGGGGGACATTGTTGTTGGACAGACAGCTGCACACAGATGATGGCACTACTATGGAGTTTGGTGTCTTGTTCACGGACTCGTGACATGTGGCAGAACTGGGAATCGAACCATCAACCCTGGGGTTAATGGACAACTTCCCTCACAAGACAGTTATAGAATCACCTATATGAATGCCATTTCATATGTTTAGAACTACTATATAAAACTTCTGGGACTCAAGCTAGCGGTAGCACAACCCTCAGAATCAATGTGCTCTGCTCTGACCAGCTTTCCTTCTCCCTGCTCTGTTTTGCTCTGCTACGCTCCGCACAGTCTTCAGGTATTAGCTGTTATGCATTTACAATGAATAAGAACCTATAAAACGTATCAGTCAAGAAGAAAACCTGATTTTCTCTGATTCACTAGAAGTGCAAGCCTTGAGACTCTTTAAAAGGGGAATATTTCTCCACTACTGCAAGGCTTTTGAATGAGTTTGGGTCACAGATGCCTTTGGGAGCCCCTTTCAACCTTAAGAAAGAAATATTTCTACTGATAATATTGTAATCTGCTGTAGCTTTAAAATAGACCTGCCAGCAGGTATCTAAAAATCACCTAATGCAGCGCACAACAGTAAGTGTACCAACGAAGGGTGATTTAGAAAACCAGAGTGCTGCCAGATGGGACTTAAACAGTTGGGTTAACACATTTAATTTTTGTTTGCTTGTGCGGGCTGAGATCTGTGCCTCGTTTGCTTGGTAACAGTCTTCGCTGTATCCTGCCTTTGGTGAGACTTTATATCAGTGTACTTCTCAGTGGCCACAAACTGTCCATCAATGGTATCATTAAAACAGCAAAGCATACGGTATGCCCCAACTCACATGCACGTGCATCCTCGTCCCTGATGCTCTGTAGCAGTGTAAAAAACTGTACAGGGCCTTTACTGATTGGTATAAATATCTTGGTAAATATAAGACAATCCCAAATGTTTCAGTGAACATTTAAAGAGGCTTTTGGAAACTTTTGAAAGCTTAACAGGCATACTGTACTGGTCAGTATTTGATTTATTAAATCATTTTGAAGGTATAAGTACCCTCTTGTCATAATGTAATATATTTTAAGTAGATCTTCTTTGTCTTGTCAGGAAATTGTCAAGAAAGAACATGACAATTGAAAGCCGAAACAAGGGACCACAAGTTGTGTTGTTTCTGAAGTAAAGAAGAACTCAGGGTCAAGAGCTACTCAAAGCAACAACTCTGAGGGAAATGTTCCCAAATCTCTCCCTAATGAGACATAAACAAGCAGTGAAAGACAAGGAGAGATTAGAGACACTGCAGGAATAGAAACCAAAGCTGAAACAAAGATGAAAGAGGTGGGAAAAAAATTGCCCTCTCTGTCTTTGTTCACAATGTGACAGGAGACAGACCCACCTTCAAAAATATCCACCATGTTGAAAAAAGCCAACGACAGAGAGGACTTCCCGCTGCCCGTGCGACCACAGATTCCCACCTAACAGGAAGAGGAGAGACAAGTGATAAGTCTCAATGTGACACTGCAGCGAGACATCAGACACCTGTGTGACAACAAATTGGCAGGTACATGCTGTGTGTGGATGGAGTTTGGTCACCAAGTGTCAGTTCGCAGTTGTTTGGATGTGGATGTGACTTCAAAGGCAAAGTCCACATTTCTCCTCAGATTAATCTTTGGCATTACAGACTGTTATTTGATCATTTTAACAATATTAACTTTAACAATAACAATAAAAACTGCTGACAAGAGAAATTTAATTTCTTTTAATGTAGACACTCAACATAATAGCTACTGCATATAATAAATTATCATTAAAGACCCATTTGTCAGATAACAAATATTTACATGTTTGTGACGATTAGAAGCTAAGTGTAATTTGGCAGGACCTTATGTTCTTCCTCGAAAGGAATAGGGGAAACATTTTGTTCATTTTATGTCTCTTATTTCAGTAATTATAACACAAAATCAAGCAGTGCATTTTAAGAGAGCAAGGACTTTGACCTTTGACTTTAGAAGGACTCATGAATACGAAAAAGCTGGAAAACATAACAATGAAATAGCTATGAGAAGAAATGTTTCAGTTTCTTGAGATGTGAGTGCCAAAATGATTTTTTTTTTTTTTTTTTTTAATTTAAGAAGAGTTTTGTCTTCAACTGTTTGTCTTTTTTAGTTTTGGGAGTGAAGCTGCGGAGCGAGTTATGTAGGGAGCTGAAAAGCTTTATTTGAGATCTTTTTTCTGTGTGGTGCAGTGATTCGAGTGCAGTGGGTGTCAGGAAATATATAATACAAATTATCTATACTTAATTAATATATATATATAATATAGTTGTCTTTAATGTTTTTATTAATAACTATAAATTGTTTTAGGTACACATTACTGTAAGTGGGGTGTATAAAATAGAATAATAATTGATAATATAGTAAAATCCAGTAATTATAAAAACTATGTCTTCACTGGTTAAGTTGTTATTGTTAACAAATGCTGTACATTAATAAATACACTTAAAATGCCCTACATAAATGTTTATATACTGCTTGTGAATGCTAGACAGAGGAATAAAGGTGTTACACGTAAATGTATTAGATGTGGTAGACTACTTAGTCATTATCTTGTGCTTGAATTAAACATTTTAGTTTCAACATTATCAAACAGATATCAGAACAAATGTTAAAAATTGAAAAGCACCATACATCATTTTATGCTATTAAAGGTGTAGTTCTACCACTTTGCCACAGACTGATTCCTGAAACCCCACTCAGCTCTGTCACAGCATCGTGTTAATTACCTTTTGGCCCGGTTTGATGCAGGCGTTGACGTGCTTGAGCACTGGTTTGAGCATGGGATCATAGCGCACACACAGGTCTTGGATCTTTATCTCACCATCCTGGGGCCAGTTCTCAGGTACTTGAGAGGTGTCTGGAGGGAGAGAAACACAGAAGGGGTTATTCCTCTCTGATTTGAACTCTTAACCTAAAAGACACTGGACCAGAAAACACTGGTCTGTGTTATAAGATCACTGCAAGAAAAAACAGAGAACTAACTGCTTGCCAGCTGTCTATGTTATAGTTATGGCTTGTGTAAACAGAGGTATATAGACCAAATGGACCAAATCATAACACTGTAGACATACAGATGAAGAGCTCTGCTGTTAAAGTGCTGCTAAAATTCCCAAGTGACATCCCAACCATACAGCTATAGTTTTGTGAGTTTTGTAAATCTGTGTGATTCTTAAACCAATAATGCTTCAACACTCAGGGACTGAAACTAAAAATGTCTTTCACACGTTATTAGCCACTTACGTCAATAACAATAATGGATAAATATGGACTGATTAGTTGGTTGGACAAACGGCATTTGAGAACAACAATGCAGATCTCAAATACATTGACATGTATAGCTCTCTTTTTTATTCCAAGTGGAAACCTGGAAATCTGCATTCCAACTTTGGCAGGACAGTCATCGTTCTCATTTATATTATCATGTCAAATCTCTGACCCAAAAGCGAAAGAGCATCTTACAAGCAGCATTCAGGGGCACAAACCGTGTGCAGGAATTACAGATGTTAGGAATAACACTAATACACATAAATCCAACCCAGAGATGTATGCAAATATGACAACATTTCAACCAGAATTGAGATCTTTTGATCCGAATGAATATCCAAACTGTTTTTGAGGAGCAGCTTTATGTGTGTAAAACGCACTGCATTGAGAGATGAAATAACTGACGCTGTTACAGGCTTTGTGCCAAATCTTTGAGTGTGAGCATGCATAACCCATAGGAATACATTTGCAAATTGATATAAAGGACAACATGTCATTAGGTAGTTTGCTTCAATCACACAGAAACCCTATAGCCTCCAGTATGGGTCAAACTCCAAAGACTTGAGTCTTCTGTTTTTTAATGTCTTTCAGACTCTACAATCTTTCTGTTAAAACTGTATAATCCCTAATACTAAATACTCCAGTTATGTTATCTGAGCATTTTTTAATCGACAAAACAGTTTTCAAAGCTAAGGCTGTGTGGTGCTTTTATGCAACATTATTCATATTACTAAACAGATTAAAAAAACATAAATCTTCTATGCGTTATCTGCTCCCCCCTTTAACTCTGGTGGATTTAATACCTTTATCAATTCATTGGAAACTTCCATGATGTCAGAGAGGAAAAAAATCTTTGTTCACAGTCACTCAGGGGTTTTGTGATTTTCTTAATCACCTCATACATCATTTACTGTAAAGGCTGAGAGGTCAATGAGACAAATGCCCCTTATATGAGAGACAGACCAATGGAAACTCTGCTTTCTTCCTCTTGTTCTTCCTTTTTCTTGGTTTATTTCAACCCTTCACCTTCTTTGTTTCTTCCACTCATCGATCAAGCTCTAGAATTGTTTTTGTTGCTTCCCAAAATAGTCTTTTCTGTCTAGATGAACGTTCTTTGGCAAATCCCCTGAAGAGTTTTCTTTCTTTTTTCAGTATTTGAAAAGGTTTTGTTTAGTTAGACTTGACTTCATATAGTTAGAAATAAGTAATCTCAATGGCACTATACTCATGAAATAAAGCTAAATGATAAAAAGTCTATGTTTTATTCTTCGTCTTGCCAGGAAAAATTCCAGCAGCATTTGTATTTCACCATAGCAACAGCAGATCCCATAAACCCAAAACACAAGTTCTGGTCTCTGACGCAAAAAAATAAAAATGTTATAAAGTTATTACACACAAACGTGCATGAACCCATTCACACTACACAGTGTACAGTGTTACAATAGGAGCTTGTTCCATCCTGTAAATCAGGAGCCATCAACACATCTTCATCTCTAGAACGTGGAAAACAAAATCCTAATAAGAGTTGGTATTTGTCTAATTTGTGAAATATAATACGTAAATGTGTATACAATGTGACTCAAACTTTATCCAGTTATACTACATGTTTTCAGCTTTTCACTCTTGTTCTTAGTGATGCAACCTGAAAGGCTTTTGTAATTTTAGCATATGTACAAACCTCATTTCCAGAAAACTTTTTGTAAAACGATCAACTAAATTGTATTTAGAAAATGTAATTTAGAACTTTTTTATTTCTTTGGTACAAAGAACCCAAAATGTTCTTTTTTCCCCCAAAATTAACTGAAAAATGGACTTGACCACATGTTTCCACTGACTTCCAGTCCATTCGACATTAGCTCGTGCCCAGAGAGCTCTGCCTCGTTTCTGCAAAGAATAGCTGTATGGCTTCCTCACCTAACAGAGTTTCAGGCTGCATTTCAGGATGCAGCGGTGAACTGCAGCATGGCGATTTCTCACGCAAAGACTTAAATTTTGCATTGAGAAATATATTTTTAAAAATTCTCTCATATGGGACTAAGTGGTAAAAGTCTTTGCAAAGACTGAGCCTTTGGTGGATGCTCCTTTTAAACACAACCATGTTGCCAATTAACCAAGGATGTTACTTGAATATTTTATAAACTTTTCAGTCTTATTTAGCCTCTGTCCTTAGTTTTTTGAGTTGAAGTGTTGCAGGCATCAAACTCTAAATTTGATTATATTTACAAAATACAATTTAGTTGGTCAACACTGATAATCTCAATGTTTTGGCCCTGTTTTGCTGGCCGAGATATCAAATTTGACACATAAATAATTAAGCACCAAACACGTAGTTCTCCACTTGGGCTTATCACAGTCGAAATGAAAATTTCAAAACACAGTGAGATGCATAATTTTACAAGTTTTGCAGGATGTATATTAGTTTGATATGAAGAACGAATTTACCCATAGAGCCCTCGTAGTTCTCACACTCTGTGCTGAGGAAACTGTTGACTTTCTTCACAGCTGACATCTGGACCTCGAGGTCTGCCAGGTTTCTCACAACCCAGTTCAGGTAGTTGGTGACCTATACAGTGGCATACAAAAAGACTGGGTCATACTTTCGATATTAAGAGAATGCAGTAACAGTGCACTTACAACATGAACTTTAAGTAGCCAAGTACTTTAGGAGGTACATTGACTGAGTCACTGAAAAGAAAATGGAACAGTGTGAAAACTCACAGTGAGGGCATAGGTGAGTCCGAGGCCCACACGGCCACCGGAAGGCAGATCATAATATGAACTCCATATGGAGGCTCCTGCTGCTGCCAGCACTATCACTGCTCCAAGGTAGTCCTACACAAAACAAAAAGAAGGAGAAATGTTTACTCACAGAACATCCATCCATCCATCCATGTCAATACAGCAGGAAGCACCCATTACACTCCAAAAAATTAAACCTGGATTTTGATGACGACATTGATGGACTGACAGACTGCATCACAGATTACATTAATTTCTGTGTAGACACCCATGTACCCACAAAAA
>JAUMHL010000016.1:13667888-13685988 GCA_032362345.1 Sandelia bainsii | reverse complement strand
AAACCATGTGCAATGATGGTAACACAACTGAAGACGTGTATCTTTTCATGAAAAACATGGTCATTCCTATGTGTGTCTGAACTTTTGACTGGTAGTGTATGCTGGTTGAATTCAAGGCTCAATCCACATACATGGCTAATGCAGTAAAATCAAAGTTAAAGCAGTCGTTTTAGATAACCCATTGTTAACCA
The DNA here is from genome assembly GCA_032362345.1 of Sandelia bainsii. Taxonomy (NCBI): domain Eukaryota; kingdom Metazoa; phylum Chordata; class Actinopteri; order Anabantiformes; family Anabantidae; genus Sandelia; species Sandelia bainsii. The sequence continues at coordinate 13,685,797 of JAUMHL010000016.1, read as the reverse complement.
TCAATATTAAATTACCCTCAAGATAAAATATTGTGACAATATTGTCATGTCATTAATGTCCTCAATCAACATTCATTGAGTATTGATTCAGTTATTCTAACAAATTGTCATTTCATATAGTTTGGTCAGACTGTATACTTTGTCTATTGCCAGACAAGAAACAAACTAAAATTATATAATAACACTGATATCATAATTTCATAATAAAGGCATATTTAGTGTAATGTCATGAAATATGATCAGGCCTTTCTGTCATTCTCTTCAGAGGAAACTAATTGTGCTAACGTAATAGCACAAATATGTAACTTTGTTATGACCATCAGAGAAGAAAATTAAATCATACTGAAAATAGTTTCTGGATATTTCAGAGTCTTTCAGTCTGTGCGCAAACAAGAAAATGTTCATTTACGTCTAAGAAACATGCAAAAAAATGCAGTTACACCAAAACCCCACGGCTCAACCTCACTGCAGCTTTTTTTACAGTTTCCATACTTAATGTGCATAATTTGATGGTAAATTTGAAAAGAATAGAATAGTGACACAAAAATAGAAAGATTGTGAAGAGACCACTCAAAACACATAAAAAATTCTGAAATACTGAACAGTATAAGATATATCTATAAATTGTAATTAAAAGGTTCTAGCCAGTGTTTTATAGTAATGGAAACTGCTTAGCATTAAAATAGCTACGAGCATCAACTGCTAATGAAAAATGTTACGGCACTTTTAAAGATGGATTGTTTCTAAAATGCTTAGGAGAGTCAGTGGAGTTTAATCACTACAACCTTGCAGTCTAGCTTATGTCCATTAACTCCCATTTCCTAATCTTCAAAACAAAAATTCAAAATTCTTTATAGTTAGAATCTGGAGTTTCCTGTATATTTTATTCCAGTGTCATCAGTAGGCTTACAAACGGATTTGAGCTAATTCTGGCATGCAACGTGATATTGTCTATTTTATAAAGTGCTGTGACGTCTTACTTGCTCCAGCAAACTCGTCCTTCAATGGTTTGCATCTCGCCAAGCATCGCCAGCAGAAGCGAAGATTTCCCACAACCCACCTGGCCCACAATCATTGTCAGCTGACCTAAATGAAAAAAACATTTTTTATTAATTGTGTCTCTCTTTAATTTATTTTATTTCAAGGACTTTAAAAATGTCCTTTACAAAAACTAAGTAAAACACATAAAAGAGTTTCTCAACTCTGACAAGGGGTCATTTGATTTGATGGGTCATTTGATAGGCCAAAATGTTCACATACTGGATATATCTGTGACCCTATATATACGTTATTATTAAATATTTAATTCGTACATACTGATTTACAAAAAATATTGAATAATTTTAATTTATTCTCAAATCAAATTTTATTTTAATTTTTAAAACGTGACATGACATCACACTCACATCTGACAACAAATGCACACCGTCGTGAGAATTTTGAGACCTATAAGAAGGGTAACAAGTCAGAAAAGGGTGACTAACCTGCTACACATTGATACTGCACAATAACACAACCTTTCTTAAGCTTTCTGATAAAAAATACAATTACTATGAGCTGCTGAGGCTTTAGACTTTCTCATACTTCACATGCACACACATAAACCAAACTAAAAAGGAGCCCTTATGTTGGTTGTTAGAAACCAAACACAGACATACAACTCCTTGAAATTGGATCCATCCTATGACTTCCTTCATTACTTATCCTCTAAATTTAACCATCACCACTGCATGACTAAGTTGAACCCTGAATTTAACCCTACTTTAAGTTTAACTTTATTCTAAACCTTAATCCTATCTAACTCTAAAATAACTCTGGACCAGGCAAAATATCATTGTGCAAAACTTCACAGAGGACAGAAACACACACACACACGCACACACACACTTCACTTTCTCTAAATAATATTACACCAGCACTTGGCAGAACAACAAATTCTGTTTGTCTTAGTAGTAGCATGACTGGCGTAGCAAGCGTGTCACGTCCCAGGGGAAGATGCAAGTGTGTCTGTGTGTGTGATATATTACACGGCCCATCTGTTGGTAGCCGCCTGAACATGACCTGGTCTGACACTTGGTATTTCAGTGACATGACTGCAGCATTACTGTAATGCTCCTACAGCAGGTCTAAATGTTTCATTCACATCACAAATGTTCTTATGGCAGGAACATGAATTCCCTTTTTAACCTGCTAACTGAGTGGAGAATGAATAAGGGACATTAACTGCAAATGTTCAGAGACAACTTTAATAAAATATTACAGAGAACATGAGCCTTCATACGATCTCAAAGACAGCAGGAGTCTTCTGATGAAGAAAAATAACATTCCAAACACATGATATTAAGAATGAAATACTTAATCTAAACCTGGCTACACTGCTGGAAAGGTTAATCCTACCTGTGGGAATGTGGATGTTGATGTCCGACAATGTTGATAGGTTGCTTCCCCAGGTGAAGAATCCATTACTCACCTAAACAGAAATATAGAGAAAGATTACCTCAGATTTTGTGTAAAAACTATTTTTTAAAGCATATAGGCTCTACACCAGGGGTGTCAAATCCTGTTCCTCAAGCGCCACTGTCCTGTTTGTTTTCCAACCATCCTTGCATTTATAGCTTCTGATTGACTGAACACACCTGAACCAGGTAATCAACAATGGGTAAGGAAGGAGAGGCTGGAAAACAAGCAGCACTGTGGCCCTCGAGGACCAGGATTTGACACCCTTGCTCTACACTGAATTTTTCACAAAAAGAAATAAAAAAAGCATAATTAATGTTGGAAATTAATTTATTCTTTGTAGTGCATCTCTCACAGGAAATTGCCATTACGCAATATGATTCTGTGCTGTTTTCCTGTTATGTGTAGTAGAGTAAGCCACATAACCCATTTTATGTCCTGACCCAGAGTTTAGGAAACCGAACAGTGGGTTCATTACAGGAAACACTACTGAGATAAGTGCATTACAAGCAGGAACACATACTGTGCTCATTATATGACTCCAAACCAAACATTTTTGTGAAAGCTGACAAGAAAAGCATCAGTACACAAGAGGAACAGGTGCTGTAGTTCTGTTGTTTTTCTTTTTTGCTGTCTGCAGACCCACCAAACTCTGATCAAAGCTCATGTTTGTATTTATGAAAGTGTAAATTATCAATAGGGTTAGAATAAAACAGTGTAATCAAGTCATTTTGCTCATGCATCAAAAATCACAAATTTGCAATAAAGAGTCTTATAACATCTACAGCACATATATAATCCTATAAAATCTGCTATGAGATACACTACATTACTGATGTATTAAAGCACATTGTATCAATTCTTGATTGCATTAAGAACAAATATTAAGAACAAAACAATGACTGAAGAGAAAACTATTGTAAAGTGAAAGTAAATATCAATTTTTATGCTGACGACACCCAGATTTATATTTTCATTCATTCATTCAAACCACATTTGTGCTACCGGTGTGCCATTCCCAGTGTCCTGGTGTTCACACTGGCTCAATGGTTCTGGTTTACTGGAACAACCAGCTACTATAGCTGGTCATCGTGTTTGATAGATTTTTTTTCTCATATCTAACATCTCTCACATCTAAATATTTTGTCTAAAATATGGACAATCACTTCTTTTTGCACTACATAATTTTCTAACTGAAAAAGGAAATAAACTACTTAATGAATGAATAATTAATAATAAAATAATGAATAAATGGCAAATAATGAATAAATGGCAAAATATCTTTAGCCTCTACTGTTGATGCAGATAAAATCTGCCATGTCCTATTTTTGTGAGTCTCTTTACTAGATGGTTGTAAAGTACAATTGTAATAAAGTAACAAAGTCCAGCTCATATATGGTGAGTTTGTAATTTAATACTGGGAGTGTGAACTATCTGTGTATCTGTGAGTCTTTCAGTGCATTACATGTTCCAGATCACTGTCCTACAGCAGAGAAACATGTAACAGGCCTTTGTATCTAATCTGTGTTTTCTGATCTATCACCCTACTTCCTGCTAGGACTGTTTACATTCCTCCCATCTGTTGCATTTATTTATTTTATGTTTATTTTATTTGACAATCCCCCCAACCTTTCTTCAACTGTTCCCTTATCCCCATGACACAGGTTCCAAAAGGCATGTAGTGACAGAAACATTTTTGTTCCTTTGTAAGCTAAAATTTAAGAGGAACTTAAATCTGTTTATTTTATATTTTGTATAGCTTTAAATAATTAAGGATAAGATTAAATAAATATATACATATATACACTATATACACTTATCATACTCAATGCATCAAACATACATGTCAGAAATAACTAAATGATTTTATGGCTACTGAGATAAAAGTTTTCAATGGGAGGATGGAGTAGGAAAACAGGAACAGAGATATAATTCCACTGAAAAGAAAGAAGAGGAGGTAAGGAAAAAAGAAGACTAAGAAAAAAACGGAGTGAAAAGTAAAAGTACTGTAAATGTGCCTTGCCACTTTTGAGCAAATGGAGACTAATATCAAAGGCAGGAAGACACAGGGGGTAGTTCTGAACAGTTTTTTTAGCAGTCTACTTTTTGTCACACACAATCAATTAAAAAAAATAGCATTCTTGGGTGAACTGGTGGTCTGGGGTTTTATGGCAATGACCATGAATTACAGCATTCTCAATCTGAGTCCTGCTAGAGTCCATAGTTTGATATGTGTTTTTTCTACCCCCTCATTTACTGAAATACCCAACATGTCACAATATAAATGTAGACTGTACTATATGTCTGGGCAGATTTTTCACTTGTAACCTGTGCAACAATCTAACAGTTTTAACACCTGTGTGATAAAGGTAAAGATATCTACCTTAATCCAGATAGTGCTGGTGCTGAAAAACTACATGGTAAAAAGTTGGGCAGTTCTGTGGCATTGCCCCTGTGTACAATCCCATGTCCATAAAGTAGTTGTATGTAACATTTTATGTCTAAGAGTATTTTTTTATTTAACAATAAAAATTTTATTGATTAGCTGATCAAATCCCACACAAATTTTTTTATTGTGGAAAAGCCCTGCTCTCTCTCTGTGATTAGTACAAACTGTCTGGTCAGTCGCCTCACTCCACAGGGATAAGACAGGAAGAGCAGCCTTCACAGAGGGGCTGAGAAACTGCTGGACACATTCACAAGGCCGTTTAAGGGGCAATGAATTCTCGTGTGAATCCTACACTTCCTGACTACACACACAAACACAAAATATATGATTGCATGCACCCACAAAAGACCCAAGGATGTACAAAGTAAATATATGAAACAGCTGTTGACAGAGTTAAATAATGATAATAATAATAATAATAATAATAATAATAATAATAATAATGGTAGCATATACAGAAGGAAAACACATTTTCTGGTCCACATGACGTGGACTTGCTGGTGTGTTTCAGATCATTGTCCTGCTACATAACCCAAGCTTGAGGTCCCAAACTCATGGCTGGACATTCTCCTTTAGGATTTTCAGGTAGAACGAATTTGTGCTTCCATCAATTATGGCAGGTCATCAAGGTCTTAAACTAAAGCAGCCCCAGACCATCACACTACCACCACCATGTTTGACTGTTGGTATGATGTTCTTTTTATGAAATGCTGTGTTACTTTTACGCTAGATGTAACGAGATGCAACTTTTGTCTCATCAGTTCACAGATTATTTGCCCAAAAGTCTTGGGGACAATCAAGAGACGAGCCTTTGTGTTCTTTTTGGTCAGCAGTGGCTTTCGCCTTAGAACTCTCTCATAGATGCCATTTTTGCCCAGTCTCTTTCTTATTGTTATTGAGGCAAGTGAACCCTGAAGTTCTTTAGGTTTTGTTCTGGGTTCTTTAATGACTTCCTGGATGAGTCATTGTTGTGCTCTTGGAGTAATTTTGGTGGGAATGTTCCAAGTTTTCTCCATTTGTGGATAATGGCTCTCGACATGGTTCTCTGGAGTCCAAAAGCCTTAGAAATGGCTTTGTAACCCTTTCTAGATTAATAAATGTGAATTACTTTGTTTCTCATCTGTACGTGAATGTCTATAGATCGTGGCATGATGTGTTGCTTTTTGAGATCTTTTAACGTGCTTCACTTTGTAAGTATATGCAAAAATAAAAAAACAGGAAGGGGCAACTACTTCTTCACAGCACTGTACATCTACTGTAAACTAAAGCCATCATTGTGTTCTTGTGGGTTTTTAAGAACATAATATCTGGATGAAAATCAATTTAAACCCATTTTCTCTTTTAAACGAATCTAGTATGTTTTGTTTAAAACCAGTAGCACATGAAAACAGTAAGTTCATTTTATTTTCTTCCCCAGCACAATCTATTTCTGTTAATTGCCCCTCTCACCATTTCCGTCCTGAACTTGTCTATTCCCCAAGGTCTCATTACACTTTATCACTAAGAAGGGACTGTAAAAGTGCCAGGCAGAAGTTTGGAAAGCTGAGTTAATTGCTCCTCAATGTCCCGTTTTAACCACCTTACTCAGTGTCTCACATAGTCACATCAAGACAGTGTTTTCTATTACATATACATCACTGCCTCTGACGCCAACGAACACAACTTAGAAAGAAATTACAGAAAGTAATTAAATGTAAAGAAATGCCATAAAGAAATCAACTTTTTGGAAAGTCATTCTCTAAAGTCTCTTCACCGGTACTGACAAAAATTTCAAATTATTTTCTGAATCCTTCACAAAAGTCTTAAGACAAAAACTATTCAAATTTAATATCTTTAAAACCTTTAACCTTAAATAATGGCAGTTTATGCCCTTAGTGACTTTGAGACTTCATAGTCTCTTTGTGTGATTACCCCCCTCTCTCCAACATGTGAACTTTGACCCTGACCTTTACAGCCATATCCTCTGTCTCCGTGGGTCTCATCTGTCGCCTGGTTGGCTGCTCGTAGTTGTCCATCTGGTAGCGCATTGGCTGCTTTCTGTTGATGGCTTTGGTCTTGAGAGAATACCAAAAGGACAAGGGAGTGATGGGAATGAAAGAAAAAAAAACATTTGAATTATGCATTAACTAATAAACTTAAAAGGGTCATATCATCATCATCATGCTTTCGTGTTCCGATGTCACATATATAGCTTTTGTGAAGCTGGGTGCCCATGTTATACATGGTCAGAGGCCCAAACTTAAGGGGGAATGTGTGTTTGCATGCTGTCTGGTGATAAAATGCCCAGGTTTCAGTCTGGCCAATTTGTTTTTTCTCAAGTTTTTTCAAAATGCCGCATCAGTTGACGTAAAGCTTTGTGGAAATCCATAACTGGTTATCTGTTTTGGGCTCCTACACCCACCAAGTGCACCCTGTCAGGTAAGCTGTGGCAGTGCACTGGTAGCCCAATGGTTAGGGAGCATACCACGTAACTCCAACATCCCCGGTTGGACTCCGGTTGGTGACCTTTGTTGCATGGCACACTCTCTCTCTCTCCCCATGCTGCCTGTCTGCCTCGCTACTTTAAAGCTATCAATAAAGGCTAAAATGCCAAAAAAATATTCCTTTACTGTAAGTTACAGTTACAGGCCAGTAACAGACTTTGAGCAATATTTTTTTAAGTTTACTGTATTTATTTTTATTTATTAACTATTTAACGTAAAAGTGGCATTATATCCAGTACATGAATTATTCTACATTTGCTGTGCATGACATGCAGCATCAACTTCTTCCCTGTAAGAGTCTTCTAGTATGCAAGACTTAGTGTTTCCAATTGATTTTGGGATAAATGGATGAAGTGGGTAGCATCACAAGTACTGATAATTGAGCAAAGAGACATTAGGTTATAGAGACTTGTTTTACATTACTTGCTGTACTGTTTAATGGCTTTAAAAATCTGATGTGAAGTACAATCCAATAACACAAATAATAACTGGCCACTTAGCTCCCTCATACCTTGATAAACAAAATGGAAATGAAAGTCTTGCAATTACCATTTCACCACTTGAGACTGCTTCATACAAGGGACATAATGAAGCTACTACAAAACATGCATTTTAGGGTTTTCACATTAAGTAGGATTAATAAAATAATGAAAATAGCAGCAAGTTTTATTGCCCCGTTATTAACACAATTAAAACCAGTAATGAAGTTGCATTATAAAAATTGATATGTTGTGTTACAATCCTATTTAAAAACCATTATGCTGCTCAGTGAGTCAGTGGCCGTGTGGTCCAACAATCCATTTTAGACTGCAATTATTCCACTGAATCATTAATAGTCACCACGTGACTCAGCCACCTGAAATTTCAACAGCCACAACATAAAAATCCCCCAAAGCTTTTAAATCGTTTAAAAAATTAGCCCTTAGGAAATAACATGAAATAAATTTGAAGAAAAAAAAATATTTTGACATAAAATCACTTTGTTTTATACTATAAGCTGACAATATCAGAGCATCTTTGTGTTGTGAATGTGCAGATGTCCTAACTAGTCATGCACTGCTCAGCCACATTCACTTGCGTTGGTGCTTGCAGCTGGAAAATACTTTTTTTTCCTTCTCTGTTGCCTTTTAGGAATGTAGCAATGAACGCCCTGACTAGTGGTCTGTGTTGTATTTCACCTGCAAATGTCTGCACATGCAATAAGAAACCGCAGTCGAACTAAGCTGTTACATACAGTAGGCTTTTAGGTTGAAATTAGTGCATTTTTTAAGTCAGTATTAGTTAAAAATATCAGTATCAGGCTTTTATATTTTATTCTTGCAAGCCGAAAGGAAGATGAATTCTTAACAGTTGGTAAGAATGTTTTCTGATCATGGAATTTCCATCTGGTCTTTTAAACACTGTGCCATTAGAAACTCCAGTTAATTATAAAAAGATGTTTTTACTACTTAAATATAAATTCTCATGATACAATTTAATACATGATTTCTCTTCTTCTAACTCTATTTGTATGAACCTAATACCTTACTGCAAGTCAGTCACAGTTATTGTGCACTGAGCCATCTGTATAAATAAAGGAATATTCCTTTGAGGATCTGCACATTGTGGGTTAGGATCTTTCCCAGCAGGAGTCTGAGCTGACGTTATACAATGTCCCTAAACATGCTGTTAAGGCAACCTGTTGCCAAAATGGACATGACACAAGTTACCAGGAGTAACATGGAAGGAATGTTTACAGTGTCATCTGGCACACCTCATTGATTTAAACTCTGTCCAGGAGCAAACACTGAATGTTAAACTCAATATTTTAAAGTGATTTCATGGCACTTTCAGCCTCCTTTGTTAATGTCATCTATTTTAAATACAGTATAAATGTAAATAAACACATTATTTTTTTATGCCGGAAGGTTTTCAGTGGCCAGAAGTCATTTAATGTGACGTCTGTAAACTGCATGTGCCTCTGAAGTTCATGATGTAAAATATAAAAATGAATTTTTATGATGGGAAAAGCTGCCTGGCCTCTTCCTGATTCCTGATTATCATGATATTTGCAGATATCAGCACTGAAAACAAAAATACAGTCCAGACTGTGAGTATTGTAACTGTAGATTTAGTGTTAGTTTAAAATGATGCCTAAATGAGCAATAAAATCCACTGATTTGTCCTCTAAATGGTCAGTTCTCAGTTTTGTTGACAGATGTTGTATCATTAAGACTCACCGCACCCAGATGTTTCTTGCCACCTTCCAGGGAAACAGACATGTCTCCATTTCTCCAGGTGTTGTCTCCAATTTCGTCACTCTGAAGAAACTCACCAAGCTTCTGGACACTGTGAACAAACACAGTTCACAAGTAAGTGTGACTGTGACAATACAAATACCAGTAAACTCTCAGGAGGTTTCTTCACTGCTGTCAGGTTTTCTCTATATTCCTTTAATTACAATTACCAGTGGAACTACAGCCAGTTTGTGGTTCCAGGTTCTCTTCTTGGTTTAATGAGATCCACATGCGCGTCTCTGTCTCAGTCAAAATAGTTGGTCTCACCAATAGCAGTCAGTAACTTAATACTGAAAATTAATACAACTGAAGGCACAATAAGCAGAACATTTCATACTTACTATCACACACACTCACCTGACCAGAGCCTTCACAGCAAATCTGACAACAGTTGAGAGGAGGAAGAGAGGGGTGACCAGGATGTGAAACAACGCCAGAGCTGCAAAGGCCTCAGAGGGACTTGGACCAGTTTCATTGATGATGTGATGCATCACAAACGTCTACAAGAAAATATTTTAAATGTTATCATCCCGCTCTTCATCTTACTCTTATGTATTAACAATTGTTCATATTGACAAATCATATTAAGTCTGAAGAAGCAGAAAAACACAAAAAAATAAAAGTAAATTATTGTCTTCCTTCGATAAGTGTGGCAAAATTGTCTTACCGCAAGAACGGCAGCAATGGGGATAGCAGCATTCATGAAAACTGTGCAGAGAGACAACAGGTTTTATAAAAGGGCTTTAAGGAAAGCAGGAAAGTAATCTAATTAACAAGAAATAAAATAAGTTATGTTTAAAGTTAGTGCGTTATGGAAATGCATCAAGTGTAACTGGAAAGCAAGTCCACAGTTAATTTAACTAGATTTTAACTTTAAAACTGTAAAAATTTAGTTTTTAAAGTAATTATTTGTGTTGAATGAGTGCATTGATGCAAGCAAGGAGTTCATGTCCTACAATCATACAGAACTTTCAGAATTCACAGTCATTTTACAGATTTTTTCGGTTTGTTTTCATCTCACTCGACATAGATGTGTACAAAGCAAAGGTCTTGAGGCTGGTGAGCTCTTTGCCTCTGGTCTCCTCCACACTGTCACAGAAGATATTCTCCCAGGCGTACAGCTTCAGCAACTTTATGCCCTTTAGGATCTCTGTGGTCTTTTTCAGACGATCTGTAGAGTGTTCCTAGAAGAGACAACAGGGGATAAAAATAAAAAAGTGTTCATCTATCCAATAATCAGCTAACAATAAAAGACAAAATAGTTACCAACTGCTGTTGAATAGTGGACTTAAAAAAAAACAGGCAAAATAAAAAAAATAAAAAAATTTGTAAGTAAACTGCTTACTAGTGTGTTTTTTTGTGTGTCTGCCAGTTTTGTTGCTATAAGGTATTGGATGGGAGCCAGCAGAACTATGACAGATGCTCCAACTAAGGCACTCCAGCCCAATAAATAGTACAGCAGGATCACTCCCATCACAATCTGCAAACAAACCAGAAGATTGGATTTTTAAACAATGTAAATGCATCTGTAACACGGAGGAATAGCCAATGGAGGATTCGTGTCTCCTACCTGAACAGGCATAGCCCATAGGTTGGGGCAGAGGAAGAGGAACCACATCAGCTGGTTGGTCTCTATGGCCACCAAGTTGTTAATCTGCCCCAACGTCATCTCCCCCATAGACATGTTGGAGGTGGACAGACGCAGGATTTTGTTGTAAATCATCGCCTTTTTAATGAAACAGAGATTAAAATGCATTATAATAATTAATACATGCATCTGTATGAGTACAAACTAAAATTTGAGAGACTAAAAAGCTATGTTCCTACAGGTTTGAAACATTATTTTGAGGTCTCAGATGTCTAGTGTTATGGTCAAATGGGCAAATTTCACAGTACAGTAGTAATAGTAGTATCCTATGTTTAATGGAGAGTTAAGGTCTCACAGTGTTAATGCCAGAAGCATTATCCCACCAAGTTTTCCATCTAAATGAATATATGGATGACATAAATGAAAATTTGTCAACTGTATTTTTTTTACATTTATTTGTATCAGCTATTTTACTAACCTTCTAAATAGGTAGATCATGTGTGTTTTTGTATTACATGCTGCACAACATGCCAATGTAATTAAGTCTCTATGTACTGTAGCTGTAAATCAGCTCTTGAGGTATTACAAACCTCACTTCTAGAACTTTTCAAAGTAAACACCTAAGTATGGAAACTAATGTCTAAACCTAATTTTCCTTTATGTTTCACTCACCAGCAGGGCTCCCCGCAGATTGATGCCTGTTTCTATGGTGACATAGTACGAGGCCTGCAGAAAGGTCCTCTGCAAGACTAAAGCCAGGAAGAGAAGAACAGCCAGGACTGAAGTGTTCTGCAGCAGCTTGGTGGAAGACATGAAGTGCACCTCAAAAAAGGTGGCCTACAAACACACACGCACAGATAATACATTCAATTTAAGAAAGTGTTTCTATGAAGGTGCACAAGTTAAGTAACGTGCATCAACAAGTGTGTTGTTTAGCTTTAATCATTGAAGCACAAATTATGTTGAAAATATGTTGGATAATATGTGTTTACTTCTATCATCTTTTCCCTTAAACTCTACCGATGTGCCGAGTACATTTATAAAACATAAAAAAGCATTATGAAGGGATGGGAATATATCACAGGAATTAATTTCTTCAAATTTGACACAGGCGTCCATCAGGACTCTTGTGCTGGTGGACGCTGGTTCATTCATCCAGTGAATGAACTGATTAGATTTTGGTGGTCAACAGTCAAGGTCACGATTGTCAAGATTGTGTTATGGAATTTATATATAAGCACATTTTTTGCATCAGTACCTTAATTTGTCAGGTATTTATTTTACTGTATTGATTGTTTTAGCCAAAAAAATATATTCAGTGTCTTAATTGTGACCTAAAATATATACTGTATACTTTTATGGAAGGATTTTATTTATATAGGTCACTTCTAGCACTGTATTTTTTATGGATCAATATAATATGAATAAAACAGCAACAACATACACACAATGTAGAATCAAAAATCTCAGTTTGATGCTCAGCAGACCTTCCCTCTGTATCAAACACGCAAGTGTGAGGTGACTGGACAATTTTCCATGTCACTCAGAAATGTAGCTCTGCTCTGCTCTGCTCTCTATCGCTACTGCGTGTTATACCCACTTTAACAGGCAAGCGTGGACCTGTCAACAGCTCACCTTCAACACTCAATGTAACATCCATCCACATGGACTGAACCAAAATACTGTCATTACGAATGCATCTGTTCTGCTTCTCTTACCAGCTCTGTGTGTATTATGACTTTTGGAGGAAGCTGGCATGGATTTACAATGAGTCAGTATTTGTGATCAGCTTTTCCAGTGTTTCTTGCCTTGCCAAATGGACTGTCTGTAAAAGCGCCTGCTTATTGTCAGTCTGTTACACACTCCATACTTTGCTGGCATGGCAGATACTGAATTGTTGTTTTGTACTATTGTAGTGTAATAGGTAGAGGCGTAGTCCTTTTGATATTGATTTGTGAAGACAGGGACAAAATCTGAAACACATGGAATGATAAATTGTAGATAGTTCATGTGGTGGTAAAACAATTAACTGATTAGTCCATCGGCAAAACAAAAGTTGCTAAATTTCATATCACTGTCCTCTATAAATCTCCAAAACCATACATTTTTCATGAGGTAAGAAAAATAAAACTCTATATGCTTTTTTAATATTAATAATATTATTAAGTTTAGGTAGCAGTTAAAGTAAAGGTTGTGCTTAGGCATGTTGTTGTCGTGGTTGCAGTTAGGTTTAGGGATTGCATTACTGTATGTCAAACACGGTCATCACATATAATTTAACAGTATATGTATTACAATTTCAAATCATTATGACATTGAAGACATAATCAGCTCAGATACACCACCCTTCAGTGCGCAGCCATGCAGACACATGTGGGCTTACGCGTACTTGTGACAACGCGATGACTGCAACTGATGCCTTGGTGACATCATTGGGAGTCACTGAGTCATTCATTGGATGGCTGGACCGCTCAACATCACTGACAGGCACGGACACAACTTGCGTGTGTGTCTGGTACGGACGACCCCATGACGCTTACATAAACACTTAAACCAGACTTTGGTCCTGTTGATGGGTTTTAGTAACATGAGTCATGCCCAAACACGGCTTTAGATTCCCAGAGTGACTTCTCTAAAGAGAAATGAATGGTGCAGCTTTTCACGCAGTTGCTTCTTCAAATGTGACACTAATATGGGTCCATCAATTTCTGTACTAAGTCAATCCAATAATTTTATATCTCACAGCTGTTGTGGTCAGAAGGGGAAATCCAGCACTGAGCATACACTACTGTATACAGTATATACAAGCACTTTATTAGGTACACCTGTACAAAACAATGTCTCAGATTATTAGGAACACTTCCAAATATAATATATTCTAGTGCAATAATACCTATTAATATGACCTCAATAATAAACATTTCATACAACTGTACAGATGTACCTAATGATGCAATGAGTGTATGTAGACCCTTGGATTTGTCTTTACTTGTGAGTAAAGACAAATTCATGTCAGCCATGCATTGCTTTCTGTCCCATATATCTTGCTTCTGTCTCTCCAGAAGGCCTCAAAACTATTCCACTATAGCAAGAAGGATTGTGAGGCCCGACAGGTCACCCTGCCAACATGTCACACACAACCAGTCCACAAACTCATACTCATCCCTCTGGCTCACAGTGGCTCATACAAACACCCACCTCGTCAGTTGTGGCAACATCGTTGACTTTCAGGTACTTCACAATGCCGGAGATGCAAAGCGGCCCAGCGAAGCCCAGGAGGTCTGCCAGGTACCTGAATGTGCTGCTGAGTAGGATGGGACGTCCAAACGCTCGATACATGGAGCGCCAGATAGACGGGGCGCGATCTGGATCCTCTGCTGTCTATGTGGAGAGAGAGATGTGCAGTTAAAAAGAGTACAGTAAAAATAGTCTAAACATTGCGTTAGTATTAAATCAGGTTGAAGCTTCAATCTGCTCACTCTCTGGTCCTCGTAGGCGTCTTTGAGCCGTAGGTAGTTGGTGAGGGCTCTCATAGCGATGGGCAGCTTGCCGATCTTCTTCAGCTCAATCGGCCTCTTATGTGCTCCAATGATGAGAGGATTCATCCACCAATATGTCGCCTAAAAATGTGCCAACAATTTGTACCGATTCAATGTTGCTCTGCTGCCAAGTACTGCTCTATTTTTGTTTGTGACAGCCAATACTGATAATGACACATTACCATGTTTGGCTTTTCTATGATGTTAAAAGGCGAGCTTGTGGTTTAATCATTTTAATAAGGTAAGTTATTTGTGACTCATATTTTAACCTATTTGTATCAATATGTGCTGTCAAAACATAAAATGTTAAATTTTTAAATCACAGGTGTTTACCTTAGAAAGCAAGTTGACAAATGGTTGCAGAAAGCGAACCCCTAAATCCTGCAAATCCTCTGGTGGTTTCACCTTCTGGGGGTTGGCAAAGAAGACGTATTTCTACGGGGACACACACAAAGAAATAAGAAAAATAATGTCTCATCCTGAGAGCCCCAAGCACCAAAACATCACAAGAAATAGTTGCCATTGACAATGAATGATAATATTCATGTTCCACTTTGCTCTTTGATTAAACACATAATTATAACACGGTTATTTACTGTAGTTTTTAATGGATTGTGTTGGATGAAACATGATTACTCACCCTGACTCTTATGACGTTGACCTCCACAGCCATCAGTAGCCCATAAAGGATCACTAACAGGGCTGTGATACAGAACCGCAGGTGTTCTATGCCAACTCCGTGCACTTTATACTTCCAAAGCTTAATAGTCTTTGTGATGAATGCCAGCACCCAGTAGATGAAAAGGACTGTGATGTAGGGGAAATGTGGTAGAGTGTTATTTTACTAGGCTGTCGCACTGCTGCTTTTAACCTTGTGTTGTGACAGTGCTGAAACAGAGAGCATCTGTTAAGGGACCAAATATACACATTTTCAATGATGCCACAGTTTTTAGCAATGTGCAAACTGGTGTATGCATACATGATGCGCTGAAGCCACTTATAAATTTCAATAATTACAGGAGGTGGATTGTAAGTTGGTTGAAATTTGTACTCTTTTAAAGCCATTGGGAATTGTGTAGCAAAACAAGATGAGAACCAACCAGCCCAGTGCTCCCAGTGTTGAGACTTACCAAGCAGGAGTTTGGGAAAGTTGGATGTCTCTATGTTGTGGTAGTAAACCACTGATGTTGTTGCTGCTACAAAACCCATGAATGCTGGCATGTAGAGATGAAGATGGTCAGTGACCATCATCCTACATTGAGAGGCAAAAACAAAAAAATTAAAACAACTGTGATTTCATTATCATTATTCATTAGACTTCACATAGTATTATGTGCAATGACACAAAGTGGCAAATTCTATTTCTGAGATCTCACTGGTTGGACACGATGCCCTCTGCAAATTCGCAGACATGGACAAACAGCAGTGAGAAGGTGAGGATCCATCTCATGTTGTGCCCAGGGAAATGAAGCCATGTGTTATGATGGATCTGGACTTTGGAGCTCTGACTTCCCCATCCTGAAACACAGACAGAGACAGAGAAAGGAGAATGTTATGATGAAACTGAACTTTATTTCAATATGAACTTTTTGAAAGATACTCTGGGAGCTCTGATGGTAATACTTATTCTACTATTTTCTGCTGTTAATAACAAAATGGACTGAGGCTCCACAAAAAACTAGAACCAGGAAGCATCAATTATTGAGTCCTTGGGGAGCAGGCTCGGGGCTTATGGTCAGGACCATTCCCATAAACTACTGCGCACATGCACAAGCATTCAGTAAAAGTTATCCTCTGCAAGGGAATACAGCAATAACAGAACAGTGAGAAAGTATTTACTGATTACTACAGAACTGTAGTACTCAACATTCTTTTATCGTTTCAGTATTTTATTTATCTTCATTTGTAACTGTTTTGTTTGCAGTTGTGTTTACTGTGTGTTTTACTCTTTCCTGCAGCAAAAGTGCAGTCCCTACTGGACCACTGAAATGTTGTTCTAATCCCATCTTAACTACTTCTCAGAGCTGCTTTATGTTCACACTGCTAACAAGAATGTGCCTTAAAGTCTGTGTGTGTGTGTTTGGGATCGGGAAAGTTAATATCACCAGCACATCTGTTCTTCCTGATAAATGACATGGAGTGACTGGAGTAACAGATTTCAGTAACACACAGCTCAATGGGAACCAACGCAACATTTAATTGTTTACTTCTGATGAGGCATAGCTGTTGTTCTACTCTGTCACAGTTGTTACTGCTCTTCAAGTTCAAGTAAAACGTTCGGATCATAATTGATCTTGGGGTTTAAAGGCATTTCGTCGACTATCAAATCTACTTTTATGACCCTAAATTCTAAATTGCTTTTCTTAAGCTATATACAGTAAATAAGTGCTAATATAAGTTAAAACTACCTAAAACTCATATCAAGCTCTTCAGCTTTTGTTGTCTGAAAAGGTAGAAACACTAGTTTAGAGGTGGCTGAATTCACAACCCGCAGAATATAAAAATAAGATGATCAACATAAACTTTAGCCTTCTTTATTTTGCACATCTCATTTTTGTATGATGTAATGCAATCAGATAGATTTGGTGGCTAAAGATGCCCCTCGGCTCATCATGTTAAACCACGAAACACAAAATTTACAGAGAATGGCTTGTACAGAGTATATCTGCTGACATTCCTCATTAGTATAGTGGTCAGTATCTCCGCCTGTCACATGGAATGGATGGGGAGCATTTCTTGGGGTGACATGTAGCAGAGCAGTTGTCTATGAAACCAGGCCTCAGTGGTTCAACTCCCAGTTCCTCCTGGCCACATGTCGAGGTGTCTTTTGACAAGACACTGAAACCCCCACAGTAGCACTATCATCTACTGCAGCTGCCCAAACAACAATTTCCCCAAAGGGATCAATAAAGTGTCATTACCATTATTACCTTGACATTTAGTAGCCATAGCTAATATAATCGGCAACAGGCAACATTTTTCACTTGAATCAGTGGATGTTACAGTTGTTTTCACGGTTGTCATTACTGATAGGATGCTTATTACTGATAGGATGTCCCAATAGCTCATTAAAAAGCCTTCAGTTAATCCAGAATGCTGCAGCCAGAGTTCTGACTG